>JACVVK020000034.1:685000-920000 GCA_018292915.2 Batillaria attramentaria
TCCCATTCGCCCGCAGGATGTCGATACGCTGTCTGTACTCGGGAACGTTGTGTCCGTACGTTTTGCCATCTTGGTTGTCAAAGAAACTTTTTAGCGCGGTCATACAGACATCAAACACCATATAGGATCGAGAGCACATGCAGTTCCTTCAACAGCTCCCTAACGCCCATATGCATGAAATGCATGATATCCATACAACGCAGTCAGTGTTAAACTGTTTGTGTGTTTGTTTGTTTGTTTGCATCTCACATCGTAATAACACGTGTTTTATTTTTTGTACACTGTACTGACTAAATTCGTTTATCTTTGTATGTCTACGTGCATGTGCGCATGTGACTCTGTGTGTGTGTGTGTGTGTGTGTGTGTGTGTGTGTGTGTGTGTGTGTGTGTGTGTGTGTGTGTGTGTGTGTGTGTGTGTGTGTGTGTGTGTGTGTTGATTTGGGAAGGAGGAGTGCTAAGTTGTGCGTGTTGTTATTCTTGATGTTGTATTGTGGGAGTTTTTGTTCGTGTTGTAGTTGTTGTTGTTGTTGTTTGTATTGTGTTGTGTTGTTGTGTTATCATTTTGTGTTTCAGTGTTTTCATTGTGTCTCTCTTTCGCTTCGTAGGCTGCGGGCACCACCGGGTTCCACGGGACTCTCACAGAACAAGAACAGGCCTTTGAGGATCCCATGTTCATGGACTATGACGGCAACAATGTTGCCGTTAGTGACGACTGCCGTACGTACTGAATACCCCCCCCCTTCTCTCTCTCTCTCTCTCTCTCTCTCTCTCTCTCTCTCTCTCTCTCTCTCTCTCTCTCTCTCTCTCTCTCCTCCCCCTCTCTCTCCCCCGCGAAATAGTCTTTGTTGCTTGCGCGGCGTAAAGCCCTAAATAACTAACTCTCATTTTAAAACAGCCTCTTCAAAAATCTATTTACCAACAAATCACAAATAATGATAAAAGTAGGCACCGTATATTTACATATGTATAGACATACTAGTTCATGCATACGGTAATTGTGTGTGTGTATGTGTGTGTGCGTGCGTGCGTGCGTGTGTGTGTGGGTGGGCGGGTGGGTGGATGGATGTGGGTGTGTGGGTGGTACTTATGATCCTGTTTAGTCTGACAGTGTTTCGGGTGTATTTTTAGCAAACCTGTATACTTCAGTATGACCTTTGGCTTCAATGTGTTTTTCTCTCTCTCTCTCTTTTTTTTAAATAGTCCTCAACCATCCACGCTCTGGGGACATCGACGAGGCTGTGAGAAACCACAAGATTCTCACGAACTGCAAAATGACAAGAGCACGTGTAAGTATGCATTTTGAGTAAGACTTGGTAGGGATTGTGGTAAGGGCATGGAGTTCCAGCAGCAGCTTCTTCCCAATGGTAGAGCGTACGTTGCACTCTCAATGTTCGGGTCGTGAGTTCGAATCCCGGCGGGGGGCCAAATATTTGTGCTGGCCTTTTTCTCGTTGCCCCGTCTTTGATATCACCCTTACGTGGTGGACAAGGACGTTAAACTACAAAAAAAACCCACCCCCACCCTTTTCTTCTCCTTTTTCTTCTTGAACACTGTCACCCTCCGATCCCCCCCCCCCCCCCCCCCCCCGCGCAAAGCCCGGGGAGACGGGATAGCCGAATATCTCAGACCTACACCAGGCTACGGAAATAATTTTCATACCCAAACGAAAGCTTATTTTCTGCACTTGGCAGTGATACCAATAACCCCATAAGCCCCAAGTCACCCTACGTTCTCCTTTTGAGAAGGCCTTCACATAAAAGTGGGCAGCCGGGATAGCCGAATGGTAGAGCGTTGGACTTAAAATGCTCGGGTCGTGACTTCGAATCCTGGCTGGGGCCAAACATTTTTGTTCTCGCCTTTTTCCCCGTTTCCCCGTCTTTGATATCACCCATACGTGGTGGAAAAGGACGTTAAACTCCTAAACACCCCCCCCCCACCCCCACCCCCACCCCCGCACAAAAGCCAGCACTGTGCTGAAGGTCTTCCAGCCTGCCGCGTGCCTGCAGCTTCACCGCTAAAAAAAAAAAAATACAAGATCAGTGTCATTGTCGTTATCATTGCCTCCGTCTCTCAAGAGATGGTAATTAGCAATGCACGGTTTACACGTTAAAGCTATAGCTTTCTGTAAGCACTTCACCTTGAAACATTGGTTCTGTCCGTGCAGAACAAAGAGCTACAGGAGAAGACTGCCCGTTTCATGCAAAACTTGAAAAAGAACTTCATGGATAACACCATCCTTGGAGAGTCGGAGATGCATGCGACAGACCACCAGCGCACTGCGCTCGTGAAAACGGAGGCTCAGAAGATTCTGGAGTAAGGAAGTCTTAGTTTGGTCTTTGTATTTTTTGCTGGGTTTTTTGTTTTGTTTTGTTTTTTTAGTGTTTGTTGTTGTTTGGTGGGGTTTTTTGTTTGTTTTGTTGTTTTTGTTGTTGTTGCTGTTGTTGCTTTTTGTTGGTTTTTTGTTTTCCTGTTTGTTGTTGTTGTTGTTGTTTGTTTGTTTTTATTTGTTTGTTTTTTTTGGTTTTTTCTTTTCTTTTTTGTTTTTTTGTTTTGTTTTGGTTTGTTTGTTTGTTTGTTTGTTTTTTTGTTTGTTTGTTTTTTTTGTTTTTTGGGGGTTTTTTGGGGTTTTTTTGTTTTTTGTTTGGTTTTTTTTTTTTTTTTGGGGGGGGGGGGTATTTTTACGCAAGTGTGTAACAAAATGAGTCTATGTGATAACTCTCCGTAGTCTGTCTGTCTTGCGGTCGGTCTATCTGTACACATTTGTGTTTGCTGGGGAAATGGTAAAAAATACAAATAATATCAGTTTCTCCACCTTCAATTTTCTCTCTCTCTCTCTCTCTCTCTCTCTCTCTCTCTCTCTCTCTCTCTCTCTCTTTTTAGGGAATCAGTAAGAGGGTCCAAATTAAACCGTTTTGGAAGGTTTGCTCGTTTGTTTGTTTGTTTTCCCCCTTTTTTTTTGGGGGGGGGGGGGTCCTTCCATCATCATCTACCCTTTGTTTCAATTTTTATTTCTTATTTTATGTTTACTCTTTTTTTTTCTTTTTAACAAATATTATCAGATGTACAGATTTTATATAGAAAATACACAGCAACACCGATTTTAAAACAAGCCACTAAGCACTGCGTGCGTGTTCTCCACCTCTAAATTATGTAAAACAGATGAAATACAGTAATACATAATTTAGAGGTTTAGAGGTTCTCCGCCTCTAAATTATGTATTACTGTATTTCATCTCTTTTACAGGGCATTGTTTACACTGGACAACAAAATTTCATCTGGTTTTCAGGGCACAGTTGAGTTTACACTGGACGACTATAATTCATCTGGTTTTCAGGGCACCGTTTACCCACTGGACGACTATATTTCATCTGGCTTTCAGGGCACCGTTTACACAGGACAACTAAATTTCATCTGGTTTTCAGGGCACCGTTTACACTGGGCAACTATCTTTCATTTGTGTGCTGTTTTCAGGGCACCATCTGGTTTTCAGGGCACACTGGACAATTATATTTCATTTGTGTGTTGTTTTCAGAGCACCGTTTACACTGGACAACTCCGACGTGTCAGTCGAGTTTACAGGAAGCTTTTCGGATGCATTCCCGAGCGGTCTTCTCCCAGCAGACGCCCATGTAGTGTTGGAGGTAGGCAGCTATGTACAATATACGTCGTACTGTATACGTATATACGTTCCAACGTATGTTGTTCCAACCAACATGGAAAACAGCTCAAGCCACGCTCTGGAAAAATTAGCGCAAAGGCATGTTATAGTCGCGTGTCACACGGAAAACACGGAAGAACAACATGTTCGCTGTTTATGCGGACCAAAAAAAAAACAAAACAAAAAAAACCACTCCCTTTGAGACATTGGCCTAAGTTTTCGTATCATTGTGCGTTCGCAGGTGACTGAAACGTCCAACTTCCCAGCCCGCTATTCCGCTGTGGCCAAGAACCTGGGCAAGACAACGGAGTTCGTCACCATCAGCCTGTCGACCTACGCGGGACCTCTCAGGGTCAACGGCATGAAGAAACCGCTCAAGTTCGTCATCCCACGCGACAAGAAACAGCCCCGGCTCGCATACAAAGACATCAAGTGAGTAGAGTATTTTCTTTGTGATTTAGCCTCTAGCTACGGCTGCTACTTATGAGTACTTAGAGCGGCCCGTGCCACTTTGGACACACCGGTTCCCACTTGAACATCGAAGTTAAGCAACGCTGGGCCCGGTTAGTACTTGGATGGGTGACCGTCTGGGTACAGGCCGGGTGCTGCTGGCCCCGGTCCGGGCATGAATTTGGTGTGAGATTTCTCCTCACTAAATCGAGTCAAAATCACGTGCAGACTCGCTTTCGGTGCCTGTTTCGGCCCGTGTACACACGCATGCACGTTCCATGAAGTATGCACGATAAAGATCCCAATTCCATCATTCGAAAAAGAGTAGGCCGAAATGGCCGGTGGGTTAGAAACACAAACACACGCATGCAGGGGGGAAAAAAAAGGGTGGCGCCGGTTCATGGCGACGCGCCCGAATTTCCCCTACTATGGTAGTGGGACGAACAAGAATTCCAATCCAAATTATCGTGGACGCTAATCACCCTCTGAACTTCCAATGAGTAAATTCATCTTAGATGATAATTACCACAGAGCGTTAACAAGGAAATTCATCTTTGATGCTGATCACCACAGAGCGCTAGGGCTGAGAGGCCGGGCCTTGCCCGCGCTGTTGTTTTGAACTTGCCGTTTGCATGGAAACGGCTCAACACCGGCAACTTGGCCATTAACTTTGTCGGCACGATCTCAGGGTACTGGTTCACCTTTGTCAACGAGTCTTTCAACATTTGCCGCCCAGACGATCCGCGGTGTCAGCTTTGTTGTATTCTTTCATCTTTCAAAATCATACACTGATACAGGTACATCTTTCAAAACATACACTGATATACATACATTTTCCAAAAACATACACCGATAGATGTACATCTTTCAAAAATCATACACTGATACACGTACATCTTTAAAATCATACACTGATACACATACATCTTTCAAAACATGCATTGATACACGTACATCTTTCAAAATCATACACTGATACACGTACATTTTCCAAAATCATACACTGATGCACGTACATTTTCCAAAATCATACACTGATACACGTACATTTTCCAAAATCATACACTGATACACGTACATTTTCCAAAATCATACACTGATACACGTACATTTTCCCAAATCATACACTGATACACGTACATTTTCCAAAAAACATACATTGACTTTGTTGTACGACTGCTGATCGTTTTCTGCAGCCCCAAGCTGGCCTCGTGGAACGAGTACCAACTGCACGAGACGGAGATCGAGAAGGACCATGCTTCCCTGCACGTTGGGCTTTGTATAGACACGCCTGGCGTCCAGTTCGCTGTCGTCTTCAGTTTTGGGGAGAGACCCAACCACCACGAGGGGCGCTGCAACGCTTCTTACTTAGTGCCGCCGGATATCAACAGTAAGTGTGTGTGTGTGTGTGTGTGTGTGTGTGTGTGTGTGTGTGTGTGTGTGTGTGTGTGTGTGTGTGTGTGTGTGCGTGTGTGTGTGTGTGTGTTTGAGAGAGAGAGAGAGAGAGAGAGAGAGGTTGGCAGCTGCATTGCTTAGTTAAGTCTCATCAGTCAGAAATTTAAAAACAAAAAACAAAAAAACTGAAGCTCAGAAACAACATGCGTCACTCTCTTCTTTCTTTTTTTAGTCTGTTTTTTTTTTAAACCATTTATTGATACATGTACATCTTTCAAAAACATACACTGATACACGTACACCTTTCAAAAACATACATCGATACACGTACATCTTTCAAAAACATACATCGATTCACGCGCATCTTTCAAAAAACATACACTGATACACGTACATCTTTCAAAAACATACACTGATACACGTACATTTTTCAAAAACATACACTGATACACGTACATCTTTTTAAAAAAAAATCCCATCCTGATACACGCTGCATGCGTCATTTTCAGACTGGGTCAACTGCTCGCGAGTGTACATGGACAACCTGCAAGTCAACAACTACAAGGGCAAGGTCTACATCGGCGTCCGCCAGCTCATGGCCAACGAGACGAACATGAACCTCACCGACTGCCAGCTGCCAGACTACTGGTCCAACGGCACGAAGGAAGCACAGTTCACTACCAACTACACGCTGCAGCTCTTCACCTCTGGCTGCTACTCCATCTCTGAAGGGGACAGTGACTGGACCACAGATGGCTTGAGGGTGAGAAACCGGTTTTTTTTGTTTTTGTTTTTTTGTTGTTGTTGTTTTTTTTTTTTGTTGTTGTTTTTTTTTGGGGGGGGGGTGTTGTTGTTGTTGTTTTGTTGTTGTTGTTGTTGTTGTTGTTGTTTTTTTTGTTTGTTTTTTTGTTGTTTTTTTGTTGTTTTTGTTTTTGTTTTTTGGGGTTTTTTTTTTTTTTTTGGGGGGGGGCTTACTTGTGGAACAAAGTGAGCCTATGTAATAACCCTCCTTCGTCTGTGTGTGTCTGTCCGTGTATCTGTGCGTCCGCAGTAAACTTTCAACGTTGGCATTTTCTCAGAATCTACAAATAGTGGCGGCACCAAACTTGACAGCCATAAGACCTTTCAAACCATATAATTTTGAATTACCTCGACTCAAGGTCAAGGTCATGAAAGCTGTCTGTCGTGAATTTATAAATTACCATTTTTGCAGAAACTAAAATTACTAGAGGCGTCAAATTTGGCATAATGTCTCGGCCGAAAGTTATTGCTCTGTGTGTGTGTGTGTGTGTGTGTGTGTGTGTGTGTGTGTGTGTGTGTGTGTGTCTGTCTGTCTGTCTGTCTGTCTGTCTGTCTGTCTGTGAGTGTGTCTGTGTGTGTGTGTGTGTGTGTGTGTGTGTGTGTGTGTGTGTGTGTGTGTGTGTGTGTGTGTGTGTGTAGGGAGTTGGGGGTGGGGGGATTCTGACACTCGGTCAACTTTCACACACTATGTCCATGTAGGTTTCCCACGAGACAGACGACACAAAGACTGTGTGCGAGTCGACCCACTTGACCACGTTCGCTGGCGGCTGGGTGGTAGCGCCCAACACCATCGACTGGAACTACGTGTTCAGCAACATGGACTTCCTCAAGAACCCCACGCTCTACGTCACCGAGATCGTCATCGCCGTCGTCTACATCATCGCCCTCATCTGGGCCAGGCGCAAGGACAAGAAGGACGTGGAACAGGTAAGGAGAGAGGCCTGTGGGTCAGTTGCGCTTACTTGTTGTAAACAGGGGATTTGGTTCGAGTCCTCGGTGGGTAGGAATATGGTGGGATTTTTCCTACCATATCGAGTCAAATCCATGTGCAGACTCGTTTACGGTGTCTGTCTCGCCTTCGTGTACACACGCACGCACATACATCAGGTGTGCACGCTAAAAATCCCACGTTCATCTTTCGAAGAAGAGTAGGCTGTGGCCATGCCGGTGTCGTGGTAAACAGAAATACTGTCGCACGCACCAAAGTGAATGGCAGGGTGGAGGTCTGCACATAAAGTAGCGCTTAGCGGCAGCAGGCTTTCACTGCTTCGTCCTCTAGCCCTGCGGCGCCGTGAGCATTTCTGCAGAGATAGATAAGTGCGCCGAGGAGAAATCTACCATAGCAGACGACTCCACTCGGCACGCCCCGAGGCCAAAGTCCCATCCCTTTACGTTGCCGTGTATTTGCAAAACACAGTTACTGTACGTCCCCTTCCTCCTCTGCTGTGGAAATGTTCAGCCCACTAAATTCAAAAATAAATGCAAATCTGCGGAGCTGGCCCTTCGCACCACGTGATTGTAATGTGTTCACTGTCCAGTGTGTGAGAGAATGCGTGTGATTTGCGTGAGCGTGTGTGCTGGGTTTAGCTCGCGGCACTTTGAGCCAAATATTTGGGATAAAGCGCCCTATATTAATGCGCTTATTATTACTATTATTATATTCGAATGACTATACTTTTTTCATTCCAGCTTGGTATTGCACCACTCATGGACAATGATCCCAAGGACAAGTACTACTACGAAATTGTCGTCGTCACGGGCATGCGCAGAAACGCTGGAACTGACTCGAAGGTGGGGAATTCTTGGACTTTTTATGATCATTATAATGATTGCTTTTTGGTACCTTTTCCTAGAATACTGTATAGGGGTGCGGCCTACAGATTGTGTGTTAACTTAAAATAAGTTTTTGAGCTTCTTGAGAGTTGTGCCATTCGGAAGTCGGGCTGCACAATCATTTCCTTTACAGGTGTAATTTCTATCTCAACTGACTGAATCAATGTGGTACAGCCTATAGATTGCTTCATTTTGGGTAGGGTGGGTGTTCGGGAGTTTAACTTCCTTTTCCACCACGTATGGGTGATATCAAAGACGGGGCAACGTGAAAAAAGGCCAGCACAAATATTTGGCCCCAGCCTGGATTCGAATTCACGACCCGAGCGTTGAAAGTCATTCGGCTATTACCCCGGTTCCTCCTTCATTGTGGGGATTTTAGGAGAGTTGTGTCATTTGAAAGTCAAACTGCACAGTCATTTGATTTCCAATCTGCTTTTTATTTGTCGCTAAACTAACCCAGCGCTAGAGAGAGAAAGGTTTTACGCACTCCTCATGATATGTCTAAGCATCTTTGCGCCTGCCAGGATTATGTGTAACGAATTGTGTTGTGCTTGTGACCAGGTGTTCTTTATCCTGTCCGGAGAAGAGGACGAGACGGACGTGCGTCAGTTCACTGACAGCAAGCGCAAGATCTTCCGCCGGGGCGCCACTAACGGCTTTCTCATGGCCACAACCAGGTCAGTGGTCAAACTTACTGTAGTCCGTCGTTTTCATTAATGAGGGCTTAAAATGTTCCACCTTTCGGCGGATTTCCAGCTTTGGCGAAAGCCGTTCCTCTCACCAAACGTGTTTTTCCTCATCAGAAGCACTTGTGAACTCACTTGTTGTTGTTGTTGTTGTTGTTGTGTTGTTGTTTTCTGAAGCTCTTACATTCATGCCAAAGTGCAGGGATTTTAGTCTGATATTTTTGGTGAAAGTTTCGAGGGAGCATCCCCCTCCCCCCGGGCACCCATAGCATAACGCGCGACTTTGTCACTTCGTCGTTAAAATTAAATGTCACACACTTTTCCTACCTTTGGACCATGGACCATTTTACGATTGGACGATTAATAAGATTCCCAGTAGTTCAGCTCACACTTTCATTTTTTTTTCTGCTCTACTTTGTGTGTTACTGCTGTCCTGTCCCAGGATTTTCCATTGGGGTCTGAATCAATTTATTACCACAGAAACGTTCGACATGGTTGCATTTACATGTACGAAGAGGTGTCAGGAATCATTGGGAATATGATGCTCATTTGTGGAGATGCTCCCACGCTGCAATCCTTTTCACTCTCACACCAAGGCAGGACATTAATGTCAATATTCTGTAAGACCTACGTACCAAACCGGGAAAGTATTGGCAAACGTGGCCAATCTTTACATAAAAAAAAAACGGTACAGTAATATCAAAGTCCTGACGACCTTCACATCAAAACGGGATAGTTTCGTCAAAATTCTGATCACCTATGTGCCTGCCAGAACGGGACAGTGATGTCAAATTCTGACCGCACCCACATACCAAACGGGACATGCGCAGTATTGTCAAAACCCTCACCCACCTCCTCATCAAAACGGGATAATAATGTCAAAATCCTTAACGACCTTTACATGAAAACGGGATAATAAAATCTCAAAATTCTTAACGACCTTCACATCAAAACGGGATAATAATGTCGAAATCCTTAACGACCTTCACATCAAAACGGGATAATAATGTCAAAAATCCTTAACGACCTTCACATCAAAACGGGATAATAACGTCAAAAAATCCTTAACGACCTTCACATCAAAACGGGATAATAATGTCAAAATCCTTAACGATATTCACATCAAAACGGGATAGTTATGTCAGAGTCCTGGTCTCTCTCTCTCTCTCACGCCAAAACCCGGGAAACGTAATCCCCAAAATCCTGCCCACCTCTACATCAGAAATTTATTCACGCTCTTCTCCTCTGTCTTCCTCAGGCCGCTGGGTTACCTGAACTACGCGCGCGTTTGGCATGACAACTCGGGTAAGGGCAAGTTCGGCGGCTGGTACCTTAACTACATGATCGTGCGGGACGTGCAGACGGACGAGAAATGGGTCTTCATCGCCGACAGGTGGTTCGCTGTGGAGGAGGACGACGGAATGGTAAGGCTGCGTTTTGGTTCTGTCCTTATTAGCCACGTCTTTGTATTGGTTTGTTTTGGGGTTGTTTTTTTCTCTTTTCTCTCTTGTATTACCACTTGTTTCTTGCCATTTGATGTACAGTATATGTATACATATGGCAGTCACGGTATCTGTATCTGCATCTGTATCTAAAGCCAGCTCTTAACTGGGCACTGTGGAGCGCTACAGTGTTGGGCACACATGTGACACAGTTGTGATTTCGGTGATATCCGCCGCTGTGGCGTCATCACAGCCGCTACTGGGATTTCAAAAAGCCCCAGCTGTGACTGTGGGTTCCACAACAGGTTCTGGCTGTACTACGTCACTGTGCGCGCAAACATGGCGGACAGTGTATCCTCGATTGCATTGTCGCCTGAACAGACTTCAGTGTTTACAGACCTTTTCGAAGGACACAAATGTCTTTGGGACGACAAGGATAAGCACTACAGAAGCCGGACGGCTTGCCTCCGAGCTCTGCTTGCCATTGCGGACGCTATGGGCGTCGGATGGTATCGCATCGTGATCATGTGATCGTACGTCACCGTGCACAGCTGCCTTTGTTCAGTTCTGTAGTAAGTAGACACACCGAGCGCAAGGATTGTGATGTGGCGCATGTGTGTTTCGCGCGCTGTGCCCAGTTAAGAGCCGGCTTATGTCTAGGTCGGTCTGTAAACTTAACAGACCTGCAGAGTGTATCTTTAATAATTCTGCATTTGTTTGTACACGAAGGCAAGACAAGCACCATAAACGAGTCTACACGTGTATTGGACTCGATTTGGTGAGGGAAAAATCCCAACCAAATTCCTGCCCAGCAAGGTGTCGTTACCACGAAACCAGATGCTCACGCTGGTTCACATTCTCCATGAGACGGTGCACTCTTTCTGTCACCTTTGCGGTTTTTCATTTGTAGGTTGACCGCATCATCCCGGCCGCTACCCGCGACAGAATGACCGAGTTCGGGCACCTGTTCGCCGAGAGGAGCCGCAAGAACCTTGCCGACGGCCATCTCTGGTTCTCCGTGGTGGCACGCCCTCCCCAGTCCCGCTTCACGGCCGTTCAGCGCGTCACCTGCTGTCTGTGTCTGCTCTACACGTCCATGTTGGCGAACGCCATGTTCTACAGGACGGATGGGAACACCAACACTGGGGGTGGCTTCACGATCGGACCCTTCTCTCTCACTCCGGAACAGGTGCGTGCGTGTGTGTGCGTGTGTGTGTGTGTGTGTGTGTGTGTGTGTGTGCGTGTGTGTGTGTGTGTGTGTGTGTGCGTGTGTGCGTGCGTGCGTGTGTGTGCGTGCGTGCGTGCGTGCGTGCGTGCGTGCGTGCGTGCGTGTGTGTGGGGGGGGGGGGGTGCGTGTGCGTGTGTGTGTGTGTGTTTTGTCTTGTATCTGCAGTGTTCGGATATGTGTACCAATACTGCTGGTTGTGACACACGATTCAGCGAGTGCAAACTAACGGTCAACCTACGTGCGTGTGTGTGTGCGCGCGCGCGTGTGCGTGTGGGAGGGATGAGGTAGGGGGGGGGGGGTAATGTAGTGTTGTTTTAATGGCATCGGATGTACATCTCTACACACACGTTTTTAAAAACTACTCATTTAGCCGGCTGAAGACTATCATGAGATGGTATTGGTTCAGGAAAAGTAACTTATTTTCATGCCATCTCGTTAATCATGCTTGATACTACTGCACAACCAGCAATTCGTACGTATGTGGTGAAACTGCTGAACGAAGACTCCTGTCAGTCACAAGCTAATGATTTGCTTGTGTGTCTCTGTGTGTCTCAGGTGTTCATCGGCGTCGTCTCCAACCTGATCGTGTTCCCGGTGAACTTCATCGTCATCACGCTCTTCCGTAAGTCCCGGCCACGCCGCATGAGACCGTCCCGTGTGGACGAGGCCATCAAGACAGCCTATGAGACTCGAGAAGCCTCCGTCAACGACGTCAAGCCTGAGGTAAAACTAAGCGTCTTTTGAACTAGGCTTGAAATCATTGTCAGTATACTAAAGCTGAATTGGAATAGTTTGCGCTCCAGGGCAGTTTGCTTGGACTCCCAATTCTCGGGTCGTGAGTTCGACTTCCGGCTGGGGTCACACATATGTGCTGGCCTTTTTCTCGTTGCCCCGTCTTTGGTATCACCCTTTCTTTGTGGAAAAGGACGTAAAACTCCTAAACACCCACCCGCCCCAAGGCCGTTTGCACCTCGTGTAAATGAACTACGGCCGTATACTCAGCCCAGCAACTATTACATCCCTAACCTTAACCTTAACCCTCAAAGGGCGAAAAGAAGATTTCATTTGACAAAGAGTGGAAGAGTTAGCTAGTAATGATAATAAGAAGAAATGGATTTTCATATAGCGCTTATACTCATGCGAACTCTAAGCGCTTATAAACTTAAGAAAGATACGATGAAATAAAATAAAGAATAAAATGGCATGAAAATAATGACAGAGAGAACAATAAAAGGCAGTTTATAAGCTACATTCTGCCCTGAAACTTTCGCAGAAGTTGTACTAGTTGTTCAGGGGAACCGGGATAGCCGAATGGTAGAGCGTTGCACTCTCAATGCTCGGGTCGTGACTTCGAATCCCGGCTGGGGCCAAATATTTGTGCTGGCCTTTTTCTCATTGCCCCGTCTTTGATATCACCCTTATGTGGTGGAAAAGGGCGTTAAACCCCTAAACACCCACCCACCCATGTACTAGTTGTTATTAGGACCGGAAAATGAAAAGAAAATCTCAAAGTCGGTAAATTTGACTTACCACGAGATTTTTTTCTTCAGTTTTCTCAAAATGGGCTGGGCGACTTTGTCCCCTTTCTTGCGGCAGCCAATCACATTTTGTAACAGTGAGGGAACTTGTCGTGTACATTGTCTACCAGGTGGGCAGCATCTTCACGATGAGTCGGGCGTCCTCTGTGGTGGATCCCAAACGTCCCGACACCTCCGCCTCCATCTCCCGCCCTGGTACCTCGCTGTCTACTCGTGCAGATGCCACCCTGCCCACGTGAGTTACTTTATTGTTTCTCTGTAGGCTTTCCTTGCATCTGACGCGGGGAATGTGCACACTGAAAGATTCGCAGAACCGTACGACGCATCTAGGTCAGCTCATTTGTTTTTCTTGAATGTCACACGCCGTCACTATGATGGCGTGGAGGAGCGATGGCAAAGGGAGTCTTCGACGAGCACAACACGACAATAAACAGATAAAATAAGGACAGAGGACAATAGATAAGGAACAAAAGACTCCCACAACACAACAATAAACAGTTAAAATAAGAACAGAGGACAATAGATAAGGAACAAGGACTTTAATAAAGAAATACAGACTAGAAACAATCCAACAACTATGCACACTACAAGGACAAACCCTAACCTGCGTCCCTATTATATTAGATAGAAGAGAGAAAGAAAAGAAAATGAACAGGAATACATATGGTTAGAAAGAAAAGGTACGATACCCGACAGGCCCTGCCCGCCAGCCGCCGCCGAGACCCCAACCCGCACTGACAAGATCTACTCACCCCTCAACTACGCTAACTCCTGCTACTCACTAACTGGCAGTGGCCACACGTGAAACTTATGAACTTTACTAACCACCCGACCCGTCTTACGGAGTTTTTAGGCTTGAGGTTTTGGTTGGACTGTCTCTTGTCACTGCACAAAACGTCATTACACTTAAGTATGGAGTACCGTTGCGATCTTGAAGTATGTTATATTTGTGCGTGAAAAAAAATGAATGGAGACATCATTCCTGGCGTAGAGCATACACACAGCAGGCACTGTGCAGGCAAAAACTGCACAGGTCACACCTCTTTTGACACTGACGTAATGGTCTTTTTCCTCAAATGGCGTCAATGGACTCGCTGCTTTATTTCCATGCTCCAGTCAGTCAGACTACATGTGCTTCCCTCGTTGCAGTGTCTGCCAAAAACAAAAGCTTGCCAGACCATGTCATGTGTTGTGCTCATTATATGCCACGGGCCGCGATTGGCTAAATTCTGGGGGCTCGACCCTTTTAATTGACAGGACTGGAGTCGTCGATTGTACAACGCAGACTGGGACTGCGAGATGGCCCTCCATTTTTGTGACGCGTGTTTATTATATATGTGTTTTGTTCCACAGGAAGAAGAAGAAGAAGAGTTTGCCCTGGTGGTGCCGCATCGTGGCCTGGACCATCCTGTGGATTGCCATCATCGTGTCCGCGGCCTTCGTCACCTTCTATGGCGTCTCCTTCGCTGATGAGACGTGCAAGAAGTGGATCTCCTCCATGCTGATCTCCTTCTTCATGTCCGTCTTCATCACCCAGCCTATCAAGGTCAGCCACTGGATGTGTTTCGGGTCCGGCCCAGGAATACGGTGGTTCAATACGAATCTGCGGGCAGAAGTGACATAATTATGTCCCCGCCCCTGTTCCCCAACTATCACACAGATTGTACACACACACACACACACACACACACACACACACACACACACACACACACACACACACACACACACACACACACACACAGTTTTATTTCGCACGTAGTGAAGTCTATCTCAGAACGCTATATTTAAAATGGCCAGTAGTATCCAAAGCCAGAGAGAGAGAGAGAGATGCTGCTGCTGCTGCTGCTGCTGATGATGATGATGATGATGATGATGATGAAACGTTTATTATAAATTAGAGTGGTTAGGCAGAGATAGTAGCGTAATAGTGCTTGTGGTCAAAGGATTGAACTGAACGGATACAACGTGGGTCTTGCTAAGCGCCCGGGATAGTAGTTTGATAGAGGCTGTGTTGCCTAAGTGGTGAACGAAACGTTACACTGGTCGAGGCTTGTCTGAATTCACAACTTGGTCCTTGCTTGCATGCAGGTGTTCTTGGTGGCCATCTTCCTCTCGCTCATCATCAAGAACCCCGGCGAGGAGGAGGAAGAAGACGAGGCTCACGACGAAGAAACCACCAAACTTGCCAACGACGAGATCCCGCTTCACACTATGAACGACGGTCAGTACCTTGTGAACACTGTAGCGATGGTTGGCCATTTTCAGGACGCAGCAAAAACGTCCGTCCCAACTACATGCTTAGGGGAGGGCGGGAGCGGTGGAGGGTGGGAGAGAATAGAGAGAGATGATAAAAATTCAGAACTGAGAGAAGTGATGCGTCTTGAGGTTCCGCTTGAAGGTCTTGGCGGTGAGCTGGGAAGTTGTTCCTGAGGGAAGGGACTGCATTCTTAAAGGGCCACTCGCGTCACCTGTGCCTGGCTTATGCACAAAAAGGTCCAGCTTCCCTGGCAGTTTGCCTCCTGTCACAACCGCCTGGCATGCACCTTGCCCTACAAATACAAACATCAGGAAAATCGTTACAAACTAGCACACTCGTCGAACGTGGCCCTTCAAATAAAGACTGCACTTGGGGTCACGGTCTACTTGTGGTATTACACCACAGCATGCCCTTCTTCGTAATATGGACGGGAACGGGATTTTTAGGGGGCACACTCGATATTTGTGCGTCGGTGTGTACATGTTACGCGTAATTTCTGAAACTGCCCATTTCATGAAATAAGCATGCTTTTGCTCATTTTGTGAAATACGCCGCAAAATTGCGCATTTCACGAAACGGCCAGATTTATTGGCCATTTCATGAAATGAGCAAAACTTTGTTGCGTATTTCACGAAATGCCCATTGGAGAATTTGAGAGTTAAACGTTTGAATGCAAGTTTGCTCATTTCATGAAATGGGCACTTGAATTGACAGTAATACACACCCTCAACTTTTGACAAAATTTTCTTTGCATATCCACTGTGGCTTTTCGTCATGTGTATTCGTGTCCTCCTCAGCTTTCGGCCATGCCCGGCCCCGCAAGATCGGCTACAAGCCTCCGGATCGCGCCGAGCTGGAAGCGGCCCGTGAGAAACGCCTGAAGGAAATCCAGATGTGGTCCGTCGTGCGCGAGGTCATTGTGTACGCCTTCTTCCTCTGGATCCTGCTCGTCATCAGCTATCGCAACCGCAACGCGAACACCTTCCTGTACAAAGACACCATGGAGCGAGTGTTCATCAAGAACAACCTGACGGACGTCGACTTCGAGAAGGTGGGTTTACTTGAGGGTGTGTGTCGTGGCTTATGTGGAGGCCTTCTCAAAAGGGGGACGTAGGGTGAATAGGGGCGTATGGGTTTTTTTGTATCACTGCAAAGTGCGTAAGCATAAAATAAACTTTCGTTTGGTATAAAAATTATTTCTGTAGCCTGGTGTAGGCCCGAGATATGTTTGTTGAAAAACCTGCTCTTGAAAAGCGGTCACCGCTACGGTCACTTCAAAGCCTAGCACAATATCACTCCTTTTTCTTTTTTTAATTATTCTTCTTATTGGGACATTTTTTTCACATGGATACGTACATACATGCATGCATGCATACATACATACATTCATACATACATACATACATACATGCCAACGTGCTTGCAGGCATTCGTTTATGCGGGCACAAGCTGGAACGAGCATGCACACATGCATACTATCAAACGTGGACATGTACAGAGATATACGTTTCGTTGCACAAATGATGAGCTTTCGATGATACCTTCTTCGACGCTGTTATTGATCTATAATATTCTTAAGGTACAGTTGCAGTCAATGTCAATGTACTCGTCTTTCGTTGTACAAATGATCAGCTTTCGATGATACCTCCTTCGACACTATTATCTATAATATTCTTAAGGTACACTTGCAGTCAATTTCTTGTGCCGCAGGTGCGTAACGCAGAAGAATACTGGACGTGGTCGCGGTCAGGACTGGTGAACGGGATCCGACCCGGGCCGTACTACAACAACTACCCGCCTCTCATGCTCCGGGGCTTCACTAACGACAAGGTGTCCAAGATCCTGGGCTACGCTACTCTCAGACAGCTCCGCATAAAGCCCAGTAAGTGATCAAATTTATATTAAACGGGTTGATTTCCATCTGAGCTACGCCAGCTTACGTTTTGAAGCGGTTTCGCTCGTGAGTGCGCCAGTACGCTCGAAGTACTCTGTCTTGATGATTAGTAAAGCTCTTTATGCGATACAGTGTTGTTTACGCTTTGCGCGAGCGGTCGTGGTGATGGTGGTGATGATGATGACGACAATGATGATTACGACGACGATGATAATGACGACGACGATGATGATGATGACGACGACTGCGGACGACGACGACGATGATGATGATGATGACGTCTGTTTGTGATGCAGATCTGTGCGAGATGGACCCGCGAGTTATGGACGTGGTACGTGAGTGTAACGTGGGCTACGAAATACGTCATCAGGAGGAGGGCACGTTTGACATCGGCTGGAAACCACAGACTGCCAACAGCACAGCCAACGACACAGCAGAGTGGTACAGGTACGCCCAGTGTTCATGTTGCACGTGCACAAACAATGGAAAATGTTTTACGTGGATTTACAGTGCACGCTGGCGTAAAAGATTGAGGCGGCAGTCGAGTTGTTTGGGTTTTGTTTTGGGTTTTTTTTTTGGTGTGTGGTGGCAGAGGTGGTTGTGGTGTGTTTGTTTGTTTGTTCGATCGTTTTGTTTTGTTTGTTTGTTTGTTCTATTGGTTTTTTTTCAGTTTTGAGTGTGTGTGTGTGTGTGTGTGTGTGTGTGTGTGTGTGTGTGTGTGTGTGTGTGTGTGTGTGTGTGTTGTCTTTTGTTTTGTTGTTGTTGTTGGGGGGGGGGGGTTGCGGGGTGTTTGTTTGTTTGTTTGTTTGTTTGTTTGTTTGTTTGTTTGTTTTTGGTTGTTTGTTTTTGTGTGTGTTTTTGTTTGTTTTTTGGGGGGTTTTTGTTTTGTTTTCTTTTGTTTTTGTTTTTTTTGGGGGAGGGGGTGTTGTTCTTGTTCATGTTTTTTAAGGGTTTGGGGTTTTTATGCATGAGCACAAATATCTATGTCTTCTAGTGCAAATGCTGCATGCGGGACTTCCGACCAACCTGGCACACTCCCAAACTGGCTCCCCCCCCCCCCCCCACACACACACACACAAAAAATACAAGCTGCACCATGAACATAAGATCATCTCTATCAGAAACACACAAACATCCTTTCACTCTTTCCAGATACCGATACGCTGATGAGCTGAACGGCTATCCATACTGGGGCCAGCTGGCCATGTACGCTGGCGGCGGGTACCTGGTGAAGCTGGAAGGATCCAAGGAAGATCTGATCGAGCTCATGAACCGCCTGGAGAGGGAGGAGTGGATCGACCGCTACACGCGAGCTGTCATTGTCGAGTTCACCACCTACAACGCACAGGTACACAGCCCGACGACCACAAATTCAGAAGCCTCAGAATGCCTGTAGATGTTCCCTATTAACCTCATGGTCATCCCTGAAAATGCTTCAGCCAGGGAACAAAAATTACCATGCGCAGACCATTCAGGGGCACATAGCTGACATGAGTTAGAAAACATTCACGATTTCCTTTCCTCTCAGTACTCACCGGGGTAATCCAAGTCTACTTTCAGTTTCTGCCGGAAAGCCACTTCACTCACATGAGCTTGCCCCCACCCCGCGTGCCCTGTTCAAAAAAAAAAAGAAGCCCCAACTTGACTGACAGCTTGCCTCCTGTTGCTTCCCCTGGCATACACCTTGCCCCACAAATACAACAGTCAACAAGAAGCACGCTTTTCACGCCAACAAAAATCACTACAAGGTAGCACAGTCGCCAGGTTGTATCCCCGAAGCAACACTGCACTTGAACCCATGAATGTGTAGCATTACGCCAAATCCACTAATTTTTCTATCGTCTTTTGTCGTCTTGTCCAGGTCAACCTGTTCGGAATCGCCACGATCATCGCGGAGTTCCACTCGACCGGCGGCATCGTCCAGACCTATCGCTTCGAGCCGGCGCTTCTGCTCCCCTACATGACGTCAGCCATGCTGTTCCAGTTGGTCTGCGAGGGTGTCTACGTGGCCTTCATCGTCTTCTTCATGGTCCGCCTCATCCGCACCTTCATCAAGGAAAAGTTGAGCTTCTTCAAGGGCTTCTGGAACTTCATTGAGTTGGGCATCATCGGCATGTCGCTAGGTATGGCTAGTAACGTGTGATCTTACACGTATCGTGTGTAGTCCCGTACTAACTCTGTACCGTCGGCGGCGTAAAGCCCTAACTAACTAACTAACCCTCGCTTACCCTCAGTAATGACCCGAAACAAGCTAACCGAGACCTGAGCCGAGACAACCAATCACTAAGGAGGAAAAAACAAACACGCTTGGTGACAAGGAAAGTGGACAGTTCTGAACAACGTTGTGGTCAGCGTGCTATTTCACAGTGTGTACAGAAAAATGCATGCATGCTGCGGTTCTGTGTATGCACGGGGGACAACTCATGCAGGCAATAATCTCTGAAACAGGCTGAAAATGTACTGTGCTGGTGAAAGCGACAGAACTCACCGCTTCTGTTTACACTGTGATGACAGAGGGTAGGAATATGGTTGAATTTTTTCATACCATATCGAGTCAAATCCATGTGCAGACTCGTTTGCGGTGCCTGTCTCGCCTTCGTGTACACACGCACGCACAAATATCAAGTGTGCACGCTAAAAATCCCACGTTCATCTTTCGAAGAAGAGTAGGCTGTGGCCGGTGGCGTGGTAAAACAGAAATACTGTCGCACGCACCAGAGTGAATAGCGGGGTGGAGGTTTGCACACAAAGTAGCGCCTAGCGGCAGCAGGCTTTCCCTGCTTCGTCCTCCAGCCTTAGAGCATCTCATTAAAGATGGATACGTGCGCCGAGGAGAAGTCTACCATACCATACCATACCATGACAGAGGGTAAGCGCAGTGAAACCCGATGGTACAGAGTTGGTCCCGTACGGAAGTAATGCTTGTTAGCCACCAGGTCCTACCATCCGCCAACCTTCATACAGTATTTAAAGACGCCATTTCTGCGGTTCTTAGGAGGGAGCCGGGGTGGTCGAACGGTAGAGCGTTGGACTTCTAATGCTCGGGTCGTGAGTTCGTATCCCGGCTAGAGCCAGATATTTGTGCTGGCTTTTTCATCGTTGCCCCGTCTTTGATATCACCCGTAGGCGGAGGAAAAGGACGTTAAACCCCCGAACACCCACCCCACCCACCCCCATCCACCCGCGGTTCTTAGGCTTTATAAGGGGAGATTTTTGTTTTGAAACAGTTGCGTCCGTACGCTCGAAATAGCCTGTTTCAGAAATTAGTAGAGCCCCGAATACACTGACGTGTTGAGCATTTGCGATTGTTGATGAAAGGTGTATGGAAAGATTTTATTTTCTTTTAAGTGAGAAACCTGCCAATGATTTAGTGTTGTGGTAGTGTTTGAGGGCTTAGCATGCGATGCGGAAACAGTTTCAGCGGCGCCAAGCAGACGACCAACATTTACGCTGTTGTATTTTGATTGTCCTTTGTTTTTTTCATTACTCAAGGTGGAATCGTCATTTACTTCTACCGCATGTACGAGACAAACAAGCTGACGAACCAGTTCAAGGAGACGAACGGGCTGGGCTACATCAAGTTCCAATACGTGGGCTACTGGAACGAGATCTTCGGCTACATGATCGGCTGCACCGTCTTCTTCGCCACCCTCAAGTTCCTCAGGCTGCTCCGCTTCAACAAGAGGATGTCCCTGCTGGCCGCCACCCTCCGGAACGGCGCCCGCAGCCTCATCCACTTCAGCATCATCTTCTGGATCGTGTTCTTGGCCTTCTCCATGCTGTTCTACTTGACCTTCATGAACATCGACATCAAGTACTCGTCCTTCGTCAGCTCAGTCGTTGCCGGCATCCTCATGATGATGGGCAAGTTTGACATCTACCAGATGATCATGGCCGAGCCCGTCCTCACGCAGGTAGGAGAGAAAAACACAATGGTAGCTTTAACTGGATGCTTTATTAAACAGGCCATGTCCATGTTCACTAAGCCAACTTACGTTTTGCACCAGTTTCGCACAGAACGATAAAAAGAGATAGAGAGAGAGAGAAGGTGGGTGGGTGTTTGGGGGTTTAACGTCCTTTTCCACCACATACCGAGAGAGAGAGAGAGAGAGGAAAGAAACCAACTAAAAGTAAACAGTCTGTAACGGTCCTATTTTGGGCCTCCTTTCTGGTTCCCTTAAAAAAGAAAGAGAATGATGATGATTGTTGGTGTTGTCTTTCAGCTCTTCGTGTTCGGGTTCGTGCTCTCGGTGACCTTCGTGATCGTCAACATGTTCGTGTCCATCCTGAACGAGACCTTCGCCTCCGTGCGTAACGACATCAACAAGCAGAGCAACGACTACGAGATCGTCAGCTTCATGCTGTCGCGCTTCAAGAGGTTCACAGGCATGGGTGGCACGCAGCCTACCACTCTATCGCCGGAGGAGCTCCAGAAGGTATTCTCTCTTAAAAGCCCATGCAAAAATTGCGATTACTTGAAACCTTCAGATCACTGGTAGCCACTTCAAGCCACTATTATGTAATCTGCAGCTGTGTTGGGTCTATCGGAAAGGCCCGCGCCTTGCGTAATGGCGGTTTTAAGTGCGCAGTGGCGTGTTCTTTTAAACCAGTCAGTGGGCAGGTATGGTCGTGCTCGGGCTCGTAGGAGTTATATTTGCAATTTATTTTGTGAGTGGGTTATGGATTATGTAGCTACACTTTGCAGTTTAGTTTATGAGTGGGTTATGGATTTTGAGGGTATATAATCTGTGTCTTTTTATATATTCGTCTCGATTCTTATCTGATCTGGTGAAGTTAGTGTGTTGTCATCTTGTTGGCATCCGCCCCCTGGACAAATATGCTTCCAAACCTCGAACAAACAGTGTGTGTAATAATTTATTGTTTTAAGGGACAAGATGGCCGTCTAGCCTGTACACTGACTCATCTCCTTTCAAAACACGTTGAGAAAGTATAATAACACTGATGGCATCGGCTTGTACTTGTAGCTGAACCGTCTGTACCTGTTTCTGCAGCAGGAGCGAGAGAAACAATACGCCACAGGGAACGAGACAGAGCGGTCCTGCGTGGACGACTTCCCAGACCGCATCGACCGGCTCCTGCACTCCATCTCCAACGTCTACATGGACCAGGACGGCATGGCCGCCATGTTGGACAAGAAGGGCTACCAGGCTTCGGGCGGCAAGGGAGGCTACCACGCGTCTGGCGGCAAGGGAGGCTATCCGGGTTCAGGGGATCGGGGCAACGGCCGGAGCGAGTCCGGGGCCAGGGGTAGGGTTAGCGAGATGTCGAAGGTGCACACTCACTAAGACAACGTACCTGCGCCATGCCCCCGCCCGAACTGATACTGACCTCGCTTGTTTCCTCGAGTATTTCTCGGCCGCTTCAAAGCTGCTACAGTACTGCATCGATGGAACTGTTATCACGTCAATCCAATCTGTTATCACTCCAGTCCAAACCAATTCAGTGGTCACTTATGATGCGCAGAGGTACTGCACGAGAAAATGTCATGTTCGTTGCTGCAAACCGAAGTACCCTGCTGAGTTTTCTATAGATCTTTACGCTAGGGAATGCACGTCTTTCGTGCAAACGATCGTCTATACAATGATTGATATTGCCACCGTCCAGGTGACTGAAACTGTGTGTAAACCCTTGATCGACTTTTAAAAAAAATCGAATTGCTAAGAATGACTGAAGAACTGAAATTTCTATGATAAGTTTTGTTTCAATATTACCACGGACTTCCGTGTTGTTGTTTTTTTTTAACATTCAGAACTGATACACAGCTTGGAGAAATGTTTTCTAACAAATGATGTTTTCAGCATCATACACGCAATTAAGCTTAAAATTAACCAGTGTCTGATTGATGATGTACTGTGGCACAGATCGCACGACGTGTGATTGCTATTGTCCAACCTGGATGCCAGTAAAATATGGTCATGGACTTTGACCCTTTCTTTTGCCATTGGACAAGAATGTTTATAACCCTTTAGTTCGCTGTTAACACGTTTACCTGGTGTTGAGAAAACTCTTTCCCTTGAATGTTTATTTGAGAAATTCTATAAAACATTTGAGAAACGTATTTGAAACTTTGCTTGAAGCGCATAACTGTGATACTTCTCTTATTGTTAGTGGATCTTTTCATATTTCTAATTATATTCGAGCATTCATTTGGAAAGTTATTCCAGATAGTGTCCGGTTTGGCTCTGCAATGAGCAAGGGAAAGCGTTTTCTTCATAAATACGTATGTATTTTCTTCATGTATAATTATATTTGTTAAGTACCCAGAGATTAACTTTATCTTATTTTTAACTTTATTTGAGAATATGTTATATCGAAATTGTAAAAAGAAGGAAATTATGACGTGTTAACGGATTCCAACGGGTTATTTCTGAATTAACACACCGTCATCCCCCCCCCCCCCCCCCCCCCCCCGGGACAAGTTACGCATCAGTTATCAAAGAAATAGCGCAGTACTCACGAGGTCAAATTCCAAATGAGAACGCCCGATAATTATGCGGACGTGTCCTGGGTTAGGAAAGTGTGATTCATAAGCGATTCTATCCAGTGCGCTATCGAGAAATCACTGTTGGGAAGAGTTGTGTCCCTTCGGCGTCCATAGCAAACACTCATATCAAGAATAATTATGGGTTGGTTACTGGTTGTTGCATTATTTGAAAAAGAGTTACTGATATCATTGCTAGGGGTGCGCGCGGCAGTGACACAAAACTTACCAACAGTGATGCTGCCCGATCCCATTTCAAGAAGTGCAAAAGGAAAAGACTTTGTTCCCGGCAAAGTGGTTTCCCCATTGGCTCACTGGATAAAACGGCCTATGTTTCAGAACTGATGCAGTGACCAGTAACATGTGTTGTTACAGGAAGAAGCTGGCCGCTTTGTTACGTTTTGGTCTGTCTTGGCTTTAGTGACAGACACTCTCTTTCTTTGTCACTCTCCTTAGACTTTGGCTTGCACCTTTTTCCCTCATAACCTCGTAGCTATTATTGTCTTTGATGTCAGAATAGTAGAATTGTTACCTTGACATTAAAAAGAAACACCAAAGTAATGAACAAACAGAAGCGGTATTGATATTTATTCTTTTAATTGTTTTCCGCTTTCAGATTAACTGAATAAAGTCTTGCATCTTCTTAACGGACGGGCATTGTAAATTAATCTCGTTTGATAACCGATTTTATTGTATTTACCGCTAATCGGAAATGTTGTTATATAATCATTTGATTGAGTATTTTATTTCGAAAGCAAAAGCTTTTAACGAAGATATATGACAAAAATACAATATTATTACGATACGGCATTGCCAAATAATCTATAATATAATGACAAGAATAGGAAACTCTATTCTTTGGCCTAATGCTGAGAAAGAAACATTTGTTTGGGGGGGGGGGGATCTGCAGTGTACTTCAAAGCTTTTCGGCCTAATATATACTTACCAATAACTCCTACTACAAACCTTTCCGTCCGTTCATTTGAATGACTTAATGAATACTTTTGAAACATAAGTCTGTTTTTAACGTCTCAGTCTCAACTGCTGTCTTTTTCCAGAATCAACAAACCCTTCAAAATACTTCTTTAAGTACTCCATTAAAAAAAAAAAACTCAAACCTATCTCTCGCTGTGTCGGTGGGAAACAGTTAGCTGTGTTCCGTTTACAGTACCCCTTGAACAACGAAAGGATATTATATACATGTCCTGGATAAGCCTAGAAAAGTGTGTGTGGATACAGAACATTTGATCCGATCTTTGATATGCAAAATGTACAGTAGGCGCCTGCAGGTCCGTGTTGTCAGCTTTAGAAAGCGTATTATTATTATTATTATTATTTTCTCGTCCACGCCACAAAGCAAAATTGCCACAAGGGGCACTTTCTCCCAAGTGCTGTGTCACCGACGCAATGTGCATACAGCTGGCGGTTTTGAGACGTTCCCTTTGTACCGATGTTGTGTTTCTTATAAAATTGTTGTGACTGTATCAGTTTTATGTGGGTCACCAGTTCGGTCCAACAAGGTACAAAACACGCACAAAGTGTTACAAAAATTAGATCGCGTACATGCACACGAGTACTCTCCCTTACTTCGCTCTTCAGCTCTTGTTTTTCGTCCTCGAACCTACAGTTTCAGCACCGGGAAGGTTCTTGTGAAAAAATGTATCACAGTGAAATCTAGTTAATTCTTGTGAAAATGTCATTCATAATTATAACTTATATTTTGTATTTTTTGCATCCCAGATGTACATGTACATTATCTTGTGGAAGAAAAAAAAACGTTCAGTCTCGCAGGTTTTTTTTTGC
The DNA here is from genome assembly GCA_018292915.2 of Batillaria attramentaria. Lineage (NCBI taxonomy): Eukaryota > Metazoa > Mollusca > Gastropoda > Batillariidae > Batillaria > Batillaria attramentaria. The sequence goes on from JACVVK020000034.1 coordinate 710,491, forward strand.
AGCCATATGAATTTCCTACACTGCTGCGCTGCTTTTATTTCCATGGTGTTGGTTGGGTCGTCTTGGTCATTTAGACGCGTTGTGAGTTTTGTACTAAGCAAGGGTTATCAAGGAAAGTTATGTGCATGTTTAACGCTGTCTCGGCGAAAGGATGATAACTGTGAGAAGTGCGTCAAATACACCTAATCGCAAAAGAGAGTTTGAGAAAAATAATGGAGAAAAAAAAAATCACACGAGCAAATAAGGTCAATGCACAAACTGGCCGGAATGAAATACCGGCTTTTACCTTGTTTATCGCTGGCTGTTTGTTTTTCTTTTTCATCTAAGTGTTGTCAGAGGATATTTTGGTGTGGTCTCCTGCTAAACGTTGAAAGTGTCCTTTATCAATCCGTCCAAAAGATGTACAGGGATACAAAAAAATGTTCCTATTTATCAAAACCTGAGATTTCTTATCATTGTCAGTGTTGTTTCTGTTGTTGTTGTTGTTATTATCATGAATCTGTTTTCCTCCACAGTGTGTGATAGTAGTAGTAGTAATAATAATAATATAGCACCCGTGGTACTTATTATTCTATGTTGTGGATGTATTACTATGTCCCACCGAACAGTGGTCTGTCTGCTGCAATGTATATTTCTACGAACAAAACTTCATTCTGTCCTCCTGCATGCTGCTGGTCGCACGAAAGATGTAATGTAAAAAATTGTCTTATAAAAACAAAAACGAAATAAAGTTAGGTCTCTTGATTCTGTCAGTTGTACTGCTGAATAAAGAAAAAATCAGAATTAGTAGAACATGCTGGGTGGCCTGCTTTCGTCGTTTATTCTTGAAATGTGTTGTGGAATGAGGCTGGTTTTGTTGTTGTTGTTGTTTTTGTCTTTGGTGATTTAACATCTTTCTCCACCTCGTGAGGATTGGTTAGTAGGTTGGTTGGATGGCTGGTTGGTTGATCGGTTGGTGGTTGGCTGTTTGGGATGTAAATTCCTTTTCCTCGGAAGCTGGTTAACTCGAAGAAACGGCCAGACTGTGGCGTTGCATGTATGTGAACCTGTGTTAAAATAATTTCAATTTCTGACGAAAACGAAGAGTTTAAAAGTTAGATCAGAATGATCCCAATTCATCTAAAGTAACTACAACAAACAACCGACAAAAACTTCAAAATAAATGTTTATTAGTTTAAAATCGGTATCACAAACAAAAGACCAGCATAAAACAATGTATATTCCTCTAATTTAAAAACTGGACAAAAAAAGCAAATCGCAAGGCGTAGGAATACAATCCTCTTTTCTCCAAGACAACAGGGAAACAAGGCTGCGAACAGCCTTGTGGGGTGTCTAACACTTAGGGGCACGTCACGTGTACAACTGGTCTACAAGAGGAAATCTAGAAGCACCAACTACATAGACAGTCGGATCAATCTGTAAGACCTTGACACAGTGGGGAAACAGACAATAATCATAATAACTGCTGCGAGTTTTTCTTAGAACAGGCTATGAGGTGGAAAAAAAGACCACTTTGGGCGTTTGAGCTGCATCAAACCAGACCAACTAGCTTACAACAAAACAATCTTGCCATTTCTTGCTAAGTAAGGTATTGCCAGATATACAATTATGCAAAAGATGTGAACCTTCTCTTGTAGTATACATCCCAAAACTCGTATTGCAGTCATTGTGCTGATTGCGTTTGGTGCGATACATATTCTTCCCCTGATTTTTCTTGTGCTTACACCGGATATGGCCTCAACAATTTCTTTGGTTAAAAGTCGTGAAAGTGGCTACTATCAAGAAAGAGCACATAATATTATTCATTGTGCTTTAGGTGAAATTTTCTGATAAATCTTGCACCTCTAAATTGTTCCAATTTCACCTCTCATTTGTCACCTCTACAGCAGTCTCCCTTCCACATTTCCAAGAATAAAGTGTTCATCGCCAACGAATGTCAGTGACAAAAAAAAATGATGAAAACGTCATCAAAACGTGTGGTCCCAAAAGCACGGATTGTTGTCAGGCGGTTTGTGCAGCTATTTCTTCTTTGCGTCGTAGCTTCCCTCCCCTTTGTAGTTACCAACATAGCCCTTGTTTTCCACCCGTACTTCTCTCCCGTCGATTCCTTTGCCCCTGCCGCTTGCGTCAAACCGTTCCTTATGCGCGCCGGTGTATTTGGACGTGTCCGTTAATCTATCTACCACGGCCGCGTTCTTCGATCCCTGTTAGACAAAAAAAAAATAATTATTGGCATCAATACACATGCATTTCTTCGGAGAAAAACAAAAACGCTGAGCAAGTATTTTTTCCACTAGACGTTTTGATCATCCGAAAAATTTGATAGCCAAGACCTTTCGACTTGAATGGCGGTTTAAAACAGCTTGTGTACGCATTTGGAAAAAGATGTGAAAGCTGGATAATGCGTTAAAAAGTAAAAGAAAGATTGTCTTGACCAGTAAAAGAATGAAAAAGAAGAATTTCCTGACCGGTAAAAGAACGAAACACAAGACTCTCTTGACCACAGCTTTGTGTTAACAAAGGCGTGATGAGATTTTGAAAGCAGACATGACATAGAAAACCATCTCCTTCAAGGCGATCTCTTTTTCTTTTGACTTTAAATTTTAAAAACCTAGCCAAGCACTTCATGTTCAGCATCTGATCGATATTATGCTTGTTTGCTACCCTGTCTACAAAGATCTATTTTTAATCAGTATTATAAATACTGAAAAGAACTTCCATGCTTTTGAGGTCATCATGCAGGAAGACATTCAAAGACAGATTTACTGCACAATACAGAAATTTTCTGATGATACTCCTGTGCTTTCCCAAGAAACTTTAGCCTCCCTCAACTAAAAACAAAATCCCAACATTTCCGACAGGGGCTTTTGGCAAAAAGAATACTATGAGAAATAACAAAGACTGTAGCATGCAAAGCTAAGATGGTTGTTGTTGGTGTTGGTGGTGGTGGTGTTGTTGTTTGGGTGTTGTTGGTTGGTTGGTTGGCCTTTGTTTGTTTGTTTTTTTGCTGTTGTTCTGTTTTGTTTGTTTGTTTGTTTGTTTGTTTGTTTGTTTGTTTGTTTGTTTGTTTGTTTTTTCTTTTTTACAAAAAGTGCAATACCTATGACGACATGTACTAGCTATACTACGCATCTCTCACAGCTAATCTGACACAAATGTATTGAGTGCGTCGAGAAAAGTAACTGAACTGGTGCAAACACCTGACTTGGCGACTACCAAACATACCATTACCCATTACACCCTAAAGCAGCTGATACTGGATAGTGTCGACTACGGTATAGTTGCGGTTAAACTTTTAACAGGGTGGCTCGATTAGGGCTTAGGGGCAAGCGACCGTTTCCAAGACACACCATTCCCAAATTGCGTAGATTTACTGTCATTTAGTAAAAGGGCCTACGCGCCATGGATCGGATAAGCAGTTAGGCCGTTTTACCGTTGACGGTATATAAACGTCTTGAACTGACAAGCTTCCCGTTTGTCACGAGTGAAGCCCCTTGCCCAGCATTCTAGAAATTACTCTGAAGACAGTTAATCTGCGACATGACTGAAAGAGGAGTCAGTATGCAGGGTTATACACCTAATTACGGGCACTTGTTGAGTTACAAACTACACAAATATCGGAATATAATTAAGCATGCATGCTCCCTTCAGTTTATATAAGCAACATTTAGATCTACAAACTTTCAAGGAGTATAGCTATAGGCTTTCTTTTCTTTCTTTTTTTTTCTTTTTTTTTTTTTCCTTTTGTGTGTGTGTGTGTATGTGTGTGTTTTCGCACAAACAAAAATTCTCATGCTCTGTCGATGCAGTTTGGTTATAGCGTTTATTTCTGTTTCCGGGTGCAGACCAAATGTTTCCCGCAAGACTTTCTTTTAAAGAGCATACTTTATTGTAGTCGGTTAACATCGTGCTGTGAGCATCTGAACAGACCGGTTACAACAGTTCTAGGCACAGTCTCTCTGTGTCAAGAAATGCTGGCATACACTGATACAGCGCAACATGCCAAGATGCAAGTTCGAATGTCATCAGTCCGATCTCATTTCCCATGAATCCTACTATAAGTAATGCAGAATTATTATGCGCCGAAGACAAAACGCAACTCACACACAAAGTACGTCATCCACATACAGACAAAGACTATATAACGAGAACTTCAACAAACACAACTACTCTAGGATTTCACAAGCATTAAAACCCTTTCACAACTGCGTATGCTTCCAGCACTTAGTGCCTGATACTCAGCCTGCAGCGGCAGCATTCCTCCCTGAACTGTCTATGATCCCAGGCAGTGCAGGCCGGTTCCGTAGTACCTAACTTTGAAAAGCTGTGGCTCGAACACTACTCAACCAATCTCATTCAAACTTTTTTTCTTTTTTCTTTTTTTGCAGCCAAAAATTAATGCTAATGAGGATTCCCTCGTGACGTAGTGGTCTTTTCCAACCTTTAAGACCCCGTATCAGAAGATATTTCTCCAGTTCAGTAACTCCACTGCCTCATGTCGCCGGGCACCCTAGGTCGCTTGCTACGGGGTGCCGCCAGTCAGCGATGGCACTGAGTTACCTACCGGTGTAACAGGCCGGAGCATACCCCTGACTACTTTACACCCTCGGGTATAAAGTAGCCGAGGCTTAAACGGGTCTAGGCCAGAGTACACCCCGGGGTATAGTCTGGGCTAGACCAGTTTATACGGAGGGATAGTCTGGGCTAGGTCAGTTTATACGGGGGTATAGTCTGGGCTAGGCCAGTTTATACGAGGGTATACTCCAGGCGGGGTATAATCTGGACTGCTACACCGGCAGGTGCTGGCCAGCAACGAGTTGTGAAAGGGTTCGGATGTAGACTGACCCATTTCCGGCGACCGCCAGCTCCCCCAAAATTAAAACATGCAGGTGAATAAAAAAAGCTTGCATTCTGTACTGAACAGATTTATAGTACATTGCGTGCCGAAGTTTGAGTGCAAGGTACTTTTAACGGCATCACGAACTATCGTACAAATTAAGACTAGATAATGAGACAGGGAAACCTTGATGGTAACAAACAACAATTTCACAGTCATACACAGAGGAGAACTTGAAGAAGGGCAAGAAGAAAACGTCCATACTTACTTTTCGCTACAGTACAAACACAACGACAGAGACGATTCGAGATGATTCGAATGAAATGATGAAAATCGTGAATTTATACAAGGACCCTAAATCCACTGAAGCGTAGCGGATCGAGGGTCTTAGGGTCTTAATCTGTAAAGATCATAATTATACTGGTGTCTCTGTAATAATAATAATAATAATAATAATAATATTGTATAGGCGCTTTTCCCAATTTCATGAATCGGCTCAAAGCGCCGCGAACTGAACCCAACACGCACGCTCGCGTGAATCATACGCATCCTCTCACACACTGGACATAAACACATTACAATCACGTGGTACATGGTGCGAAGGGTCAGCTCAGCTATTTAAATTTCGGAATTTAGAATTGCATTTATTTTTTCAAATTTGGTGGGCTGAACATTTTCAAAGCAGAGGGGGAGGAAGCCGGAGTACCCGGAAAAAAAACCCCGACGATCGGCCCGAATGAACGGTGCCACGTACGAGAAGGAAAAATTCTTCGCCCCGAATGGGACTCGAACCCCTGACCTCTCGCATTGGTGACAAGTCTCTTAACCACTAAACCACCGTCTCTGTAGCTCAGTCAGTACAGGCGAGCAAAGGTACAGGGACGGATTTGTTTTTTTCTTAAATGAGGAGAAATTCTTTTTGAACAAAAGAAAAATAAAAACTCAGTGATCGTACTCGTGTATAAAACATACAAAATAATGTCGTACAGCTGGTCATTAGTAAAAGGAATATTTTCAACTTGCACCATGGCTTCAAATGTCACATAACGTATTCAAATTTAGAAAATTCATGGGACCACACACACGTATTGCTACTTTTAGCATGTGCATTGATTCAATGTTTGTTTGAACCTTGTTTCAATAGGTCCTCATCACTTTCATTCAATGGCAGTCCCCATTCTTGAGTGCCCAGGAAGATCGTGTCTGCATTCATTAATAAAACAACGAGCTTATCCTGGACTTGGTCGAGGAATGTACAGTAGCCAAATGGACGACTCACCCCACCACCGGCCTTCTCGGCCTCGCATTTCTTGGCCATCTTCTCCTTCAGCTTCGTCAACTCCTCGGCCGCATCCGCGCCCTTCTTCTTCTTGGCCTCGAAGGCGGCAATCTCCGGAAACATCTTCTCCATGAAATCGTCTTCTGACACTTGCTTCCTGCAAGCAGAATAATAATAATAATAATGATTATGGGTACTTGAGGGACGCCCTCCCTCTCGTGCGTGAGCTCAGGGCGCCTTACAATGAACACACACTCAGTAACCCACAACACACTCAACACGCCTCCACACATACATTTAACTACAAACACACAATGTGCAGCATCATACGCGAGCTGCCCCCGGCTTCTACACACACACACACACACACACACACACACACACACACACACACACACACACACACACACACACACTCAGTAACCCACAACACACTCAACACGCCTCCACACATACATTTAACTACAAACACACAATGTGCAGCATCATACGCGAGCTGCCCCCCGGCTTCCACACACACACACACACACACACACACACACACACACACACACACACACACACACACACTCACACACACACACACACACAAGCATGATGATGATGTGGCAACAGTTACTGGTTGAGGGCTGTGAAGAAGTGGGTTTTCAGATTTGTGTAGAAGGATGGTTTTGTGTCTGTATATCTGAGTGATGCTGGGCCCTCGGCCGAGATCATTCCAACATGTCGGATCCTGGTTTGAATAACTGCGCTGACCCGGCAATGGTCTTTGTTTTGACATAAGGGACGCAGAGTTTCCGTAATGACAGGTCGTGCACATTTCAGCTGCTCTCTCTCTCTCTCTCTCTCTCTCTCTCTCTCTCTGAGGAGCCGGGATAGCCGGCCGAATGTTAGAGCGCTGGACTCAGGGTCTCAACGCTCGGGTCGTGAGTTCGAATCCCGGCCGAAGCTCAATATTTGTAGTGGTCTTTTACTCTTGGCCCCGTCTTTGATATCATCCAATGGCCTACTTAATAAAATAATTCAGATCGATTCAATCTCTCTCTCTCTCTCTCTCTTCTCTCTCCTCTCTCTCTCTCTCTCGCTGTACCTAATCTTTCATCCTTGAAAAATAAAGTGTCATTGTCATTGTCATTGTCATTGTCTCTCTCTCTCTCTCCCCCCCCCCCCCCCGTCCCCCCCCCCCTCATGCCTCCAGCTGCAGCAGCGACAAGGGAGAGAGTTCTTCCAGACTTCCCCCTTTTCCCTTTTCGGTCGTGACTTCCTGAGCAGGAGCGTAACATCCAGCCGAACAAACGACTGAACCTGACGACCCACTCACGTTTTCTTGTCCTGGTATTTGGAGAAGACGCTAGCGTCCACGAAGCTGACAGTGTCGGACTTGGCCCCAATTCCTTCCTGAAGCATCTTCTTCACAGCCGAGGACTTGGCGAGTTTCTTGTCAGCCGGCGTGAGCTTCTTCCCGACTGACGTCTTCTCGACACACATCTCGAAGAACTCCCGGCAAAGCTGGTCCACGTCTCCGCCACTCGCCATTTTTGACTAGCGACTGCCTGCAGACACCAAGACACGAAAATTTATTCATTATTAGCAAATCATTGATTCTGTGTGAGGACTCTCTCCTTTCCCCGATCAGGTACATGTAGCAGACGACAGGTTTCGCGGTTAGTAGTGGGTGAGGCCGTTTACACTGGGCCAAAAAACCGAACTCGGCTCGCTTTGAAGCGTGCCAAGCACGTTTACACTAGGAAATTTCACCCGGGCCAGGAACCGAACCTGGAATACATATGCATGTGTACCAGGCTCGCTTTGGGTGCCGGGCCCGCATTACGGTCAGCTGTTTTTACTATCAGCTGACTTGATTTCCATGGCTACGGCGAGACATACGGGTTCTACTCCCAAGATGGCTGCGGAGAATACCGCTACGGTCAAGACTTTTATGGGTACCCTGCTTTCCTCACCTACCAACCCCTATTTACCACCTTCCATATATTAAAAAAAATTCCAACCCTACCCCCTAACCCCCCCCCCCCCTTTTTTTCTTCATTTCTCCTCCAACCATATCTCCTCTCTCCACAATCATGTTAGGACAAAACTGAAACACAGATACAACCACATTAACCGAACTTCTTGTTTTTCTTTCCACAGAAATGACTTCACCACAAGCATCATCCTCATTCATCAATATCATATATCCACCTTCACTCTCATCATCATCATCACCTGACAATATTTTCCACTTACACAACACCGGAACACACCCCAGCTCACACCGCAACACACACAACTGCTCACACCGCAGACATAAACACAGAACACGCAGCACAAACCACGACATAATACACACTGACATCAGAGGATTTGGATATCATTAACAGAGAATTAGACAAACCTATGGACACGTACACAACAGACACTGACACAGCACTGCAACACTTCTACACTGCACACCAACTAGACCAACTCATCACTGACATCCACTCACACAACAACAACAACAACAACATTCTTCCAGCGACACTTACATATGCACCACATATCAAACTACCAGGCGCAACACATTTCTTTATGCAAAACTTACTTACAGACATCACCCTCAGAATTAAAAGTACACTCATACACGCATAATGGACTTACAATCATGCCACAACAATCAAGGCTACTCCCTCTTGAACACAACAACACGTACAGACAACATAACTGATGCACAGATTGAAACACACGATCACACGTACAGGAACAGACACCACACATGACAGCACTTGACCCATGCACTAGCAACACACCTCTACCACCACTCTTCCGCATGCCCACACGGCCTGCACATACACCTGCATCCACACCATCCTCACCTAAACCTGTGCACACACAACCCACATCTACATCTGCACCACCCCCGTCCACATATATATACACTTACTACCCTCACACTCATCCACATCTGCACCACTCAACCAAACCACCACCCTCATCCACACATACACCTGAACCACCCTCATCTGGACACCTGCCTGAACCACCCTCATCAATCAAACCTGCACCTACACCACCATCCGCATCTAAACCACCCTCATCTACACATACGCACACACCATCCACATCCACATCTGCACCCACAGCATCCTCATTACACCTCAAATACCCTGCACCAACACCACGACACCCATACACAACATCCACATACGCCACACCAAACAGATCACACAGACCACTCTTACTGCCACCACACTGCAGAAAAAACTTTACTTCCAAACCCAGTCACACACCCATACAGACGCCCACCTTTTCTACAGACACCTAACGAACCAACACCACACTCACACTGATAAACACTAACCAACACACACGGACACTGATACACACCACAAAAACATCTGAAGCCATCATTTCAAATCATTTTTTCCATCTCCATCTTCATACGAAATAAAATTCATCGCACCACTAAAAGTGTTCCTCTTCTCACTTGTTGGTTGGTTTGTTGGTTTCAATTAACACTTTCATTATTCCTGTTCATTAAAAATCTGTTATATATCTCTGGATGGGGTTACTGGGTTCGTAAAAGTCGATGTCTTCTTTCCATAAACAAACACCAAACAGTCCAGTACAACCGATGAGAACTGAGGTTCCGAGCGGCAAAAATGTGCGTCGCCAATAAAGACGCGAAAAATATGTACATCTTTTGCTGGAGTTTGCTGGACTTTTGCTGGAAGGCAAACGTTTTTCGCCTTTGCGCGCTCATTAGAATCAGTGATTTCATCCTCCTGTTCCTTCGAATTCGTCTGTTTAATCCAGCTGCACAGAAACACGTGTTTTCTGGGCGCCGCCATGCTGCTGGCCCGTGTCAAAGGTCAGCCCACCTTCCAAAAAATTGCAGTGTAAACGCACGAAAGTGGGCCCGGCGCGGTTCGGTTCCGAGTTCGGTTCTAGGCGCAGCTGTAGTGTAAACGACTTCGTAGTCTCCCCCTACCAGAGGTCGTCTTCACCCGTCAAAGGCGTGCGTCATTCTGGCTGCAGAATTTTCATTGTTATTGTTGTCTTGTTTTGTTTGTTTGTTTGTTTGTTTGTTTGTTTGTTTGTTTGTTTGTTCTGCGACAAGCGCGTTACTACACTGCAAACACGAACGCATGTTTACATTTCACACACACACACACACACACACACACACACACACACACACACACACACACACACACACTGTGTCACACACACACACACACACACACACACACACACACACACACACACACACACCGGCACACACACACACACACACACCGGCACACACACACACACACACACACACACACACACACACACACACACACACACACACCGGCGCGGCTGGCACGTGCAAGTAACACAGAACGCAACCCTCCGGTTTTATCGCCGCCTGCCGGCCGCCCCCACAACAACTGAACTGCCGACACACGCTATCACCACTTGAACCATACGCGAAGTGCATTCCAAGTGTCAGCGTGCAAGATTCCTGCTGAACATCCGGCGTCTTCATACACGTAACACAGCAATCTACTGGGGGTGTGCGGCTTGCGATTTTCGGAGACATAATGGGGTTACAGGGGGCTATGTTTAATCGGCAACTTGCCCAAGAGTACAAACAAGACTGAATTCTTCGGCTTTTATGTGATAGGAGTTGCTAGTATCCACGTGCGTTGAGACTGACGGCGGTGTGTCACCCGGCGGCCGATGAGATCGGAAAACAGCATGCCTGCACTGACTGATGTGGAAAATCTCTCTCTCTCTCTCTCTCTCACACACACACACACACACACACACACACCTTCACACACACACACACACACACACACACACACCTTCACACACACTGCAGTCACACACACACACACACACACACACACACACACTGCAGTCAAACACGGCACACACACACACACACACACACCCTTTCGTAATACGTTGTTTTCAAATCGGATCAGCGCCCCATGTGCTAATACCGTCTCAGTAACCGCCGGCTGAAAGTACTTTCTCTTACGGAAGCAGTAATGTCCTTATTTTCTTGTCCCGGCCGGCCTGCCATTCGCTGACTGAGTTCAACATTCATGAGTAGTAACACTAAGTCCGCCCAATGTCCACACAAGCCAATAACATTGACTGACAACCACTCACACAAAGAAACTTACACAGAGCCGGAAACAGTCTGTACTGACACACCATGCAGTTCTCAGTTTTGTCACATCTGTGTCATACTTTTTTCAGGGCATCCGGCCTCTTCACCAGTGAACCCATACAAAAAAGCCTGTAAGTAAATGTTCTGCTCTGCGCCAGAACTGAAGTGGAACAAGATTTCAATAGGCCAGCGACGCTGTCAAAAAACTGAGAGCCTTTCAGCGCCAACTGAGCCCGGCCGGCCACTCATACTGAGCCTTCTATTTGGCCAGTGGTTCGTGCGCCGTTAGTTCAATGCGAAATAATTATGCTAAGTTGCCCGTCCCTGACCTAAGCACACTAGAGTGTTGTCTATTCATAGCCACACGACAAGCTCTGACCCGCTTCCCTTCCCGACAAGAATGATAGAAACCGCACGCGTACAAATACAGCCTCCTCGCGGCAGTCGGCGCCGCAGATCAATGAAAAGTTCAGTGCATATTTGGAGCATGATACAAGTATCATTACGGAACACTGTAAGCATGTTGTGGCCCTATGTTCCCCACGGAATCAAGAGGCATAAGTCAAGTAAGCATGTCGGTTTGGAGTCAACAGCCAGCACAGTTTCGCCTGTGGAATAAAGGCGGCCCCAACTGACAAGAATCAATGGCAGAAACCGCATACGCACAAATACGGCCTTTCAGTTTCAGTTTCACGGTCACGGTCAAAGTTTAGTGCATATTTGGAATATGTCATTAGTATCATTACGGCGGAGCACTCAGGGTAAGCAAACTATGAACCAACAGTCAAAACCGTTTTTGCCTCAGTGGGGAATAAAGGATATAATCAGTATATGCAGTGTTGCTGCTCCAAGCCGGGAGACGCTAAAATATTTACCACTGGACACCATCAGTTAGTATCAGCATAATGATGCACGCAAAGCTTGTTCACATGCCACCAGTCACCGTCCATTTGTCGTTAGCTCAAAATAATTTTGCCTCAGTGTGGAATAAAAGCTGTGCTGACAATGTTGCTGCTGTAGAGACGCTAAATATTTGGCCACCATCAGCGTCAACATAATCATGACTGATGATACGCCGAGAGCTTCAGTGTGTAAGCCGTCAGTCACACTACGGAGCACCGTAAGCAAGTTTTGAGCGAACAGTCAACACCGTGACCGCTCTGCAACTGGAGCTTGATAAAGGCTATACTGATACGGTTCTACTGCTGCAGAGGTACTAAATATTTGGCCACCATCAGTACCAAAATATTAAGACGCAAAAGGCTTAGCAAGCCTACGCCCCCGAGTCAGTGTGAAGGCCGGCCGCAACCGCCCAAAATGAAATGAAATGGTGGTATGCATGATCTAGCAGCCAGCTTTGCACAGCTGATGCCACCCGCCCAACGCTAGAAAACTGCGCCAAGCGATGCTCGAAACTGACAAACTCCATACTGCGGCAACTTCGCTTTGCCCCACTATAACATGACTGCAATCCCATTCACCGTCACACTCGCAAATTAATGTAATTGATCTTACCTTTCGGTGATACTGACTGAAGAAATATGAAGAGGAACGACACGGGTCGACTGCGTATACACTAGCAAACCGGTTCTCAGTGGCGTCACAGGCAGTGGTGCAGGCCGCTACCCGACTGTGTCACCAACGTAAACAACCCACCAACTCGTCTGTTTACAACCGTTGCTGCGCAGACCGGGCACGTGATCGATTGTAATTCTTCCCCTCAAGTGTCGGTGATCGGCCTCAAAATGTATGAGGCCCCTGAGTGAAAAGTGTGTGTATATCCGCCTACTTACACGCTCACGGCGACGTGTTTGGCACAGACACTCTGACTGACTGGGCAACGCGTACGTAACACTGTCTCTCTCTCTCTCTCTCTCTGGTTCGGGCTCAGCGATAGTTTCGCTGGGAAGTCCGCTTTGGAAGGACCGCTAGTGTAAGAGCTTACAGTACAGTCGGATATGCTTCCCTCTCTCTCTCTCTCTCTCTCTCTCTCTCGATGCCCAATATTGCCAAGTTAAGCTGCTGCCAGCCCATACGATTTTGTATGCAGGAACAGTCGAGGGCTGTGACTCGAGGGAGGGGGAGGGAGTGGGGGGGGGGGGTAATTGGAATCGATCGATCGGTAGTATCAGTGGTAGAAAGCCTCTGCGAGAGTGACCCAGTTTCGGCTAGTTCTTCCCAGTCAGTGTTGGGCCGGAGTAGCCCGGGGTGTCATCATTTAGGCCGCTCAATACAATCACATTAGTTTTAGCACGCACAGACGCACACTGATACCATTCAGGGCTGAACTGGTTCAATGAATGATCAGGGTTTGAATCAGGAAATAAGAACTAATGTCGGGACTTTAGGCGGCAAAATTAATGACTGTTTCCGTCGGTGCATATGAGCCGTTACACCTAACCAAGCTGGCCGCCTAAAGAAAGGCTGAAATTAAAGGTTATAATGCTGCCATTTTTACGCTTACAGATCGCTCTGAGCTCTTTTCTTGGTATCGATCATCAGTCACACCTGGACAGTGACAGCGTCTGTAATACAGGCTGGCACTGAGCCAGCAGAAGCGTACTCAATGACAAGGCGACGGTGACATCACCACACTGAGCGCTCCAGCCGGCACTGAGTGTAACCACAGTTGTAAACTTTGAATCACGGTTAGACGTGCTCCTCGCGCGGCCTGTAAACATCATTACACCGCATTAAGAGCTGTACTAATCATCAAGACTGATAGAGGATACCGAGGGTACACTGAGGTGCACTGACTCACTGACGAGCGAAACTGTTTCAAACCATAAGTTGGCATAGCAAAGATGAAATTACCGCGTTTAAATTAAGCCGGAACTATGATGATACTGATACCAGACCGGCGCCGTTAGTAGTCAGTCAGCGGTGTTGCGTCTTCATACCTTTTCCAACATTATCTTCTCTGAATGAGATTTCAAGTGTTTCAATGCCTACCTTCAGTCACTGCCGGCTTTGCTTTTTGCCTGTGGCCGTCCCGTATTCCCTGTACCAGTCAACTTTTTTCCACTGACGGTGAATGATCCTGCTACCACATCAGGCACATCATTGAGTTTTCCTGCCTGATCAGTGCCAGAGGCGCCGCGGGGCTGGAATGCAGGCAGCGCCTCGGAGCCAAAGTTTTAGTCAGAGTAGTCAGGAAAAGATGTGCCGAGAAAACACACACACACACACACACACACACGCAGAGGACTTGACGCCAAGAACTCGATAAACCACTGACTCAACTCTATAGATCACGAGTTTTCATACCGGCCAGTGTTGTCAGTGCGTCAGTGCGCGCGCGCGCGCGTGTGTGTGTGTGTGTGTGTGTGTGTGTGTGTGTGTGTGCTGCGATAGAGAAAGACATACCGACTGCAGCACGACACAGGAAGCAACTAAGCACGGTTTTTCTTTGGGGGGTGGGGGGTGGGGTGGGGTGGGGAGGGGGGCCTAAACTGACTCAGCTGAACTAAGCGAGGGTAGGAGCAGCAGGGTGCCTGAATGGGGAATCAGAAAACGTTGCAGTGGATCGCACAGCTGAATGCACTTCCATCGGCTGGAGATGCTGCGGTTTGACCCAACGACCCTCTACTAGGAAGAGGGTGACTGGTAATCGCCAAAAAAATCCAGCAGCACATTGTAACATGAGGATGTTGGCGGGAGGGCGTTGCCTAGTTTGAACACAGCTGGCGACGACTCACGACTCGACTGAGTCACACATGCTGAAGTAACATGAAAGGCGTTATTCTGTAACAGTATAATATGTCCGCATGTGCGCTTTTTTCATTTATAGCCAGCTGTGGCTGTACTGGCTTGGAGGCGGTAGAAAAACAGGGGGAAAGAATAAAGGCTTAATCTGCCATGCATACCAGGCTAGCTATAGTGTTTCTCTTTAGACAGACTCAGTGAGCCGCACGCCGACTGGGAATATCAATACAATGAAATGTGAGGCCTGTCTGAGCAGGGACTCAGACTGAGACACACACTCAGTTATAGTTATTCAAAGTTATTAACGGTGTTTTTTGCAAGATGTTTACTGCGGCATAATTTGGTGTTTCGTCATATTTGCAGTCAGCCTGAGCGAGAAATAGTCGGTTTTATGCCGTTCGCTTTCACTGTTTGTTTTGTTTTTGTTTGTCAGGTGGGTTTTTGGGTTTGTTGGGGTTTTTTTTGTTGTTGTTGTTGTTGGTGGTGGTGGTGGTGTGTGTGTGTGTGTGTGTGTGTGTGTGTGTGTGTGTGTGTGTGTGTGTGTGTGTGTGTGTGTGTCAGTGTGTGTGTGTGTGTGTGTGTGTGTGTGTGTGTGTGTGTGTGTGCTAGCGTGCGTGTGCGCGCGGCGCGCCACGGTGTGTGTGTAAGACTTACAGTTATATAACATTCACGATAATGCTGTCAGCCGGTGGTCATCGATCACTCAGCACATATAGTCAGTGTCCGGGCGCGGCAGGGTACACTGTTAACGGCTGCACCACGACTGAAGGTGTTCATAGGCTAGCTACACGTAATTTAAATTCCGTACACGTTGAAACCCATACCTTTTTTCTTGGCATACGTTCCAAATCTTTCTCAGTCTCGCCTCCAAAATCACAACTAATATGGCTCCGACGAACATCCAAAACGCCCATCAAACCCACAGCTCGAGTCCGGCTAAAATTTTAGCTTGTGACTTCACTGAGTGCATTTCCAAGTTTAGCTTCAACTGAATCTATGTCATTCCAGATTTTTTTTTTTTTTAATCGTGAAGCGGTAATGGTTTCCGCATGGTGCAAACTAGATAAAATAGATAAAACAGCCTGTTTTGTGTTTTAAACTGGTTTCAGTGTCAGTTTTTCCTCCGCATTCTTCTGTTACAAGTAGGTTCTAGACGTTTGCTGCGTACCTTCTTGTGTCAGCCTGCGCCTGTGCGGCCGGCTCAGAGCGCCCAGAGGTGGAATGTGAATTTTTATTATCATACTGACTGGAGCGAGTAAGCCTCTCATCTTTTTTTTTTTATCAGTCTGCCGTGCTGTCCGTTCATGCGTGTTGATTCCTACCTCTGGTAAGCCGGCTGGCACCACGATCGGACCGGCCGGGCCGTCTGCTCCTGCTGTGTCCAGTCGCCCTTTATTATTGCTATCAGCAGCTCAGTGCCCGCTTGTCTCTTTCGGAACAAGATTCATACAGTTTAGTTGTAGTGGTGGCGGACAATGTGTGTGTGTGTGTGTGTGTGTGTGTGTGTGTGTGTGTGTGTGTGTGTGTGTGTGTGTGTGTGTGTGTGTGTGTGTGTCAGTGTGTGTGTGTGTGTGTGTGTGTGTGTGTGTGTGTGTGTGTGTGTGTGTGTGTGTGTGTGTCTCAGTGTGTCACAGTGTGTGTGTGTGTGTGTGTGTGTGTGTGTGTGTGTGTGTGTGTGTGTGTGTGACAGTCAGTGTGTGTGTGTGTGTGTCAGTGTGTGTGTGTGTGTGTGTGTGTGTGTGTGTGTTCTCTTTGTACTAATTCGGCCCATGTCTGGCAAAACAAAGTATCCAACATGGATATCGTAGTTATGTGGGATCAGTACTTTGTTTCGTCAGAAGTGGGCAGAATTCCCTGTTTTTTTTCCGTCCAGAGAGACAGGCAGAGGTTTGGTTCCACCGGTGCAGTCATACACTTTTTATACATTTGTACGTTTTTTTTCCAAAACTGAAACAACAACAGTGATTTCAATATTGAAAGGGGTTTCAAGTTCTATGATGACCCGACTGATAGCCACACACTAAGCATAAGCTGCCGCAGAGCACTGATAATATGAGATCACCTTTCACCTGAAACGGCCGGGTTGCCGGCTTGCCCAACCTTCATTTACATTTTCAGTGGTTCCAGCAGTGTGTGTACTGAGGCCGGCACTGATTGATAGACATCGTGTCTTTTCTTCATGGAATCAGCCATTCGAAGCAATATGTACAAAGGCCGCAGAATAGACATATATAGACTGAATTGTTGGCAATGGAGGGCATACGGGTATAGAGCTTGTTCCTCTGAAATTACCTACCCATTCAGCGATAAAGTGGCCACCTACACCACGAGTTTATGAGCCAGAAAAGAGCGGATTGTGTTTATCTCCCTCTCTCAGCTCTCTAGATACTGAAAAGCAGATATCTCTCCCAGTCTGACCCCGGCATCACGTGCCTGTCCTTAATATCGCCCCACTGACTAGGTGCGCAACTGAGGTGCTGTATAAATTGATCACAGCGCGTTGTCTGGCGTAGCTTGGCACCTATCTTTCTGCTTCTGTTCGCTCGGCTTCATGTACCTATTGGCTGTTTTCGTCTGTCTGCCAACAAAAACATGCACCAGGATACGACTGGTTTGAAAGCAGCTCTGGCCGGTCACAGTCAGTGTAGTGCTATATGCAAACCCGGCGGCCGGCGAAGGCCGCATTGTTGCAGCCGAAGACAGATTGTGGACAGGGGGAATAAAAGCGTCACTGTGTGTGTGTGTGTGTGTGTGTGTGTGTGTGTGTGTGTGTGCGTATGTGTTCTTTCTCGGCGACTGATGTTTTATCACGGTAACCGTGTTCTTAGTGTTGTCGGCCAGTGTCAACCCCTAAAAGGTTCAGTTTGAAATCCAGTCCATGGCATCAGTACAGATCCTTGCACACACACACACACACACACACACACACACACAACACACACACACACACACCACACACACACACACACACACACACACACACACACACACCGTCAATCTGCCGATGCAGCGCCGCTGGACCAGTTTGCCACATTACGGTTCATAAATCATAGTCAAGTTACACTGATGTGATCGAACCACCAGCGCGGCATATTTGTCACGCCATGCTACGTGCACATAATTATAGCCAGCGCACTCCTGCAGTCCCTACACTGAATGCCACCCACCTATCAAATGTGTCACACTTGACTTGTGCAGGTGATCAAAACGAAACACAACCCTCTTACCACACATATCTGAGGCTTCAACTCACTCCAATGATTAGATCGTTAAGATGTTGACGATATAATCAGCCTGGCAGAATCGAGACTGTTCTCCTTCTGCGTTGTACGCTTGTTAAGCTCCAGCTTTTTGTTGTTTTGGTTCCGGCTGACCGATTCGTTCCAGCTGATTGCATGCACGAGCATAACAATGACGCTGTTACGCACTTCTCTAGGCCGGCCGGGGCAACAGACCCAGCTTGGTACGGTAAGCTGCTTGTTTTGGTCAGCGCTGGACCGGTGGGACAGGTATTTGGGGGGTCAGCCTGTCAGTGTTCCTGTTTTGGTCAATGAACTTACGCATTTGGGGTGACGGGGTCTTACACAGTGCTGAACTGACATAATTTTAGCGAACTAGATGTTGTAACCGGATCATAACCGAGTCTCGGGAGATTTGGGACAACAAAGCTGTTGTGTACTAGTAGCTGATCAATGTAAAGCCACCAAAAGAGAGAGAGAGAGAGAGAGAGGGGTGGGTGGGTGGGTGTTTTGGGGTTTAACGTCCTTTTCCACCACATACGGGTGATATCAAAGACGGGGCAACGATGAAAAAGCCAGCACAAATATTTGGCTCCAGCCGGGATACGAACTCACGACCCGAGCATTAGAAGTCCAACGCTCTACCATTCGGCCACCCCGGCTCCCCGAGAGAGAGAGAGAGAGAGAGAGAGAGAGAGAGAGGTACACAAAGCGACAAACTTCACCACTTTCTCTGCCGGTCAAACAACGAATACCTACAAGTGCTCATTCCTGATTTTTATTGCGGCATGACACACAGCAACATTTTCTGAAGGCTGTAACGGTAAGCATCCATACTGAATCTTGCCAGTTGGATGACGTAGATGGATGACGTATTTTGAAGGATGTTTATCATGACTGTACTGAACGATATACTGATAAGTTAACTTGAAATGTGATGGCTGGGACCATTCTTGTTGTGTGTAGATAGGAAACACAAGCCAAGATAAAACATTTTCGAATAATGCATGGCCACGAGTCTCTAAAATTCGATTTGTAACTGTTTACAGCTGATGGACACTGGGGCGCTGATGTCATAGTGATGAAGTCACGCGTAGAGATTGTGTAGGATTCGCCACATGTATTGTACGGCTGGCAAGGGTAGTACCGGGAAAGAAGCCAGAATCAAGTTCAGAAGACAAACCACCCTTACTAAGGTTCCGAGGGGTGGGGGCAAGGCAGCCAGAGACCATTTTGATGACGCCAAAATCGGCAGCATTAACACCAGTATTGACGTCAGAGTCATATTTGATTCTGATGACGTAATTCGCAAGGCCTTCGTAAAACTGCAAATCAACAGTGATAACTTGGCTCGTTGGCAAACGCTGAAGAAATGTTCATTTCTAGTTAAAGGGCCTTTTTGGTTGAAGGTATTGTTGATTTGTAAGAGGCATTTGATAGACCAAAGATGCCTAACACGCGATGCCAGTAGGTGTTTTCGGTCAAACAGGTAAAACCCAGTGATGATACCTCTGCCAAAGGTGACATAAAGCTGGCAACGGCAGGATAATAACCCAGTAAACTAGACAGAAAATGCTGACGCATGTCACTACCGCTGGAGGGAGATTTTCTACCGCCCAAGGCGTCGCCATGTACTGGAACAACAGCAACGGTAACAGCAAAGCGGAGACTAGGATTATCATTTTCGAAACTCTAGAACATTGGTAACATGCTTCCGAACGGCGAATATCAACTACTGGTGCTGTCCGGGCAAAGAGACGAACATTTTTTTTTTTTTTTTTTTTTTTGGGGGGGGGGGGGGAGTTTTTTGTGTGTCGGTGCCTTTCACACTTCAGCTAACTGTCTGGATGCCGGACAAAGTCCTTGACAAAAAGAACTCGGAACTTGCTTCAGTCTGTCTTGTCTAGCACTCCTGAAGAAATTCGCCATCTTTTCAAGCGCGTGAGTGTGATTTCAGCGTGACTGATATGATACGCGGCTTAGCTTTCTCTTCTGTAATGTCAAAGGCAGACTTTGGTAGTCAAAACTCGCATATGATTCGGAAGTTGTTACAAATAATGCTCGAGCGAAATGGTTTTGATCAAAGGTGACCGGCCGGTGATCCTCAGTTGTGGCTCTTGTCGAAGGTGCCTTCTCCTTTGTAACCGCCCACGTAGCCCGATGTGTTGGTTTTGTCCACTCTTCCCTCCATACCCTTGCCTTTCCCGCTCTCGGCGTCAAAACGCTCCTTGTGGGACCCCGTGTAGCCCTTCACGTCCGTCAGACGATCCACCACGGCTGCGTTCTTTTGTTTCTGTTGGACAACAATCAGCTTGGTTTATGCAGGCTGCGTTCTTAAGAAGAAGAATATACGAGGGCTGTTCAAATATTAATGGGAATGGGCCTGCCATTTTATAAGTAAACATCGCACAGAAAATAATTTTATACCAAAAGAAAATCTGGCTCAAGCCCTATAAACATGCAGAAAAGAATGATGACATCATGAGAAATTTTAGAGTATGACCTCATTAAAATCGTCATCCAAACTGCTGAGCCAGAAAACCATGGACGCCGAGAATGAGCATTTTCGCTTCTACACATTCACGAGGCTAAAACTCGGAGACAACTGCAAGAAAATCCTTCAAGATTTGCAAGCTGTTTTTGGAGCCAAGTGTGTCGGTAAGAGCACAGTTTACAGATGGGTCGACGCTTTTCTAACTGAACAAGGGCCTTCAAGCTCAGGTACCAGTCCTGGCCGTCCACTCTCAGCTCGGAACGAAAGAAACATTACCCTTGTGAAAAGCCTGATTGACGAAGACCCACAATCGACCATACGCGAGTTGAGTGAAGCATGTGACCTCTCTATCGGCACCATACACAGCATTCTGCATGAAGATCTTCAAATGAGAAACTTGGCTGCAAGATGGGTACCCCATCTCTTAACTGACGAACAAAAGAAACGGCGGGTTGATTGCTCACGCCATCTGCTTCAAGATTTTGAGCCAAACGCCTGTGTGACATAGTGACCGGTGATGAATCTTGGCTCACGTTTTACGGCATCCCCAACAAACGCTGCAACCGGGCGTGGGTAGGCCCAGATGGAGACCGAGCAGTTGTCCTGCGGCCAGGATTTCAGAGCCGGAAGCGTCTTTTCTCTATTTTTTTTTCAGCAACCCAAGGCGTCGTGGCTCTTGATATTTCTTCCGGCGAAGGCTGCCATCACTGCCACGTACTATACCAAAATGGTGTTCCGGAAAGTGGTGGATGCGATCTGCGAGCAGCGCCCAACCGTTGGAACCTCAAGGACCTTAATGCTGCATGATAATGCAGCCCCCCACAAAGCCAAGATCACCACGACCTTCCTAGAGGAAAGAGAGACCAAAGTCTTGGCCCATCCCCCCTACAGTCCGGACTTGGCACCGTGTGACTTCTGGCTCTTTCCTATCTTGCAAGAGCGACTCGCTGGACGCAAGTTTGATCGAATCCAAGACCTCTCAAAAGCCGTGAAATCAGAGCTCGAGGGTATCCCGAGGGAAGAGTACCAGAGGGCGCTTCATATGTGGCGAACAAGACTGGAAACGTGCATTCGGGCCAAGGGTGAATACTTCGAGGGGATGTAGAAGTTTGGAGTCGATACGATGCAAGACACGTGAGTAATGGCAGCATTCCCAATAATATTTGAACAGCCCTCGTAGTGCATGATATAGTGAGAGTTCCTCGCCAGAACGAACCATGTATCTTCTTTCTATCTGTATCAAAAAGTACCCCCTTCCATTTAGGCGCTTTACCCAATTGCTTGGCTCCCCCCAAACACCCACCCTGTCCACCACAATGTGATTTCAAAGACGGGAGAAACGGGGGAAAAAACAGTATCAAATGTTGGTTGTGGGGACTGATTCAAACCTTCGAACCTTCCCAGTCCGACCCTCCACCGGTTAAGCCGGCCACCCGACCGGGGGCTGGGGGCAGGTGGGTGTTTGGGGGTTTAACGTCGTTTTCCACCACATATGGGTGATATCAAAGACAGGGCAACGATAAAAAAAAGCCAGCACAAATATTTGGCCCCAGCCGGGATACGAACTCACGCCCCGACCGAGCATTAGAAGTCCAACGCTCTACCATTCGGCCACACCGGCTCCCCCTACCCGACCGAACAGTGCATTTGCGTAGACATTTTGCCAAAGGAAAATCTCACATGGTCTGAACTGATCCACTCGTTGTACTTGGCAGCGATCTTCGTCTTGATCTTATTCAGTTCCTCCAGGACGGCCGGGTCGTCGTTGGCCGGGTTCTTTGCCTTCTTCTTCTCCACAGCTTCGTGCTTGGCCAGGTCCAGCAGCACGTTATTCAGGAACGCGTCCACTGTCAGCTTCTTTCTGCAAATAATTAATATTATTATTATTATTATTATTATGAGGATGGTCAAGGACGGTGACGGCGGTGACGATGATGATGATGGTGGTAGTGGTGATGGCGGCGGCGATGATGACGACGACGACGATGATGCGTCCACCGTCAGCTTCTTGCTATGATTAGTAATAAACAATAATGATAATAATGAAGGTGAGGATGGATGACGACGGCGACGATGCTGATGGCGATGTTGTTGTTGACGACAACGACGACGACGACGATGGTGATGATGATGCATTCTGCATTTTTCATTCACTCAAAGCCCCCCCCCCCCCCCCCCCGGAGAGGAACCCAACACGAGCACTCGCGAACACACAGAACAACATCTCAATCCACGTGGTGCGAACGGCCAGCTCAGCAACTCAGGCTGCTATACCAAACACCTTCTTTCACGGTCTTTGCCGCTTCTTTGTACCGACGCGCTCCATTCGGAGGGGAAGCGACCCGAATTTCCATTAGGCATAACAAACTTTTTCTTCTTTTTTTTTTTTACAGCGAACATTCGAACAACTTACGTCTTCTTGTCGCAGTACTTGCAGAAGATGGTGGCGTCCACTGTATTGGCAATCTTGCCGTCGAAGACTTCCTTGAACAGTTTGTTGACGGCGTTCGACTTGCACTCGGATTTCTCGGCAACCGGCAACTCCTTTCCAGCGCACTTCTCCACACACATGAAGAACATCTCTTTCACTTCCTTGTCCAGGTCGCCAACCGCACTAGTACCGGCGGCCATCGTGTCTGTTTCGGCTGTGGTTGCTGTTGTCGGTGGTGGTGGTGGTGGTGGTTGTAGGGGTGGTGGTGGGGGCTGTGGGGGTGGTGGTGGTGGAGGTTGATGGTGTTACCTGAAAGAGGCCAAGGTATGACAGTTTGGTGGTGTTCATTGTTGTTGCCACTGTTTGCTAGTCACAGAAAAATGTACTGAACTTGGCTAAATACATCCAAATTAGAATAGTGTAAATGTAAATGTAACAAACTCCGCGCGCGCGCGCGCGCGCGCGCGCGCGTGTGTGTGTGTGTGTGTGTTTTACAGTATCATGTATAAGCTCGTTTTTGCTGCTGTCAATGTACATGTATTAATTGTTGTTGTTGTTGTTGTTGTTTCATGTCATTGTTGCACCTTTATGCACGTCTTTCCCTTTCACTCTGTCCATTCCTCCACACCCAAATAGGGGAACTAGAGAGGCAAAAGCCTCCATGGCTCCCTTGTGACACAGGTCAAGGTCATTCACAAGAGTATGTTTGTAAAGCTCTTACCACTATCCATTATCATGCCAAGTAAAGTGTCTTTGGCGCTCTGAGTTCATGGCAATATTACAATTTTCCCCGAAACAGTTTGTATGGCCTTGACCTTTGGTCAAGGTCATTCCAATGAGATCTCATCAATGTCTATTCTCCGAAAACAGAAATGTTAAAATTCACGACAGCTTTAATGACCTTGACCTTCAGTCAAGGTCATTCAGAAAGGTAGGTCTCATTGCTGTCTACCATCATACCTCGTTTGGTGCCTCTACTGTTTGTTGTTTTGGAGAAAATGCCAAGGTTAAAGTTTCCCCAAAAACGCTTGCATGACCTTGACCTTGACTGAAAGTCACTGAACACTGTTATGTCTGTAAAGGTGCTGCTAATGTCAATCATTGCACATATAGTTTGATGCTTCTGATTCTTCTGGATTCTGAGAAAATGCAAATGTAAATTTTCCCAACACTGTTTTAATGACCTTGACCTTGAGTCAAGGTCATTTAAGGTGGTATGTGTGCATAGGTCTTATCACTGTCTATCAGCACGCCAGGTTTGGCGCCTCTGCTGTTAGTTGTTTCTGAGAAAATGCCAATGTTAAGGTTTCACACAAAATATCTTGTACGGCCTTGACCTTGACACAAGGCCACCGACTACATGTATGTCTGTAAAGTTCTTATCAACGTCTATCATCATGCAAAGTTTAAAAGCTCTGGTGTTTGTAGATTACGAGAAAATGCCAATGTAAAATTTTCAAACAAGAGAGCGTTAGTGACCTTGACCTTGAATCAGGTCATTCAAAATGATATGTTTTTGAAAGGTCTTGTGGTTGTCTATAAGCATGCCAAGTTTGGTGCCTCTGCTATTTGTAGATTCTGAGAAAATGACAACGTTAAAGTTTTCTGGACACACACACACACACACACACACACACACACACACACACACACACACACACACACACGCATACACAGCGGCAGCAACAGACAGCAGAAACGGACGCAACAACTCAAGATCAACTACACGAAAACATTCAATCCGTATTGGATAGCTGGTCTTTGCACCTCCGGAACCGTTCTCTCCAACTCCGCTCAGCTGTGCTATTTTTGCGAATCGAATCCATATCTTTGCAATCAGCAGTCCATCCCTTACGTACACGGGCTGTGTTCTTACGATGATCAAAGTTTTGAATTGGAGTTACGCCTAACCTTTGTATCTTCCAAACCACTTGCAAAGTGTGCACGATAAAAAATCCAACGTTCATCTTTCGAAGAAGAGTAGGCTGTGGCCGGTGGCGTGGTAAAACAGAAATACTGTCGCACGCACCAGAGTGAATAGCACGGCACGGTGGAGGTTTGCACATAAAGTAGCGCTTAGCGGCAGCAGGCTTTCATTGCTTCGTCCTCCAGCCCTGCGGCGCCATGAGCATCTCAGTAGAGATGGATACGTGCGCCGAGGAGAAGTCTACCATACCATACCATACCATACCAAACTAAAATAAGAGCGGAAGGGGAAAGGCGAATATACTTACTCTTTGTGAATGTATACCAAAGCGCAAGGCAGTGTGCAAACAAAGTCAGTATAATGGTTGAAAGTTTTCAAAGTATTTCCTTTAAAAAAAAAAAAAAAAGCAAAAAGCAGGACCGTTTTCATACTAGAATGAAAGTAAAAAGTACCTTCCACACGTAGCCCACAGCTGCAAAACGGGTTTGGACTGGAGGGCGCTATCTTCCCTCCTTTTCTGTTGGATTAGTATCATTTTGTTGCTGTGGTTTCGATCACTTCTGTCTCCGTCAGTGCTTACGTATTGTCATAACAAAAAGAACGGATTTGTGGCGTCATTTTGATATGACGTCATAGCCCATTGTTATCTGTGGCGTTTGCTTGTTCTGTAGAACAAAATTCCGTGTAAAATGCACGCTGAGTGTCAAAGAAATTCCAAATTTTTTTTCTACCCCATTCTGCACTTGTTCAGTGCTGGTAAGGGATGAAATCTGAACCATACAATATTCACCAGACATCGTCATGTATTCTTCTCACAGCCTGGCAAAATACACATATACAGAATACAGAATGCAGAATATTTCATTGATCTCGAAAAGGGCAATTGCTTTTCTGTCCCGCATACTAGTAAACAATAAACACTGTCATAAATAAGACTAGAAATATACACGTTTTAAATTGTTGTTGTTGTTGTTGTTGTTGTTGTTGTTGTTGTTGTTGTTCTTGTTCTTCTTGTTATTCTTGTTGTTTCATGCTGCTGCGTATGAAACAGAAGGAGCTTAATCCGTGTTGATGTATTTTACTGTATTGTGCTTTAAAGAAGAAGAAAATGATTCCATGGGAAATAAACTTTATTGAATCTTCAGTCTTGAAAGTAAGTGAACAAAATAATGTCATCCGTCATTGCACATGAAGAATTCGCATAGGCACCGCTCAAACCGACTTCTCAATTCTCAAAGGGGCGGGGAGGTAAACTTAGTGGGGAATTAAGCACGTACACGCTTTTCAACACTTTTAAGCCCTTAACGCTTCAGTGGCTCTATATAGGGAGTGGTTTCAGAACATGAACCCCTATACACAGGCCCGCACCAATAGTCCTCTATATAGACCCGCACCGATAGTCCTCATTGTTTTGCTTGAAGCTTTTTTGTCTGTTTACAAGACGGGTCGAGGCGGGTAGGGGGCTTGACTGAACTTCTAAATTCTGATTGCCGCGTTGCGTGCCAAAAATGGATCGAGGCGTTGTCTAATCTTGAGTCTTGTTGCGACCTGTGCTTTTTCCGGTTGTGTTTTTCGCTGTACACCTCATACAAGTGACAAGTGGCGGGTTTTTTCTTTGTCCTTCACCGCACCCTTTGGGCGCCATTGTGTTATTGTTTGTTCACGGGCAACCCACTGTGATGAGCGGGCGAGAGAGAGAGAGAGAGAGAGACTTCGATATGTTTTATTGATGTCACGCCATACAGTCGAGAGTTTAGCCCGAAGAATCACGCTTTTTCTGGTGCACAGCGAGGGTCAGGGACAGCATGCAATCTCCTCAGGTGTGAGGAGACTGCTAGGGCTGAAGCATGAGCTACACTATAGCCGCTATCCGGCACAAGGGTGACTTGAACAGAGAGAGAGAGAGAGAGAGAGGAGAGAGAGAGAGAGAGCCAATGAAGCTTTGTTAAACGGTAGAGATATCAACACGCTTGCCCACAGTCATATTACCATTGTCGTTAGCAATGTTGAACTACAGTAGTGTCGACTGTATCGACGTCTACGGGGAAGACGGGGTTTGGGGGACGGAACTCTCTCTCTCTCTTTGGCTTTTTCTTTGTTTGTTAAGAGGGTTTTTTTTGTGTGTGTGTGTGTTTAATGTTGTAGTACTAAGCAGTTTCACTAGGGTTAGCAACGGCAGGTTTCAGCCATTGTAAAATAGTTTTCATCTCTCTCTCTCTCTCTCTCTCTCTCTCGTGCGCAGTTCGGGTGGGGTGGGGGAGGTGGACAACACACATTCACACACATTCACACACACACACACACACACACACACACACACACACACACACACACAGAGTGACTTACTGAGTCTCAGAGCCGGAGAGACAGAAAGAGAGGGACGGACAGACAGTTACGGGCAAGTAGACGCTCATGAAATATTCACCTTCTCGTTGTGCAATAGCTTTTTTTTTTTTTCTTTTTTTTCTTCTTCTTCTTCTTTTATCTCTTGAGTAGGCTCGCTCAACGACAGCACAGTAGTATAAGTGCTGTGCAGCGGTGTAAATCTGTAATGTTAAAAATCGATTCCCCAGCCCCCCTCCCCGCCTCCCTTTTTCCTTGCACCAGTTACAGCTGCGTTTAACCACTTCACGGCTGGCTGCCTAAGCCCAGGCTAAGCTCACTTCAGTGAATAAATAAATCATGATTGCTATTTGAAGTTTACACCAGTTTCAACCATGTCAGTAATTTGCACTTTAGTCGCTCTCTTGTTAAAGGCCCTAATGCTACTTACTTTTTTTTTTCTTTCTTTTTTTTTACCACTTAAGACACACGAACAGTGACAGCGTCTGTAATGCTGGCACTGAGCCAACAGAAGCGTACTCGATGACTGACGCGGCGACCACACTGAGCGGCGCTCCAGTAGCATAACAACAGTCGTAGAATTTGAATGTTCGACCGCGGCTCGCGCAAAGTGTAAACAGCATTGTGTCTCATTGAGAGCTGTACTAATCATCAAGATAGAGTATTTCCAGCGCACACGCATTCTCTCACACAGGGGTGTGGGGGGAGGGGGGGGGGCTAATCGGCCCGTATGAACGTTGCCACATACGAGAAGGAAAACTTCTCTGTCCCGAATGGGACTCGATCGAACCTGACCTCACGTACTGGTGACTAAGTCTTAACCACTAAACCACCAACCTCCCCGGCGTGTACACGGAGCTAGAGGGCACACACCGTCTATTACACACGCGGGCTAGCGCCGGGTAGCAAAAAAAAAAAAAGGGGGGGGGGGGAAGCTGGTTTCTTGGCTTCTTTCTCGTTGCCCCGTCTTTGATTTTGATTATCGTCATCTGTCGGTAGTGGAAAACGAAGCTAAGTCCACAACTAAGCAACCAATCTCCGAACTATTCTTCCTCGTTGTCTTAAACGGTTTCAGTCAGTCATGGTTTATAGGTTGCTGCCGTCAAATGGTTAAAAACACCTACATTCTTATCAAATGCATGACCTGTAGGCCCTTTTTCAAAAAAAGATTGTCTTCTGGAGGTAAAATGATTGTCGACACCTGGGGTATGACAGGAGGGCAACCGACAAATCGTTCGCTATTGGTAAGTTAGGAAATACACTTCGATATGCTTCGTTGCTACTGGCAGACAATCCTTCGATATCAACTCTCCGGGTTACAGTGAATATGTTCTTATCTCTTGTCCCATAGTCCCTGTGTAGAGTTGAATGAGGTGTGCCTCGTTCACTGGCTACGCTTCATTGTCGGTCATTTATGCGAGCAGGCGTAATAGCGTTCTGCGGGTGGTATGATCCACTGAGATTTCAGGGCTCTAACGTAGTACGAACGGGTCCCTGACAAGTATGCTGTTGTCGTGTTGTTTTCCTTTTTTTCACACATTTCGTACAGCGAACGAGTATCCCACGTGTTTGCCTCAGTCTTGTTCGGGTTTCTGGCCCTGTATGCGAAAATCAGGCAAGATTAATAGTTCCTTGACGCCTCTTACTGCAGCAAACACGAGAATAATCGTCAAAGTACAATACTTCCACTAAGCCAAATTTAAATCCATGCAGACATGCCACCAACTTTATAAGCCATGCCACTGGTGCACAAACTGACCCCAAACGCACCTTGGTACAAAATGAGTTAAGTTAGGTGTATCAGTGCCGGAGAGGTGTGGGTAGGCTACAATCCACCAAGATCAGTTTCAGGATCCTCTAGCTTGGTACAAAAGGTTCTAACCGCAGCCGTTGTTGTTGTTGTTGTTGTTTGTTGTTTTTGTTTGTTGTTTTTGTTGTTGTTTTTGTTGTTGTTGTTGTCGTCGTCGTTATTGTTGTTGTTTTTTTATTCCACGTTTAAGTTGAATTAAAGGTGTGCCGTGTGTGTGCGTGCGTGCGTGCGTGCGTGTGTGTGTGTGTGTGTGTGTGTGTGTGTGTGTGTGTGTGTGTGTGTGTGTGTGTGTGTGTGTGTGTGTGTGTGTGTGTGTGTGTGTGTGTGTGTGTGTCTGTCTGTCTGTCTGTCTGTGTGTCAGTGTGTCTGTGTGTCAGTGTGTCTGTGTGTCTGTGTCTGTGTGTCTGCGTGTCTGTGTTCTGCCTTTGTGAGTGTATGCCGCTCTGCACTGGTACTGAGCTATTTCTTGGTTATCCAAATGTTGGCCCATTCAAATCAGCTGTCTGGAGAGATCGAACAAAGAGAAAAGTACACCGCTCCCTTTATGTCGGCAGAGAAGGGCGTTTAGTTACGTACAGCCATGCACGTTTCAACACGTATTCAGTCCGGAATGGCATTACACCCGTTTGACAAAAACAAAAAAACAAAACAAAAAAAAAGGTGTGCATTACCAACACGAATGGAAACCCGCAACTGTGATGACTGAGTGATCCCAGATTACAAATTGCATACATCTTGACCTCCTGATCACAGCAAGCAAAGAAAATATCATACCTTAAAGGGGCTAATACTAACATTTTTTTAATGCTCACAGATCGTACTGAGATGTTTTTGTTGTGTCTATCATCACACTGCTTAGACCCCTGGGCAGTGACATGCTGGCTGAAATACTGGCACTGAGCCAACAGAAACGTACTCGATAACGCGGCGACCACACTGACTGAGCGCTCCAGCAGTCGGTGTAACAACAGTCGTAGTATTTCAGAATGTTCAGCCGCTCGCGCAAAGTGTAAAACAATATTGTATCGCATTAAGAGCTGTACTAATCATCCGGATAGAGTATTTCGAGCGTAAAGGCACTGCACTCACGAACAAAACTGTAAAACGAACGAAAACGTAAGCTGCCTTAGCAAAGATGGAATTATCCCGTTTAAAGAGCCCAGCGTGTTCAAGTTACCGCCCGTACCTTCACAGTTAGCTTTTGGCACTTACTGAATTTAGCCCATAGTTTGTAATCGTGAGTGAAAAGGTCTGTCAAAGACGCAGAGACGAATGAACGGTGCCATAAATAGGCCAACTGTGTACCTGTCAAAAGCGGTTGACACTGCCTGTTTGAGCTGTAAATTCGCTTTCATTTCGTCTATTCAAATACGATCAGTTAGGTTCAAGTGCAACAAGGTTTTAGCACTCAGCTGCAGACAACACGAGACTGCTGAGAGGGCACGGGTTATATGGGGCTTGTCGTGTCTCTACATGCACTGTGACCGGGCCGTTATTTCTTAACTGGGGGATATTCAGTCAAGCCGCTTTCAAATGATGGTTGCGCGCATTGACTGAACCGCGTATCGCGAAAAATGAATGCGCCGGCACGAGAGGCTCAGATGGTAAAACTGTATTCTTGTATGTCAGTGCTCTTAGATTTTACACAATTGATAATTCAGTAACTTCGAAGTCAGTCATTAGTTTGCCAGTTTAAGCTTGCCGATCGTAGTTGAAGCTTCGGTATAAGCTTCTGCCGGTGTGTGTGTGTGTGTGTGTGTGTGTGTGTGCCGTGTGAGCGTAGCGGCGTGAAGTCAGTGTCAATGAGTATCCACACCATTTGAAACACGCAGAAAACACTGTAAAACTAGACTGATGTGCACCAATCGGTGCTACAATATATCCACACACACACACACACACACACACACACACACTTCCCTTACTCCTACGCCCACCGTCGAGCGGCCAGCATTTCCCCATGCACGCCTCAGTGTTGCGGCGAGGGCCATCAGTTTTGGATGGTGGGGTGAAGACGGAGAGACGAGCCGTTTGCCCTGCGTTTTGTAAGGCGCCCAAAGGACACGTTTTAAGGGAGGTGCCAAATACCGGTACATGCGGTTGCTAGGTAACTCTGACGTTTTCATAATCTGCATCGAGTGCGTCGACCCAGTCCGTGTGGGTTAGATGGTTTTTCCCCCCTCACTACTGACGCCACGCAAAACTGACTGACTGACTTTACAAGACAACCACTGACAGCCAGTTTTGCAGTGCTGCTTCCGGCAACTGAACACCCTCGCGCGGACGTGTTCAGACTCTGCCGCTAAAAATAAATAAATAAATAAATAAATGAAATCGGAAAGAAGGCCGGTGGTAAACTGAGAAAGCAGTTTCCGAGTATCCCTGAGAAAACTTGACAACTGAATAAATGAAACAGATAATTATACGCAATCCGGCAAGCAAGCAAGTGCGCGCGCGCGCACACACACACACACACACACACACACACACACCAGAAAACGAAGACTGCAACTGCATTTGTATTGTCAAAGTCGGCTTAAATTTGGTTTTAGCTTAATTGTAAAGTAATGTACGTCAGTCTCCCCTTCACACAGTGTAAATTCTTCCACGGGGAGCTGACGCCGGTGTGACAACAATTGTTGGTTGTTTTTGTTTGGGGTTTTAATTTTGTTGTTGTCGTTTATTTTTTACTCCACCAAAGATCGTAGAGTGATGTCAGTTTCCTAGCTGTGGAGACTTGCAGCTGACAACTCCCCTCCTCACCGGAGACTGGCATGTTACCGTGACTTCACCAAGTTTCCGTGTTCACCAAAGACCGGTGTTCTTCTCCATTAAAAGACCGTGAGGTGATGCCAGTTCAAGTCCATGTTCCACCGGACACTGGTATGTGACATGAGTTCCCTCATTCAGTTATCATCGCAGACAAAAATGTCAGTCAGTTTCCACTTCTACCAGAGACCAGTGTGTTACAATCAACGCCCCCCTCCGGCCTCCTCAGACCGGGATACATCAATTCCCTCTTCCATCGGAGACTGGTATGTGGCATGAGTCCCCTGTAACGTCTCTTACCTGTTCCACTGACTTATGCTCGGCCGGGTCAGTTGTGAGTTCGCGAATCTCGGCCGCTGGGGCCAAATATTTGTGCTGGCCTTTTTCTCCGTTGCCCCATCTTTGACATCATTCATACGCGGTGGAAAACTGACTGAGGACGTTGAACTCCCAAATACCCACCACCCACCCACCGGAATGTGACACGAGAGACCATCAGTGGAGTAATGTCACTGAGTACCAGACAGAAACTGACGGAGACTGACCGGCGGCATGTGACATCAGTTCCCTGTTCCGTTGGCGTTTGAAGAATGATATGTCACATCTGCTTTCGGCTCTCCCACCTCAGTCAGACAGCACTGTGACATCAGTTTCCTCGTAGTACATAGGTGTCCGTAGAGTGATGCCATCTGTTCAGTGTTCACTGAACACTAAGACCGCTGACGGAGTGAAATTTGACTCACTCATGTCCACGGACTGACGCCGGGACGAAGGCCGGCCGTACCATGATTGACAGCTGCATGCCTGTTTCACGGAGGACCACGGAATCGTACCACGTCGGCCTCCTTGTCAGTCCGGCAGTGGCCGTAGAGGACCGGCATGTCAGTTACTCTCGCGACCGTAGGTTTTGGTCTCTGCTTCAACGAGTAATGGGAGTTAGTTGCTCCGGGAGAGGTAGTAAGGGGAGACGACCGCGGCCTCCTTCCTCGTCGATCATCGCCCTTTCCATCGTCATTTCTATTCAGTGTTTCAGTGTTGGTTGTTTCATGCATGTAGAACGGTGATTAAGCTTATTGCGTACGTACTTTTGTCAAGGATTCGGAATTAAATACACTAGATTTAACTTCCGCGCCTTTGGGTGTGGTGAGTTCACGATCGCCTAAGAACGGTCAGATTTACCTGGAAATAGATGCTGTTGTCACTTCTACAAAGAGTTACTGCCCTTGACTTTTTAATACAAACATTATATTTTTTCTAAAATATTTCACAATTAGGCACATTAAACCAACAAAAGATATTACGAATATTCTCACCTTTCTTTTTTAAAATTTAACAAAACAAAGTTGCGAAGAATTAAGATTTGTTCGTATCTTTAAAGAACAATTGTTTGCGACACAGAAATGAACACCGTAAAAACATTTTAAACCTTTTGCAAGGGCCTGAAATTTTCAACTCTACTAAGTATCGCTTCTCGGCCTTTTGGCTAAGATCAAAGTGTAGTATCTGTTCTTATCAGCTTAATATCTGATACGCTCCCCATTGGGGAGCTTCGATATTAAACTGATTTTTGAACCTCGGCGAAGTGTCAGGGGCTTGCTCCACCTTCGCCACGGGTTGGCCTGGTATTGCAGTACCTCCAGGATCGGCCCACTCCCCACTGGGGAGAAAAATCAAGTCCAAAAGTGGTTCAAATTAAGTAGCATAGATAGTAAATAATCTAAGAAACTTCGAACTTGCTGATGGAGCTCACCGGCTCAATATAACCGCCCTTCGGCGCCGGCGCGCGAGGGATCACTTTAAAATCACTGCATCACGACTCACCGAAAAGCGGGACTGACTACGTCAGGCATAGTACTGATATTATTTTCGTCAGTCAGGCAGTGTCCAGTTTTTCAGCTGGAAGTTGAAAGTTTTTCGGTTGTATTTTAGGAGGGTTTTTTTTTTTTTTTTTTGTCAGTTTCGGGTTTTTTCGGGGGTTGTTTTCTTGTTGTTTCGGGTTTTTAATATAAAAAATACAGTGTTTGTATTTTACTCAGCATTACAGACAGTGAGCAACGTGTTATACATGTACAAGCTTACTGATGGAGACCGACTGACTTGAGAGTGACTAAATAAGTTAAACCGGCTCGTGGGGGAGGGGAGGGGGGTATAAAACCATAAAGAACTCCTAACACGACGCCCCCTCCCCCCCCCTCCCCCCCCCCCCCCCCTTTTGAGCAGCTTCCGAGTCTCTTTTTCCACCACCAGTGTCTCTACCAGTCTCTCACTCAGGCAGTTTCATAACTATGGTGTTTGCTGAACCAGGTGAGATTTATTTCTTCCATAAATAATATTTATTCAGAGAGGGCTTATCAAGACAAAACAATACCAGCGAAGTCATAACATTTACTTCTGGACACAAACAAAGCAAGAAACTGCGAAATCTGCCACTTGTAATATTGCGTCCGACGTAAAGAACAT
The DNA here is from genome assembly GCA_018292915.2 of Batillaria attramentaria. NCBI lineage: Eukaryota > Metazoa > Mollusca > Gastropoda > Batillariidae > Batillaria > Batillaria attramentaria. The sequence goes on from JACVVK020000034.1 coordinate 744,931, forward strand.
GTATGCAGATATGGATGGCAAAGAAATGAAGAAATTAAGGCAACCACAAAGATACTCGCTGATAATTTCTTCAGATTAGCCTGGTCGTAACTGACACAAAGCAGCAACAGTTAACATAAATGATCCACAACAATGAAATATAAAAACAATTTTAAAAGAAGCATCCACCTTCATGATTAAGAACAAAAGAAAAGATAAGAAGTACACGATGCTCAAACCTGGACCACAAAAACAAATGATAGATACGCATACTTCATGTACATACACAGAAAGAGACCGCCGTTTTTGCTGCATGGAAAAGAGTTGCGGTTTGGTCAGTGCAGCGTACTCCTGCATGCATTCTTAGCACAGAACAATAAGAATTCAAATCTATGTGGCTTAAGTCACAGTGTCGTATTTTCAGTATTCCTCAGAACTACATCCCTCAGTTATTCCACATTGCTTTTGAGCACAACTTCACTTGCAATGTTGAACATAGTATTTATAAACTATATGTATTACAATGAATTTCACTCATGTCAGTCTTTTTTCCTAGTATTTCACTTGCAGTCTTCTGTTTGCAATCTTTCTGTACCTCTTAGCTCATAACTTATCTGTTTAGTTTTAACTCGAATGAATGCAATGTTGTATTTTTTACTTTGTCCTTACAATTTCATGTTGACAGAAATGTGCCTAGAGCCTGGCCTCCATGAAAAGGCGCCTAGTATGTGCTACCATTATTGTAGTTATTATGACCATAAGATAGACGGATGCCGTGAGAGAGGTATAGACAACCACATCAAGCTATCAACCATCCTGTAGGATAATGGGCTGAACTTTGTAACAATTAAGAACTTAAAGGACTACCCGAGAGCATACCATATGGATCTGTAAACATACTACCTTAAGTACTGAAAACCATCCAGAGCACTGTTTTGCAAATATTTGTGCATCTACTTTGAGAAACTTGTAAAATACCGCTCCGTCTACCTGTCCGATTCGTAAAGCGCGCCAGAACTGCGTGTGACGTCACACTTGTGCCTCACTCTTTCTCGCGTGCTCACAGCAATGGCAGATAGCGTGACCAGCAACGAAGAACCGGCGAGTAAACGCAGGAAAAAAAGTGGCTTCAGTTGTTGTGTGGCTGATTGCACAGGAAAACATTCAGATGGCATAAATTTACACAAGTTTACGAACGAATCCAACGCTCGTAGGCAATGGATTTGATTTGTGCAAGTTTGTCGTGCTGACTTCGGTCCAGCCTATGGGACGCCGAACAACAACAGAATGATATGCAAGAGACATTTCACCTCCGATGCCTACGACTTGTCTTACCAACTGAAACAGTCGCTGGGCATCAAATGTAAAGGCAAGAGGCTTCTTGAAGGTGCTGTGCCGTCCATTCAGAAGCACAGCCTCTCAAAATATCATGGCCAGCCCGTTTAAGTTTGTCGGAGCCCCGGTGCGAATGCATGTGCCAGCGTTATCACAACAGCCTCTACAGCCCGGACAGCCGGGTCCTACTAATTACCGAAAACAACCGAAAACGACCGAAAACAACTCTTAGTACGGGCAGAACGCAGTCAAAACATGGAAATAACAACACACAAACATGATTAAAGGTGAAAAAAAGAGGCCTTAAACTAGTTAAAAGGAAAAAAGTACTTATTCACTCCAAGAGAACAGGACGAAATGAACGTGTCTCCCAAGGGAAGCGACTCTGGTCCGGACTGGTTATTTTCTGCAATGTCACCTTTTTTTCTTTTAGCTTTTTTAAAGGCCTCTTAAGGCCTCTTTTTTCACCTTTAATCATGTTTGTGTGTTGTTATTTCTATGTTTTAACCGCGTTCTATCCGTATTAAGAGTTGTTTTCGGTCGTCGGTTGTTTTCGGTAATTAGTAGGACCGCTGACAGCCCAGTAGCGTGTACTGGAAAACCCACAAAAAACGTTTCACAGCAGGCATGGCTGTTTATCTAACCTCCCCCTGACCAGCCGGCACAACAGAAGTAAAACCTGGAAGAATATAAGACTGGAATGGATGCAGGAAAAAGAAACTGGAGAGGCTCATGCACTGAGCATGATAATATTGTGGCTTACATATGCAGAAATATCAGAGATAGAGGGCAGTCAGCAAAACTGGAAATGGGTTGTTGCAGTTTATCACAGGATGAAGCAAAAGCACGTGAACAGGTCTCACAAATCCATTAACTGGGAAAGCAATTCAGAACCACGTTATACCTGTCCATGAGAAATAACCCTGTACACCAGAAAGACTTCAGAAAAGAGAAAAATTTTCAGGACTTCTTAAAATCCAGAATAACTATTACTTGAACTATAACCATGTGGGGAAGAAAAGAAAAAAAGAGAAAAACAACTAACACAAATTTCAATATCCCAGTAGCTCTGGTGTCAGATTTACACACAAAAGTCTTCGTAAATAATGAATTTTTTTTAAATCCAGAAGAAGTTCCAACCATGTGAAGAAAAATCTTACATGAAGTTCTGGTGTCAGATTTTCACAGCCTACATATACCATAGTTACAAAACGCATGTGAGACAGCCGCAGCATACACTTCAGAAAGGATACTCAGGTTCAGCAGAATTGAACTGTAGCACAGATGGTGAAGTTGGGCATCTGAAGACACAACGGTGACTGAGAAAGGTTGTGTCAACAGTCTACCGAACCTACCATTTCTGATGACACACTTGCCCTAGGTTGTTTTCACCAATGCACGCCGCACCAGACAAACACATTTTTGTTTTTTTTATTTTCTTAGATGCACATCCCTGTTCAGACTGATGCATAAAGACCAGATTTTCTGCGCGAACAAGAAGGATGTGCTACACTTTGTCCATCTCAAAGCAAGGTTAACCAACGATTTGTCTCTGGACCTATTGTCACATACACAGTTCTCATTTTTACCCCCGATCACAAATTTCCCATTTCCTTCATCAGCTCCTCTAAACTCTTTCCTGAATCCTTGACTGTAGAGTCACCGTCTCCCTCCTGCACAACAACAGAAAAACATGTAACTGATTATACTGTGAAAGAAAAATCTCTGACAGCGATAATAAGCTGTGCTGTCAAAATTCATCCTGATGTGTTTGTTGTTGTTTGTTTTGTAAGTGTGTGTGTTTTGTTGTAAATGTAAACATTTACGAAACATACACATCATGTGTTCTAAGGTTGAGGAATGGGCAGAAAGTGTTTTGAGGCTTCAAGTCTTCTGCTGATCATGAGGGTAAGAAGACAAGGGAAGTGGAAAAAGGCCTGTACAAATTCTGGTCCCCTCAGGATTCAAACACACAAATGCAAGTCAAAAGATTTGAACTCAACAACCTGGCTGCTCTATGAGTTGTAACAGGGCTTAAAATGGTCAACGATCCAAATGGAGAAAGAGTGTAGCATTTATAATGACGAAATGGCAAAGTCACGAGTGCACGTCTACAAAGAATACATGTTATGGTAGGGGTGTCTAGGGGCATGCGCCATCAAAAAAAAGAAAAAAAAAAGGCTAAAATCTGTGCAGTCTGGTGCATTTTGGATTGATTTTTAAAGATTTTAAATGCTTCAGAAGAAGAAACGCACTTTTGGGGGGAGGACAATTTTTTGCCAAAGGCAGCGATCGTCAAATGCGCTCGCCCGCTCGCTTTCGCGACCAAATTTACCGTCGGGCGAGTGAAAGCTCTGGTAGCGGTAGCCCGAATGGCGAGCAGGAATTCTGAGATGATTGATCTCATGAATCAGAACCTAGCAGCCACTCCCGTCAAGCAAAGACCCGTAGATATCTACGGTCTTTGCGTCAAGTGTTTAGCTTCTCTATCATCGATGTCGTCTGCTGTGCCAATGTGGGCCCGCCATACAGTTTCCGCGCATGCGCTTCGGCTGCGGTATTTTCAAAACATCCCGTCTGCGATGCGAGCTTCCGGCAGACGCCATGTGGCGATTTGTGCCTGGTCTCGTGGCTCCTCCGCCGGCGAAAAAACCCAAACTGAGATGACAAGCAAAAGTACGAAGCCAAAAGAGAAAGGAAGTTTCTGGAAAAGTGGAGACCAGGAAAGATGGCACTCCAAGACAGTGGCTCGTCTATGACGAAGACAATAACCACATGGTTTGCAGTTACTGCACATTATTTTCATCCGACAAAACCACCGAGTTTGTTCAGTTTCCAAAGTGTTATTGAAAATAGATGTTCAAAAGTATCTGTATACCATGTAACAACGAGAAACTGAAAATAGAAACAATCCGTTTGATTTGATATGTGGTAAAAAAAATGACATCCCCCCCCCCCCTTCCTCACCCATTCACCCACCCACCACCAACGCTTCAAAAATGCTGAAATGACAAACTCAAGGTCCCATATAGACTACAGTACTAAAACCTGTATTTGCGATTCGGGCTACCAGAATTTTTTTCGGGCTACCAGTTTTGTTCAGGGCGGTAGCCCGATTGGCTACCATGGTCCTGACACATTTGACGATCGCTGCAAAGGTGGATATCCATGCAAAAGTGGAAGTGCTGTTATAAGTGTTCACTACGGTTGTGCTGCTAAAATCCAAGTGTGAAGTTACATTCACAGTTAGTACCTGTTTAGGCGCAGGCTTTGTGTAGGCCACTGTAACACCTTGAGTCAGGACCGGCTTGTCTCCCTCGGCAGCCTGCAGCTCTTCTGCAGTGGTTTCCGACACTAGAGAAATTCCTGCAAACGATAAAAATATTCACAGTACTTTCCAGTCAGTTCAGGATCCCACTTTACACAAGGTGAAATATGTCACTGTTTTGAAATGGCAGCATAATAATAATAATGATGAAACATAATAATTGTAGTAACACATCCATTTTTGCAGAGTGCCATATCCCCATGAGGCCATATGAACAGTAGGGATTCATAATATGATCTAATTCCTGGCTACTTTACACTAATTACATACTGCTGCATGCTTACCCCACGAGTTGTCGTCATGAACAATTTCTTCTTCCTTAACCTCAGCTTTCTCCACCTTTGGCTTCGCTGCTTCTCTTGCCTGGACACGTACAGAAAACATGAGAGAGCATATAAGGCATTTGACTATTGTTCTTGATGTTCTTTCACAGTGTTAATGGTCAGAGCGACAAAGTGATTTTTATTAACTCTGAAACTGCCAACAATAAATAAATAAGACCAAGAATGAACCTAAGGACTTGTAAAATATGTGTGTGTGTGGGGGGGGGGGGGGGGAGGGGGGAATAAATAAACAGGGCTCCCTAAAAGCCACAGACCTAAAGGGTCCACTGACCCCCAGTTCAAAATTTTAGGGGGTCTTTGTACCTCCACTTTCAATTTTTAAAGGGTCAGAATCATTTCTCAAGTTTTTAGTGCATGGAATTATAAATTCAGTAAATACTGCTGAACAGAGGTGTACGGTAGTGCAGAGGTAGTGCGTCAAGCTAAGCACAGATCGCGTTCATAATGCTTCAACGTACCCCCTCGAATTTTTTTTAGGACGTAAATTTTTACTTCAGTGCGTAAATTACGCACAGATGCACAGTTTAGGGAGCCCTGATAAACATCTGATAAAAAAAAATATAAAAAATAAAAAACTGCAGCACTGTAGCTTGAAAAATATATTCACCATCCATTTCAGAGTGACCTTCTTACAATGCCTACATATAATCGGCTCGATTTCACCCTCTGTTTATTTCACTTTATCATATTTTCTGTTTGTTCTGGTGCCAGTAAGTGCATATGGCAATGAAAACAAATTGAACTGAAAACTGATTTCATGAAAAACATGTACACCTGACTGAAAGCTTTTCAGTGCACCATCAAATATTGAACAGCTGCTCTGGGCAGGTAAATGGTCTATAGAAGACAAACAGCAGACTGAGCAAGTACACACCTGGTGTTCTTTCTGACGCAGACGACAATGTCTGTCATCACATTCTTCATTTGGTTTCATGGCCATTGTTGGGAAGAAATCGTCCAGAGCATTGTAGCCGAGGTAGTACGCGACTTGACCAAAGCCCAGCAGATACCTGGTATATCGCAGAAAAATATTACACCACTGTCAAAGGCATCAATATCAGCCAAACTACATGTATCATTATTAACCCTGGTGGTGCTGAGAACGTAGTATTCCAGACTATCTCTACTGCTTTTTCAGCACGACAAATTAATTCAGCGAGACCAGCATTAATAAATATTCAATTACTTATTATTCAAACTTCTTTGTGGCGATACTGTAAATAAGCATGGTTACCTGTAAGAAATTGACTACAGCCTATCCAGAAAAGTAATGACCACCAATAGGCCGTGAGCCAAGGCCGTCTAAAACGCACTCCATAGCCCCTGAGTTAAGCAATATTTTCATATAATGAAAAATAATACAAGGCTAGTGTATGGCAAAATCAGTGTTGTTTCCGTGTCGGTCCGGTCGGGTTAATGAATACGGACCTAATGAACACTGACCAATTAGCGAAATTTTCAACCAATCAGCGTCTTTAAAAAAAAGTTACTGCGGCAGGGGCGTCCCTGACCGCGGCAATTTTAACCAATCATCTGGCTCAAATAGCAGTGGCCGCGAAACGAAAACGAAACGAAACGAAAACACGACAGACGCGTGTTTGGCTCAGGCGTCTTCGGAAGGTATTCGTACCAGATTGCAGTGTTCAGTTCACTTTGCAGGAAGTAAAGACACCACAGTTAAGTCCTTCACAGATCAAACATTTGCAAATACCCTTCGGTATGCGCAGCAATGGGGTTTGTTTGACTGTGCGAGCTCCCAAATCGCGCGGACTTTTCTTGATTCAAGTCATTCCTGTCAGCGGGAAGCAGAGTTACAGCGTCTGGGATACCATCGATCCTGTTACCAACGATTCATAAGAAGAGACAGGTAAGTGGATGCTTCTTCGCCCGTAGTGCAGTCTTGATATTTCTGCCCTACTGACCCCAGCCGGTGGATTTTAAATTGATCTATACTGAGTATAGATTTGACGATGATGCGATGCTAGTACTTGCAGTGTTTTCGGGTTGAGAGAGGGGGGGGGGGGAGTTTTGTGTGTGTGTTTGGAGGGGGGGGGGGGGAGAGATGAGAGGTCAGTTGGTAGACTCACAGGCGGGGAAAGAGTGCACAGGAACCTACATTAAACTAGAAAATGTGTGTGTGTGTGTGTGTGTGAGACAGAGAGAGAGAGAGAGACTGAGTGCTTCACTCTCATAAAGTTTAATAGTGTTGGTGCACAGCAGTTTGTGAGGTATCAACTGTGAATTGAAATTTTATATTTTGCCCTATGTACATGTACTTCACACCAATAACTATTGCTGATGCATCTAATCACACTATTTGTATGCATCTAATCACACTATTTGTCATTTGATGTTTGTTACATAGTGTGTTCACTTTTCAGTTCTGTGTCTGTGGACAGGCTTGAATTACTTGAAAAGAAATGCAAGTGCGCCTGCTGACAGTGCAGATGGAGGTCTGATCCAGCCACCACCACCACCTCCAGCAAAGCAACTTAGAAGCTCTGTCTAGCCCCCTGCAAACAAGCCTTCCTGTAGCAAACTCAGTGGTTTAACAATAACATTAACAAACTGTGACTGTAAAGGAGTGGATTAGTTTTATTTGAACAACAGTCTTTGGACCAAATAGTAAACAAATTGACTGGCTTGGTTTTTTTATTCATGGACTGATTTGTGGATTTTCCTGCTGGATGGTCATCGTCTGTGAAGCATGGACTGCTGGTGTTGTTTACTGCAGAAACTGTTCTTGCAAACTCTGTTTTATGACAAACTGTGACTGTAAAGGAATGGCTTTGAACAACAATCTATGTTCAAGTTCATGTTCAAATTACTTTATTTATCCCTCATGGGGCAATTAAATGTTCGGACATAAGGGACTAATTGATTGGCTTGGTGTTTTCCTGCAAGTGTTGTTGAAATGGCCTCTTTTGCTGAGTAAGCAGAGCTTGTACTTAGAGTGGAACGTAGGCCCCCAGGAACCTCTCCTGGCCACCACCAAGAGGTGGAAGCTTACCTGTTTCGGGCACATCACTCGACATGACAGCCTATGCTAGACCGTCATGCAAAATGTGTTGCTACACGCCACTTACTACACCACTACACCCCACTTGCTACACCACTACATCCCACTTGCTACACCACTACACCCCACTTGCTACACTGCTACACCCCACTCAAGTTGCTACACCACTACACTACACACCGATACTCTGCTACACCCCACTTGCTACACCACTACACCGGCACCACTTACTACACCACTACACCCCACTTGCTACACCACACTTGCTACACCACTACACCCCACTTGCTACACCACTACACCCCACTTGCTACACCACTACACCCCACTTGCTACACCACTACACCCCACTTGCTACACCGATACTCTGTTAACCCACTTGCTACACAATAAATGAATAATCTGCTACACAGCACTGACTTGCTACCCCAGTACGCTGCTACATTCCCTAAATACACTGCTACCGTGTGACTTTGCCATACATCACTTACAACAATTTTGAAACTCTGTGTGTGTGTGTGTGGAGAGAGAGAGTATCATGTCTAGACATTCCGTCAATCCGCAAAGCAAGCGAAGAAATAAAAAATGAGTGAATTTTATGTAACAAACGCCCCCCCCCCCCCCCCCAACAAAAACACAAATATTTCACATGACATGCAATTGAAAGTACATGTACTTTCTGGGTAACCTAAAAATGAAATACTGATATTGACACTTCAAAACTGACATAGTGGGGGTTCTTTTTTTTACCCACATTATACAACAGAAATCATGGAATAACAAAACAGGAATCAAATGTCATTTTTGTTGTACAGTCAAACGGTCATCCTAGGGACTGAGTCAAACTGGCCGTCTTAGACAGGTGACTGGCTTTTACAGGGTGCAATGTTCCGGCAGAAAACGTGCCTAACCTTTCAAACTGACATCCTACATGTGATCAGACAGGTCTAGCACGTATACATGACACATGTTCCTGCTTTTAAATAGCGCAGAATTGCCGTGATTCTGTTACTAGGAATCAGTGTGTTTGACTTGTACCTATTAACAAATTTTTGTAAGTGTTGTATGGCAAAGCCACACAATAACAATGTCTTTACTACAATACTAGGGTGTAGCAGAGTAGTGGTGTAGCAAGTGGGGTGTAGCAGTGTAGTAAGTGGGGTGTAGTGGACCTGGTGTAGTAAGTGGGGTGTAGTGGTGTAGCAAGTGGGGTGTAGCAGTGTAGTAATTGGATTGTGGTGCTGTAGTAAGTGGGGTGTAGTGGTGTTGTGAGTGGGGTGTTGCAGTGTAGCAAGTGGGGTGTAGTGGTGTAGCAAGTGGGTGTAGCAGTGTAGTACGTGGGGTGTAGCAGTGTACCAAGTGGGGTGTAGTAAGTGGGGTGTAGCAGTGTAGTAAGTGGGGTGTAGCAGTGTAGCAACTGGGGTGTAGCAGTGTAGTAAGTGGGGTGTAGTGGTGGAGCAAGTGGGGTGCAGTGGTGTAGTAAGTGGGGTGTAGCAACACATTTTTATATATGCCCCCACCCCCACCCCACCCCTGATGATGCAACAGTCAAGGGATTGATTGACTGCACACATAACGTGACCTTGCAAGGATGTTGTGGTTGTTGTTGAATCTAAAATACCAACATAATTTTTTGTATGTTAATTAGGTTCAATTTAACCCCTTGTGTACTGATCTTGTCAATTCCCATATACAGTGCAGAATTTATGCAACAATTCAAATGCCTATTAAGATTTGATTCTGTCCTTCCATTGTGCAAGAGCTTACAGTACACATAAACAAAAACAAAACATGATTCATGACTTTTGGTCACGGTTAATAAAGGGTTAATTTGAACAAACTCTGCTTTCTTTACTACTAATCATATAATTTAGTGCAGCATAATTTGTGATTTGTTGTTTATTGCGTTTTCACTTTGAATACCGGTTAAAGCCCTTTAAAAAAAAAAATGTACAGAAATTTGCTCTTTAAAAGTGCTGCATCAGCAAAAAAAAGGCTATTTCTGCGCAAACACTTATCTTTTTTGAACACATATTACAACTGAAATGCATGTGCAAAATATCTGTTCAGGTTTTCACTCAGGGAATCAAAAAAAAAAAACATCTTGCTCATTGCTCATTTAGCATCCGAGCTAAATCACATTTTTGTTATTTTTCGTTAACTTTAGACCAAAATACCGAGTTAATCCTACCACTTATACACCGTAACAAAGTTGATTTTGAATCTGTATACAAAACTCTACCTGAAACACCAAAAATTTGTTTGCTTAAACGTAGGGCTATGAAATGCAAAACTAAGCTGTTTAGATGCGTTCGTCCCGCCGCCTACAAGGATGGTAATCTTCATGATCACACAATGGTGTCCTTACAGAGTTACAGATTGTCTCCCTTAGACCATTCACTGATAACCACTTCGAGTGCCTGCCTGTCCAATTGCTCTACCTACATGTGTAGCTGGGCATAGTGAAGATAATCTTTAAGCAGTGTTGTCTCCTGTAGTAGGTCATATCTCCATGAAGATGATACATGTCCAACACAGACACACACACATACCCCCCCCCTCCCCCACACACACACACCACTGATGGGAAAACCTTGATTTTCTATACCTGATGATATAAGCTTCTGTCAAACCCATTTCAGAGTCCAGTTAAAACAGAGCCATTTTGTGACTAATGGCCTTGAAATTGGGGCCTCCTAACACTGGCCAACATGTCAGGAAGTTTGACTTCAGGGGTCATTCACTGTCTGACATCCGTCTCGGTAAAAACTCACTTGAGCACATTCTGCACGAGGAACCCTGCCACAACACCCATGGTAGTGGGAAGGCTAGCCGCACACACCCCTTCTCGCTTTAGTGTCTTTTCATCTGTGTTGGTGGCAACAACCAGCGGAGGGGCACACTGGATCACAAAGGAAAGAAAAACACAATGGGAAAAGATAGTTATTTTATCCTAACAGTGTTTTCTGACAGGATGTGATGACTGCATGCACTAAGCTATAGGGAAACCTTGGTCCAATCACAAATTTCATGCTCTGAGCAGTTACTTGGTGTGTGGGGGGGGGGGGGGGTGAAGGGGGGGGGGGGCTACACACTGTTCCTCACTATACAATCAACAGAAATGGACAGAACAAGTGTCTCAAGCCATGTGCTTTATTTTTTAATACCCCTTATGTAAGTTTATGATAGCATGAGTGAGGTTCACTGGTAAGAAAACTCTTTAATGATAGAACATAGTTCTGGCGGTAGCGTAGCTCACTTACACTGACCCTGGCAACATGGTACGCGATGTACCTTTACGCCAAAACAAATACAAGGACAACAGAAAACCATATATACAACCACTCACTGTTCACTGGCACTTACCGCGAAACATGAAGTTTCTCCAGGAATGACAAACTGTATATGACCAGACACCGCGTTTTCACTGACACCAGACTCAAACCACTTCTGAGACAGTTCATTGCAAGCCTGGGAAAACAAGTAGACAGATCAGTAGAACGTTTTTTGTTTTGTTTTGTTTTCAAAATGCATGCGGGTGTGTCTGGTGTTGGTGTGTACAAGCATGTGTGTGTGTGTGTGTGTGTGTGTGTGTGTGTGTGTGTGTGTGTGTGTGTGTGTAAGAGAAAGAAAGAAAGAAAGAGAAACAGAGACAGAGAGTGCACGCACAGTGCAAACTACATGGTGTTAACATCTACGCTACTTACTGTGTTGATGGCCATACGAGCTTCAAAGTTGTCGACGCAGCTCAGCACAAGATCCACAGGGCTACTACCTCCAATGCCGCCATTCCTGCACAAAAGAATGGGATTAGCCTAGACAGACTATAACAGCAACACAGGCATAGCTACCACCAAATAATTATTACTTTGCCCAACCACACCCCTTACATAACATATGAAAGAGCAAACACATGTGCCACAGCAGTCGGTGGTCTGGTAGTTAGAGACTTGTCACCAATGCGAGAAGTCAGGGATTCGAGTCCCACTCGGGGCAAAGAATTTTTCCTTCTTGCATGTGGCACCGTTCATGCAGGCTGATCATCGGGGGGTTCTCTCCGGGTACTCCGGCTTCCTCCCCCTCTGCTTTGAAAATGTTCAGCCCACCAAATTTGAAAAATAAATGCAATTCTAAATTCCGAAATTCAAATAGCTGAGCTGGCCCTTCGCACCACGTGATTGTAATGTGTTTATGTCCAGCGTGTGAGAGAATGCGTGCGATTCACGTGAGCGTGCGTGTTGGGTTCAGTTCATGGTGCTTTGAGCTGATTCATGAAATTGGGTAAAGCGCCTATACAATACTCATTATTATTATTATTATTAAAATGATCCAAAAGGCGGAAAAGTGTGGAGCACTAAGTGACGACGTGACAAAGCCGTGAGTGCGCGTCTGCTTTCCTATGGGTGTCCAGGGGGCATGCTCCCCTGGAAGTTATTTTCAAAGTAGATGAAAATCTGTTCAGTTTGGTGCACCTTGGCATGACTTTAAAGCTTCAGAGGAGGAAACACTTTTTTTTTCTTTTTTTCTTTCTGTTTGAGAAAAGTTTTAGCCACAAGTGGAAATCCACCAAAAGGTGGGAAGATTTTACGCCCTGATGTACAAAAGTAATTCACTTCTCATACTCCCCCTGAGGCCCTGTGCTATGTTTATCTGAACCATGCACACAACCTCATCTGTGTTCCTCCCATCACCATTAACAAGACCAAAAAAAAAATTACGAATGCTGTTGAAAAAGAAGACAGTGGCAAGTTAAGTTGCGCACGCACTCTCCCCCTCTCTCTCTCTCATCAAATGTGCTAAAACTTCCAGATCTCATCTACATTTCCATTCATGGACACTTTTCTCCCTTCTCGTACTCAGCATTTCAATGGAACTGTAATACATGCTAAAGCCACATATTTCATTTGTGGAGGCTAGGACTCCAAAAACTGACCACAAACTTTCTCAGGAACCTGAATTAAAAAGTATGGCTGCAGCTAGATCAACTGACTCACTTGATTCTATCCATGAAGTGTTGGAAGTTGTCGACTGTGGTGATGTTGTAGTTGTACACCTCAAACTCAACATCTGGGTTGATTTCCCTAATAAAAGTCACAAACACTGGTTACGTTTGTGAAAAAAAGTGTAAAATAACAAAGCAACACATTGAAATCAATCAAAAGGCCACCACTGAAGTTATGCCAAAGGTTAAACATTCATACAATAGCCTACAAGACTTAATGTACAAAACGAACATACTGTACTGACTGTGTCAATTCTCATTTGACAATGTTTCATACTGTCTTGAAGCTACAGGAAAATTCAGTAAAAATGAACAATTATAGAAAGAACACAAGCCAAAACACATTCTCACGATACCACCACCGACAAACTGACAAAATCTGAAAATGACTCCACATCAAATTATGCCAGACTCAAGGGCAACAGGCCGTAACAGGTAGGTCACTTAGCTATGCCATTCCATATCATTCATCTACAAGCGAGAATGCATGAACACTTACCTCAAAGTCCTTTCTGCAGCTTCCACTTTACTCAAGCCGGCTTGGTGCGGCTGATAGAAAAGACGGTTCATGTTGGCCAGCTCCACTTTGTCATAGTCAAATAACAGCAGCTGCCAACCAGAATCATAACACGTACACTGAATACAATAATGCAGGGCTCCCTAAACTGTGCGTCTGTGCGTAATTTACGCACTGAAGTAAAAATTTACGTACTAAAAAAAATTCGAGGGGGTACGTTGAAGCATTATGAACGCGATCTGTGCTTAGCTTGACGCACTACCTCTGCACTACCGTGCGTACGCCTATAGGCTTGTTGTGATCGAGTGAGTGCCCTTGCCTTGGCCGCGTTCAGTTCGGTTCTGTTTTTGGTTCTGTTTAACGCTCGCAGGCGTTAATTGTCTACTGCTGCAGATGTCTACTGCTGCTACTACAGCCACTCTCGCGTAGTGAACGTGCCCCATCTTTTTCCGCCTCTGCGCTCGAAACTATGGACGAAAGATTTTAGAGTCAGTGCTCTTGTTACCGATCGGATTCGCTTTCTCTGTGACGAATCATGCCACCGAAAAAAGTTAAAGTTCAAAAGACTATGGACTTTTTCGTCAGTGGAAAAGTTGTGGAGGGGCTCGAGCCCTCGCCCGGCAGCGGGTGCACTTCGGCGTCGCATAGCTACGATTCAGACGTCGCATCAGAGTCGGCAGAGAGCAGCGGCAAAAAGTCGGAGTTTCCAACTTTCAAAACTGAATTATACCCACTTCATTTAATTATATGATTTGAAGTTGATAAAATTCAGTTTTGCACACACACACACACACACACACACACACACACACACACACACACACACACACACATCTGTTCAGCAGTATTTACTGAATTCATAATTCCATGCACTAAAAACTTGAGAAATGATTCCGACCCTTTAAAAATTGAAAGTGGAGGTACAAAGACCCCCTAAAATTTTGAACTGGGGGTCAGTGGACCCTTTAGGTCTGTGGCTTTTAGGGAGCCCTGTAATGCATTACGACACTACTGTTGAAGGGTTTCATACCTGTGGAACTATAACAGGACAAATGTCTTGGCAGACCATAAAAGTATGAAACATATTTGCAGAATATTGTTTGTTGTGGCACTGAGATGATATATATAGGCCTTGGTATGAAAGCAACTGGACATTTTGAAAACGAATCAGTCTACGTAGGTATGGAGATCTACCGCAGGAAGTTGTCCGTGAAAGTTTTACCCTTTCCACAATGTAAACAGGAGTTGAAATTTCACAACGAACAGAAATGATACTCATGGTTAGTCTACTTTACTATCTAAAAAGCTCTGACTGCGTAATAAAACGTAAAATTTTACCTTGCCGATACCACATCTTGTTAGCATCTCCGCCGTCACACTCCCAACACCACCCACTCCAACAACCGCCACAGTGAAGTCGCGGATTCTCTGCAGACAAATGAAAGCTCCACGCTATCAAACAAAGTCTTCACAAAGATCACATTACTAACAGCAGGGTTGCACATTTTCCACAGCTTCTTCAGGACAAAGTGTCCTGGAAACAGCAAAGTGACAGGACACAGTGTCCTGACCACTTAGTGGCAATAAAAATTTTGATAGGACAAATGTCCGCTTGAGGTGGGAAAAATAGGACATTTGACATTTTTATAGGTCAATGTCCTGGGACCGACTTAAATGTGCAACCCTGCTAACAGTACACTCTATAGGAAAGGAAAGCAAATCCTGGAAGGCCGAGGCTACTCCCCTGAATGGTCAGATCAGTATTCATTCTTCCTATTCACGTGACTATTCAGGGGGATAGCAGTACATGTACCACAGTGCACAGCTATTCCCCTGAACACTGCCTGACTGTAGACCGTTTTTATTTTCACAAACATGTCAATCAGTGGTTTAGATTTGCTGCGTTGACCGTGTGTACGAACAGTAACATAGCTGCTGAGTTAAAAATGGTTTGCCTGGCTCTACCATGCTTTACAATCTGTGTTATTATTTGGAGGTTTGTTGTTTGTTTGTTTTGCTTTTTAACTGAAGCGAGGTTTCTGAATGGTGGTGACAGTTTGGTCAGGACTTGATAGCCATACTAAGCTTGCAGTGGCTTCACTCCCTGTAATGACTTCAGCTTGACGGTTTTTTTTACAGCTGTGCATGGTAATATATTGCGTATCAAGCACCTTCCTCTATAGACTATAGCCCCATAGGGAAGAATGGCAGGCGAAAACACTGACCCCAAGCCAGACTACTGCCAGTCCCATAACTGTATGCGTTTGGGGAAATAGGTACAGGATGATAACTGGCCCGACCATTCAGCAGGGAAAGCCACTGTTACCAGTATCTTGGAAACATGCTGCTACTGCTACTGTCTTTTTTGTTGTTGTTTTTTTTAATACTTACCTCATAGTTATCCACAATGCCCATCCTCTTCAAAGCCATGAGACGACTGCAAAGAAAATTGATTATAAATGAAACATTATCCAGAATATATTATACTTGTAGTAATTAATATACTATGAAGTATATTACGAAGTATGAATTACTGATGTATTATGAATATCTGCAACTGCACTCTTTCAAGCACGGTGAACACACAGCTGACAGGTCTCCCTGAAAGATATTCTGCAGCATGGAATAAAACATTCAAAGACAAACGAAACTCTGGTATAACAAATCTTCCAACACTGTGACGGTGGCAAGTAGAACTAAAGGAGGAAACGGGAAAGAAAGCAAGGTGCCATATGGAGCCAAAATCGAAACACACTGCCCTAAGAAGATAGTCTCAAAGGAACTGGAATTTATAAACACATTAAAGCTATCACCTTTTACTTCTGTGGAATGTTTCAGACAGATATAATACCTGTAGGGATTCGAATCCACAACTTCTGAGCTCATTTGAGCAATCTTGTCTCTGTGTGGTGCATTTTTCGTCTGCAACGCAGCCGCCAGTTGTTTCTCAAGCTCAACAACTCTCTTCTGTAGATCTTCAACGGTTGCCATGATGCTTGAGGTCAGTGGAAAAAAAATTCTGAGGAAAAGTACTTCTTGACAAACGTATTATCCTGAATCGGTCAACAAATTGGTGTTCTGTAGATTCTCTCGACGTGGTTTTTCGTGATGGTGACACATGTCCAGGGGAATGCACTCTCGTTTCTTGCGGAGGGAGACTAGTGCGTATTGTTGCAGTAAAATTTTGCTTTGGTGTCGAATAATTCATGGCCATCTTATACTGCTTGTATGGCCTGAAGAATGCAAACGAATGACGCCAACAATATCAAAAGTAATGAAAGAAAGGTCCGACCGTTTTCTATTTCTTTGCTTTTTCATATAGCTAATTTTCGAGGCGATTCATAAGATGGCTCGTTGGTCTAGGGGTATGATTCTCGCTTTGGGTGCGAGAGGTCCCGGGTTCGAATCCCGGACGAGCCCGTCTTTTTTTTTTTTGCTTTCTGTCCCTTTTTTTTTTCCTATTATTTCTTGCACCCGGCCACTAAACTAGTGAATTTCATAGCTGTTATTCACTGACACAAGCAACAACAACAACAACAACAAAGAGAAGAAAACGTATCAAACAATATTGTCAGTGTAGTCTGTGTGTCTGTGCCGATGTGTGTGTTTGTGAGTCAGTGCATTTATGTGTGTGTGTGTGTGTGTGTGTGTGTGTGTGTCCTCAAAAAGGGGTGTCCATTCCGGCGAAATGCTGGTTCAGCTGTCTTGTCGTCCGTCTGTACTGCGGATTACATTCCAAGTCAGTCAGTGTTACTCTCTTTGAAGCCGGCACAGACGTACCCAGCGGCGTCACTGAGTCGGTCAGCACTGAGTCACCAGTGCTTCTTCACTTTTTTGTAATGTCTCTGTGATTTTTCTTCTGCATTTTTTTTTAACATTTGTTGTTGTTGTTGTTGTTGTTGTCCGGCAGTTGTCAAGACTTTTTAAGTTTTAGGCCAAGAATTTCACTCCTAACAAAGACGGCGTGTAGCGTTTGGAAACAGAATTTTGCCCGGTTTGGTACTATCCACAAGACTGTGTTGTCAAAGCCAGAATCCCATTGTCTTCCAATTTTCTGTTACCGACAATAATAATTTATTATTATGTCTCTTAATCTCCAGGGGAGTTCAAAAGTGCAACGAAAATCAAGAAGATAACATGATTCTCTCCCTTCACACGGTCATGTACAGACCACCGACAGCCTACGTCAGGCTACCTTGTTCAAAGCTCAGCCCGTCCAAAAAATCACGTGATCTCTGGTACGTAGCACGAAGGCCACCTCAATTTTGAGTTGGAATATACGGGTTGAGTCCTGAACTGTACCAGCACCAGAAAAGTGTCTACCAGTGAGGTCTTCACCCCCCCCCCCCCCAGTTGCTCCACAAACAGAAATAGCCAGGAAAAACACGGATGATTTCAAGTTTTGGGGGAAATTTTTTTGTTGTTGTTTTTTTTTTTTTTTTTTTGGGGGGGGGTGTTTTTTTTTGTTTGTGTGCTTTTTATTGTTGTTGTTGTTTTTTTTCTTTGAAGGGGGGGGGGGTGATGTTTGCTTGTTTGTTGTGTGTGTTTGTTTGCTTGTTTGTAGGGTGTGTTTTTTTTTATAGATGACACATCAATACATGTTGGTGTGTGTGTGTGTGTGTGTGTGTGTGTGTGTGTGTGTGTGTGTGTGTGTGTGTGTGTGTGTGTGTGTGTGTGAGAGTGTGTCAGTGTGTGAGTGTGTGTGTGTGTTGTGTGTGTGTGTGTGTGTGTGTGTGTGTGTTGTGTGTGTGTGTGTGTGTGTGTGTGTGTGTGTGTGTTCCCCTCACCCCACCCCACCCACTGGCACCCGAACTGACTGACTGAGCACATTCAGTTTATGCCATCTGAACTTTTGTGTTTGAAATTGTTCTTTTAGGATTTGGAGGTGCATCTGGATTTTTTTTTTTTTTTAATCGCAGCTGCAAATTTCAGAACATTGCTTTAAAAAATGTCTGCAGTCGTCATTAAAATTCTTACAGCAACATCAGTGACATCATGACATTGGCCAGGCTGTTATAAACATTTGTTTGTGATGTCTCATGTCCCGGTCGTTCAGTAAAGAAAGAAAGTTCTCATCAGAGCCCGACAGGATAATTTTTTTTTTCTTTGGGGGGTGGCGGGGGGGAGGGAGGTGGAGGTGGGGGGGGGGGGGTTTGAGTGCATGGAATATTTCCAACACCTTTGCTCGAGGGCATGGGATATTTTCAGTAGAAGAGGGAGGAATTATTCTGCCGGTGTGACAAGGGGACATGGAGGCCGTGTCAACTCGCTTGTTGTCGTCTGATAGTCACGTGGCGTTGAGTCCGGACCGGAGTGCCCCGAGATAGCTGTCACAATATTACGCTCTCTGCGTCCGGTCTGTCAACCCACATCACGCCATCACGCAATCCGCTTAACGGCCCACTGGCAAATCTCTCTCTCTCTCTCTCTATCTCTCTCTCTCTCTCTCTCTCTCTTGGTTCTTATGTATTTTTCTCCTTCTCTTCATATTCTTCTTTTGAACTTTCTTTTTTTTTTTTACTGTAGTGTAGCAACGGCAAGTTTGAAAATGGTCTTTGTAAGCCTATAACTTCTTCCGTTGTAAAATAAAGGATCGTTATCGTTATCGTTCTCTCTCTCTCTCTCTCTCTCTCTCACACACACACACACACACACACACACACACACACACACACACACACACACACACACACACACACACACGCGGCGCGCGCGCGCGCGCACGCACGCACGCACCACTCGGGGTCTGGTTGGTAAACGGCCCTTTTCAATGTTTCTAACCGACAACTGGAAATCCAAAGCGTTTTTCCCGTGCTATGGCGTTTTGAATTTGGAAAAACGCTGTGCTACAGCATGGGAACCCGCTGATTGACGGTGCAATGATTTGGAGCGGCACAGCACCGGAAAAACGCCAGTTCACTTTGTCTCATCCTTCGTGATTATTCACAGCTGGTGGGGTGCTCCGTCGGTCGTTCTGTCCTACTGTTCAGCCAATCAGCTTACTAGAGTGCACCGCCTCTAAACCAATAACCATACATCATTGAGGTACTGAGAACTGACTCAGCTACGTTTCTAACTTGTTTGTTTGTTTGTTTGTTTTTTTGCTTATTTTCTTCTTCTTTTTTTCTCTCTTTATTTTTCCGGTGTGTGTGTGTGTGTGTGTGTGTGTGTGTGTGTGTGTGTGTGTGTGTGTGTGTGTGTGTGTGTGTGTGTTTGTGCGTGTGGTGTCGTTGTTTGATTATTTGTGTCCACAGGTCCCAATAATATGACAAATATTCTCAAACCCTATTCTCAGTACGTATTAACAGTTCACATTCTTTCGTTCACCGCCCAGCAACACTAGCCTATGACCGCTGATTCATGACAAATCTCCCTTTTTTCGTGAAACTATTTTTTTTCGCAAAAAAAAAAAAAAAAACGAAAATTCTGTCATTTACTGCTCATCATACTAGCCGACCTTGCTTTCGAAAACACAGTTTTCTGCTACCATAACCGATGCCATAATTATTTGATATCGGAAAACCATCCTGTCTGTTTAATCCATGAAATTTCAAAGCTGCCCGAAACTTGATCGGTCCGTCACCTTGGAGCGGTTTGTCAATATTGTCGTATTTCCGTTTCCTCTCGCCTATTGTTTCCCGTCGATCCAAAACCGGAAGTTGGACACCCTCGTAATATTACAGTGTCGGATAACAGAATCATAGTTTATTGGGCCAACACTTCGTCGATCTGTCTCTTTCCTGTGCAAGCCGTGTGTGAACTAGGTCTGTTTGTGGAACTTGTCTCACACAGTCAAGGATCCACTGATCAAATATGGCCGATCTGGTACTAGTACTAGTAGTAGTCTCGCTGGATTGTGTAGGTTCAGCTTTACCGTTCAGTTAGAGTAGATGTCTCTTCACCTAAACACACACACACACACAAGAAAAAGTATCCAGTTAGGGTTGTCCGGTCTTCAATCACATCTTGTGGCGTGGCCCGGACTAACCGTCCAATGAACCGTAACTGGGGTGAGCGGTGGTCTAACATGTAGCGCGTCGGATTTAGCCGCTGCGCTACTGAACGGCCGTCACCAATGTCACGGCGATGAAGCGTGGGTTCGAGCCCAGGTCGAGCTTGTGATATGTGATACCGGTGTTTCCTGGCTGCCGGGCTGCTCATCGGGGGTTTCCCTCCGGGTTATCCGGCTTTCCTCACCCAGCAAAATTGTTTTAAGAAAAAATATAGGATAGGTGTTGAGTGGCGCTGCACCGTGGCGACGCGCTTCCCCCGGTAGAGGCAGCCCGAATTTCCCGAAGAGACAATAAAGTAGTAAAAAAAAAAAAAAAACCTGATCGGTGTCGTGGAGTGGGGAGGGTGGGTGAAGGGTAGGAGCAACCTGAATCCGTCCTGCAGACCCCTCCCCCCCCCCCTACACCCCACACACACACACAAAATTAATACCCCCCCCCCCTCCAGCTACCTTCGCCGCGTTCTCTTACCTATTCACCATAGCACTATATAGTGATCTGTTTTTATTTGTATTTGTATGGTGCCGCTCCTATGCAGACCTGACATCAGTCACAAGAAATTCCTTTCCGGAAACGAACAACAACTATGTTATTGTATTCCACCACACTCGGATAATATGGATTCTGAAATAACTATCGCAAGGAATTCTTTTCGGAACAAACAACTGTATTACTGTATGCAGCTACACTCAAATAATGGATTTAGAAATAACTGCGCATTTTCCTCCACCGGTTAGAATGCGCTGCACGAACAAACTGATGCGTCTGCTTTTCAATTTTCTGTGGAACCGTTCAAGAGAGCTGGACTTTTACTGACTTCAAAGGCGTTGGGCTGCATCAGAATTCTAGGCAGGCTGTGTGCCTGTGAAGTTGGCCCCTTGGGTAAATCCCACACTCAGGCTCATTCAACACGTACCGTGTACACGTATACCTATCGGCTCAGGGCTCAGGTGTCTCAGTGCTCGTGTGGTAAAAATGCAAAACAGGGTGCGTGAGAAGAAGACGGAAAGTACTGTGTTTACACTTAGTGTTGCTTGTGAAACTGAGTGGAGATCGGCTCTCAAAAGTCAATCAATCAACTTAAGGATTATTATCGTCCCTGCCACTTGTGTGATTGGGGACTTAGTATTGTATTTTTCAAAAGGTTTTAACATTTCTTTTACTAATTTAAAAAAAAAAATTCGTTTTATGGCAAGGGAGGAGCGCCGAGCGCTCCTAGCCCGGTGGGCAGGGGCCATTGTAATAATGTTATATTATTATCATATTATGATAGGTATAGGTTACGTTTTTGGTCCCAAAGCTGTCCCTATCTGTACAAATATATATAACTCTCAAAAGTACACTGAGTCTTTATCTAAAGGGGATAATGCTACCATTTTTTATGCTCACTTGGTCGTTTTGGGCTGCTTTCGTGATATTTCTCATCACACAGGGGTGGCCGAATTGTAGAGCGTTGGACTTCCAATGCTCGGGTCATGAGTTCGAATCCCGGCTGCGGCCAAATATTTGTGCTGGCCTTTTCATCGTTGCCCCGTCTTTGATATCACCCGTATATGGTGGAAAAGGACGTTAAACTCCCAAACACCCCACCCACCCTCTCATCACACTGCCGCTTAGACACCTGGCTGGCTAGTGACTGCGTTTACAACACTATCACTGAGCTGAACAGTGATATGTTAATCCCACCCACTAAGTTTTTGCTGCGGCCTGTGATAGTGCGGCCCGTAGGGTCGAGTTAATGACGCGCGGTTGTGGCTTTAAGACTGTGGCAATCTTTGAACTGGTGCAACAACTCCGGTTTAACGACCAGAGTTACGCTCCCTGCGTGAGGGTCGTTCGCACTCACCTCGGGTCCAATTCCCACGGGCGAGCACCGTGGTCCCAAGGAAAGACCACTCCGACCCGTGCCATTAACAACGCTGGGTCACTCCAATCTACCGAGAGAACCCTTGATCGAAAGTAATAAAATTCGATTTAAGGCCCGGTATCGACAAATCGGATGTAAATGAGGTTCTCTTTACGAGAGGCTTTGTGGCTGATTTGAATTTACCGCAGGAATGATTGTCAACGGGGAGGAACGTGACAATGGACTTCATTAGGTCGAGAGCAGAAGGCGACCCGACCTAACGGTCCTACGGTATCATTAAAACCGGATTTTCTGGAAAGATCACGCACGCACGCACGTGCACACGCACACGCACGCGCGCGCGCGCGCACACACACACACACACACACACACACACCACACACACACACACATGCTGAGAGGGGGTGGGGTACAGGAAAAATCCGTATACACATTGTTCATCATTAACACTCTCTGTCTCTTTTACAGCTGAAAAATAAAGACTCATAGACTCTCTCTCTCTCTCTCTCTCTCTCCCAGTCTCTCTCTCACACACACACACACACACACACACACACACACACACACACACACACACACACACACACACACACACACACACACACACACACACACACACACACTCACACAGAGGTAAAACTCCGTATATTGAATTCATGACGATATATTATTATGGCAGGTGTTTCCAGATTTCCTACGTGACTTGAATGCGGTGAGCAGACCCGTAATGAAAAATATTATAGATCTTTACACGACCACAGATATTTGCTATGCCATGGCGTTAACGTTGAACCTCCAAGACCCGTACTGATACTCTTTGAAAACACGAGGCGCACACACAGCGTTGGACTTGGAGATAATAGAAAACTCCACCGTCAAACCTCTGGGCCAAAGCACTGCCCCTTTACTCTAACGTGTATTGACAAAACACAGCTGTACCGGCGTCTATGACGTCATTTTAATGCAAAACAGGGTGATTTTGAGATGAAAGAAATTGACGTAGGTGTCTTATTCCTCAAATGACGTCAATGGACTATTACTGCTTTCTTTTCACGTTTCAATGATATCGAACTACAAGTGGTTCCCTCTTTGTAGTCGGTCTGGCAAGAAAGTTTTCCAGACCATGCCGCGTGTTGTGCTCATTATGCCACGGCACGCGACTGGCTGCTGAATTCTGGGGGCACGCTCCTTTTGGCTGACAGAAGTGGAGTCGTCTATTCTATAGGTGGAGCCAAATATTTATGCTGGCTTTTTCATCGTTGCCCCGTCTTTGATATCACCCGTATGTGGTGGAAAAGGACGTCAACCCCCCCCCCCCCCAAACACCCACCACACCCACCCCACCCTATGGGGTTCGAACCGGGAGAGAGACTATTAAAATTGCGGGAGCATATAGTTACCGCATTGTCCGTCAGTGACAGTGGACTTTTGTGACTGTGTGCATGTGAGGTGCCCCCGGAGGTCACTCCCGTCTTTTGAAATCTGAATTTTCAAAATGAAGACTGGTATACAAACTCTCTTCAGAATACTTGGCAGTCATGTCGTTTGAAAAAAAAAAAGGTGACAGTGTGTGTGTGTGTGTGTGTGTGTGTGTGTGTGTGTGTGTGTGTGTGTGTGTGTGTGTGTGTGTGTGTGTGTGTGTGTGTGTGTGTTGTTGTTGTTGTTGTTGTTGTTGTTGTTGTTGTTTCGGTTTTCCTGGCAGATTTTGTTTGTTGCTTGCATTTTTGTTGTTGTTGTTTGTTTGCGTGTTTGTTCAGCTTTATACTGAAAGCGGTTGAAAGTTACGAACGTTTCTTCCCGTACCCGAAGGTACACTTCGGAGTATGTGCCTTTAAGTAAGAGAGTATTCATCACTCCTACAGATTCTCACGGTAAACACCGCCACAAGCAGATCGTCCATATTTAACTACCACGCATGAAGCTGAACCGTATACTTTACACATGAACTGGACCACGGCACAAGACTTTCAAATTTCAAAACTACCCCACATCATTTTTTTGCGGCGAAAATTGTCAGTCGTCTATTCTTGGCAGACCATTGAAGAAAACTAACCAGCACGCAGCAGGACTATGTAAATGCATATAGTACGTATTTAACCTTTCTCCTTTGCAATTTTCGTTCTCTACCCTTGCGTGAATCTCTTTCATTACGACCAGGCAGGGTCTTGTTTGTGGTCTGCAATGAAATAGGGGTGACGAGGACCCCTGGGGTCAGGTAAGACAAGACGCAGTCAACCGTGATCACATTCAAATTTTTACTTTTAAATTTGTACTGCCGGTATAGTATATATTCGCACGTTCGCGACGCCTACTAAATGATAAGGTTACAAAATAGCCACCTTGATGTGTGAGTTATTCACCATTTTGAAAAGGGAGAGAAGTCCTGAGGGACAGAGATGAGAGAGAGAGAGAGGGGGGGGGGGGGTAGAGTGCTGGGTTGGGTGGTGTGGAGTGGGGTTGCATGGAAGTTGCTCGTATACGGGTTTTTTGTTGTTGTTGTTGTTGTTGTTTTTGGTTTGTTTGTTTGTTTGTTTGTTTGTTTGTTTGTTTGTTTGTTTGTTTGTTTGTTTGTTTGTTTGTTTTACCTTAAAATTAATTGCATGCGAGGTTATTGGTATGCAAAGCGTCAGGCTAATATCCTCAACCAGCCACGATTCAGGAACCCACAAAATCACTTTCCTGTTTGATGTTCCCGTCCTCAGAATGTTCTCTGTCTGTGTTCTGTTGTGTTGTTTTGTCAAGTTTTGTTTTGGGTTGTTGTTGTTGTTGTCGTCGTCGTCGTCGTTGTTGTTGTTGTTGTTGTTGCCTGTTAGCTTGCTTGCCTATTTGCTTGTTTTTGTGCGTGAGTGTTCTCGTGCATATTATGTGTTTCCGTGCGTCATGAGTGTCAATGCCACCAGTGCGTGCGTATCCGCCCCTGCCATGCTTCAGTTCAAAGCCCATCATCAAACATCCCACCAAAAATCCCCTCCGGCTTCTCTAGGTCAGCCAGCAAACATAACCATAACTGGGATCCTCAAACCCCAATCAGTGCTTTTATTCGGCTTTAGGGCCCCCTAGTTATAGTCACTTGCCCGGTCTCAACAGCACCAATCATTCGACATCACGTGAGACGGCGAAAGCAGGGGGGGGGGGGGGGGCAAGCCATCTCGCATCCCCGCCGTACCGCAGTAAACAGTGGAGGTCCGTCTATTTATGTACCGTTCACAGTTACTGGTCACGAATGGGTATTCCGCGCTTGATTAACGCCAAATAAGCTTGCCTGGGCCGGCTAGCTGCTGCAGGGCTGGGGAGAGGCTGTGGGGTGATAAAGGTGACACGCGTTTCAAAGTTTGCTGTGGAAGGTGTGTGTGTGTGTGTGTGTGTGGCAGATCGGTGCGGACAACAGCGAAAGAGCAGGTTGTGGGTTGTGGGTTGTGTGCAGGAGTAAAGCGGCGTACACACACACATCAGCAGGACTTTATTCTCTTATTTTACGCACAAAACCATGGAAAGGAGAACACGTTGGTATGGTCACAATTAGGGGTGTTCGGTTTTACCGGTTTTCCGGTTAAAATCGGTCCGACTTTCTCACGGTTCGGTAAACCGGTTTGGCCTTAAAAAACCGGAAAACCGCGGTTTTTCTAAGGGACTTCACTCGTCGTTTTTCAGCCCGTTACAAGACACCCTCCTCCTCCCCCTCCTCCTTATCATCATCATGTTGTTGTTGTTATTGTTGTTGTTGGCTGAACAGGGAAACCGGGGTGGCCGAATGGTAGAGCGTTGGACTTCCAACATTCGGGTTGTGAGTTCAAATCCCGGCTAGGGCCAAATATTTGTGCTGGCTTTTTCATCGTTGCCTCGTCTTTGATATCATCCGTATGTGGTGGAAAAGGACGTTAAACTCTCAAACAACCCACCCACCCACCCTTGTTGGCTGAACATTTCCAACGCAGGGGTACAGGAAGCCGGAGTACTAGGAGACCCCCCTCCCCTCCCCCCTTCCATCTCTTGGGAAAACGTTAGAATCAATAGATGACGTATACATAGCCGCGGTTAACCGGTTTTAAACCTCGGTTTCAGTTCTATTGGAAAAACCGGTTAAAAACCGGTTTGAGAAATCGTACCGGTTCCACCCTCTAGTCACAATCAGGTTACCACGGCGTCTCGGCACAGACGCGACGTCCGCTTGCGATCAAAGCCATACGTAGGTAGTTGCTAAAACGGCATATTGTAAAGCTTTAATTTGAATTAATAATAACGAATAAAACTTGCACCCACAGAAGCCTCAGGCACGCACACAAGTAAATCTAATCTCGCGAATACACACACACACACACACACACACACACACACACACACCTTTCTTAGGTCAGGTTGTTTGTGGCATTTTTGTTTTGTTTTGGGGGTTTGTGGGACGATGGCCGTTGGCGGAGTTTATCTGTTTGTGCGTTTGGCAGGGGTAGGGGTCGGGAGAGAGTGTCCGAAATGCCTGTCTCGTGTACGATTCCTGAACAAATCAACCACACCTATGGAGTGAGCGGGGAGGCTGGGGGGTGGATGGTTGCACAGGTAAACTGCAAACAAGCACAACAAAGTGTGGTGGAAAGGCGGCGACCGTTTGGGTGGCTTGGGTTGAGGGGTTGGGGAGGGGGATAGAGAGGGTGGGGCGTGCGGGAGGGGTTCAAGGACAAATGTAAAATTCAGGCGTAGGCTCACACCCAACCGCTTCTTATATCTATATCTACCTGTATAAACAAACTGATATCGCGAGAAATGTAGGTCGTGAAAAAAAAAAAGAATTCATGTACCGCTTGAGGGCTATTCAGTGCCGCCAGATTTATGTTGATTAGAAGTCGACTGTGTGCTGTTCACACAAACAGATTTTGGGAGAAATGTATGCCGGTCATGTGAAAAAAAGTCAACTGAAATTCATGTACAGCTGTGGGCTGTTCAATACCACCAGGTTTATGCAGATTAGAAGTCGGACGACTGGTGTTCACATAAACTGACATATCGCGAGAAATACTGGTTGCGACAAGTAAGGAAAAAAGTCAGCAGATATTCACGTACTGCTTGAAGGCTGTTCAATGCCACCAGATTTGTGTAGATCTGAAGTTGACCCGCTGGTGTTTACATAAATAAACTGATATTGCGAGAAGTGAAGGTGACGTTTAAAAAAAAAAAAAAAAGGTCAGCAGGAATCCATGCACCGCTAGAGGGTTGTACGATACCACCTGAGTTCTGTAGATTACAAAGTCCGTTGTTCATATATACATGTATAATATATGCAAACTGATATTGCGAGAAATGTATGTCATGTGGGGAAAAAAATGAACATGTACCTCTCGAGGGTTGTACGATGCCATCAGATTACAAAGTCGTCTGTTCACATTTAAGCAAATAAACTAGTGTCCAAAAGAAACGATACCAAGGGTTGGCAAGGACATACAATAAAAGCAGAACTATACAGAAATTTCAGAGTGGAATATTTCATTAGCAAATGTTTCCGGTATTCCCGAGCGCAGACGCTGTATTTGGGACGTGGGATACGTAAACCTATGTTTTTAGGCCTCGGGGATCACTTTGCACAAAAACATTCTGACAACAGTTTGGTATCGTTTCTTTTGGACACTAGTTTATATTGCGAGAAATATGGGTCATTTGAGAAAAAAAAAAGTCAGCAGAAATCCACCGCTCGAGGGTTGTACGATGCCACCAGATTTATGCAGATTACAAAAAAAAAAAAAACCTGTTCACATTGTTCACATTTTGGCAAATGTATTGCAAGAAATGTGGGTCATATGGAAAAAAAAAGTCAGCAGAAATCAATGTATCGCTCCAGGGTTGTACGATGCTACCAGATTTATGTAGATTAGCGTCGACTCTCTCCACCTTTGCCCTTTGGGATTTTAAAGTGACAAGAGCATTTCCACGATTTGATCATTGCCTGCAGGCAGCACTTGAAGGCAAATCTCTACCTCACTGACACTGACAGGTGTCTCACGAATACTAATGACTCTGTGACTGACTTAACCGTTTTCAAAAGGTTTAGCGTGGCAGTAAATCTGTCCCATGGTGGTTTTCAGGGCTGTAAAACTGTCGGTTTAAATCTTGATATCGTCTCTCAATAGCCGATAACTGTCATCGACTTTTTTTTTAATGTTGACCTTCTTTCGTAGTTAAAAATATTGATAGATCCGTCTGTGTAGTCTTTGTTTGTGTTTGTGTGTGTGTGTGTGTGTGTGTGTGTGTGTGTGTGTGTGTGTGTGTGTGTGTGTGTGTGTGTGTGTGTGTGTGTGTGTGTTCGCCTGAAAGAAAATGTTAAAGTTTGGGGCTTTTCCTTCATGTTATCGCTATTTTCTTTCTTTCTTTCTTTCTTTCGTCTTGTGTTGTGTTGGTGTTGGTAGCTGTTGTTTCCAATGTTGCCGTTACACTCTGTGTGTGTGTGTGTGTGTGTGTGTGTGTGTGTGTGTGTGTGTGTGTGTGTGTGACAGTGTGTGTGTGTGTGACAGTGTGTGTGTGTGTGTGTGTGTGTGTGTGTGTGTGTGTGTGTGGTCTGTGTGTGTGTGTGTGTGTGTGTGTGTGTGTGTGTGTGTTGACAGTGTGTGTGTGTGTGACAGTGTGTGTGTGTGTGTGTGTGTGTGTGTGTGTGTCGGTGTGTGTGTGTGTGTGTGTGTGTGTGTGTGTGTGTGTGTGTGTGTGTGTGTGTGTGTGTGTGTGTGTGTGTGTGTTCGATTTACCTAAACACGTAATGGGACTCTGAACCACATTTTCGGGTTACACTTCGTTACACTTTTCATTAACATTCTTGGTAACACCTATTATCTAAAACAAATAAAGAAATCCCTTCACTTATCAAGTTGCTTGCGGCGAGCTGAAATGCACGGGCATGTACACAAGAGAGAAACTTAATTCTGTGTCATCAATCACTGCCAACTCCCAGTCCTTCAGTCCAGACCCCTATCGCAATGGAAAAATGACTGGCTTCAATAAACCCGATCGGAAATAATTTCCCTTCTAGTTATACCCCTGCGTTTTCATTTATCCTCGCCAGTCAACTCTGCCTAGCAATTTTCCACCGAGATCTGCTCCTGGGTCTGCATTCTCGTCCGCTGAAAAGAGGCATCGGTGCAAAGCAGAAACACGCACCCAATTGTAAAGGCTGAACACACATTGGACCCCTCAGCCGTTGGGTTGTACAAGGGCGTAAGTGGTGGTGGATTCGAGAAGCACTTAGGCTCTTTTGCTATTAGACGGCAGATGCCTCCCCCTCCCCCCCCCCCCCTCACACACACCTATCCGTTAGTGACGTCAGGCGATTTGGGGCGCGCGCACTTGTGTGATTTTCGTGTTTGCTTACCGGGAGAGAAAAAGAGAGATAGATACGTTTGCTTTTTGCCTTCCCTCTTCGCTGGCCTGATTTCTGGCGGTAGTAAGTACACCTACACAAACCGTCCCCCAATCCACCCCCTTCCACCACCCCCCACCCCACCCCCTTCTTCTTAAAGGTCTGCAATCTCAACAAAAAGTCACAAACAGTGTGCTTTTTAAAAAAAAAATTAAAAAATAAAAACTATCCGACTTGTGCAGTCAACTCTGTCACAGTTACAGAGTCTTCTGTGTCCCTGAAACGCCCTATAGACTGAAAAGCCAAGGGCCAAGCCAAGCCTGAGTTTGCGTTTTGGCACTGAGTAAGAAAGATCGCGGTGGCATAGTTTTCTTGTGCAACACACAACACCCGCTAGACGCTGTAGCGATGTGTCTCGCTCACTGACCAAACGCACAATGAAGTCACTGCCATCATCATTAGCTTGCTTTACGTCCTATGGCTTTTGGCCCTTAAGGACAAGTTGTTCCTGGCGTGTGTCTTTGGCTGCTTGGCTGAGCGAGTGTCTTTGGGGTGAGTGTGGGCTGTCTTGCTTAGCTTTGGGCAACGTCAGAGGATCTCTGCTTGGCTTTCAGATGCCTGGTCTGGGTTTGTTTTTCAGTGCCTCAGTCTGTTCTGTCATCCTTACTTTTGCCTTTGGATCATCACTGGGGTGAAGTCACTGCAAACTCACGCTCTGGTTTTATAAGGGTCTCCGATGCGCTGAAATCTCCGCAACTGTGACAGAGTTGCCTGAATTATGCACAGTCGCAGGAGCCGCAGTTAAAACACACACACCGCACGCGCGCACACGCACACACACACACACACACACACACACACACACACACACACACACACTGTTTGCGGCTTTTTGTTGAAATTGCAGACCATTAACGTATCATCACGTGTTTTCGCTGTGCACACAGATGTTTCTGTTTTTGATACAGGTCCTGTAGTCCGGTTGATCTGGTCGGACCGGTTCGCTTGCACCCTGGTGTGGAATTTTTTTTTTTTTCCATTTTGAACCGGTTTATGTTGTCATCTGTGTAAGAGTAATTATTTACTCACAGGAGCTATCCCGATTTTTTTGTATTTTTTTTTTTTGCGCCTGCCTGTATTTGCTTTTGCGTTTTCCTGACACTAAAGATAAGAGCAGATTTGTTCGTGCGTATGTACATTTGTGTGTTTGTTTATCTACCTTAGTTTATCTACTTTATTATTTCTGTTCTGGTTTGTTCAGTTTGTTCAGTCCTAGTCTTCCTGCTTTTTTTTTTTTTTGGGGGGGGGGGGTGTTTTCCTTGTTCCCCTTTCTCCGGGGGGGGGGAGGGTCTTCTCTCTCTCTCTCTCTCTCTCTTGGAGGGAGGAGGGAGGGGGGAGTGTTGTTGTTGTTGTTGTTTTCCAGCGGTTTAGGGGTAACTATCCGTTCACACATTTCCGTGTATTGCTAAACGCAGGGTGTGTTTTGTTCAGGATTCCACCGCGTCACCTCTCCATGCATGTAACAACTTTTCTTGTGACCTGTGTCCTTTTGCAGCAGGAACATGTTATATGGAACGCAAAGCCCACGCCAGACGGACACCCGCTAAAGACGCTAACTATGCGAGAAGCAATTTGTGTGGAAGTGACAAAAACACTTGCACTGCATTTAACGTGCTCGGAAAGTAGCCCCCGATGTCTCAGTGGCTACATGAACCGTAGACTCAAAGAAAGTCGTATATCTCTTATATTAGTGGGCGGGGCGGTCGGTGGTCTAGTGGTTATGAGACTTGTCACCAATGCGAGGGGTGGGTGGTTCGAGTCCCACTCGGGGCAAAGAATTTTTCCTTCTCGTATGTGGCACCGTTCATTCGGGCCGATCGTCGGGGGTTCTCTCCGGGTACTCCGGCTTCCTCCCCCTCTGCTTTGAAAATGTTCAACCCACCAAATTTGAAAAATAAATGTAATTCTAAATTCCGAAATTTAAATAGCTGAGCTGACCCTTCGCACCACGTGATTGTAATACGTTTATGTCCAGTGTGTGGGAGAATGCGTGTGATTCACGTGAGCGTGCGTGTTGGGTTCAGTTCGCGGCGCTTTGAGCCGATTCGTGAAATTGGGTAAAGCGCCTATACAATACTCATTATTAATGTAGGGGTGTGTGTGTGTGTGTGTGTGTGTGTGTGTGTGTGTGTGTGTGAGCCAGAAGAAAATTTTCTGCCATCGACAGACAATAAAGTTATATTGAATTGAATTGAATTGAATATTAGAAGCCACGAAATCACGAAAGCGGTCGCAATGACCAATCGAAACATCCTTGTCATTATCTGGCAAACAGCATTTGACCTTAAAGCGACAGTTTTCCTTCTCAGTGGCGTTACGAACCTAGACTGAGGCTTTAAGCTGTCCCGGCCAAAGATGGAGGATGCGGAGTTGTACCGGTAACTGTTACGTGCCGGCGTGTGTCTAAAACCGGTTGCACGAGTTGAGAAATCAAGATTCACTTTCTTCTGTTATCTACCAGTAGAGAGGGTGTTATCAAGACATGCCCACTCAGAGCACAGTCTGTCTTGTCGTGACATGTGACATGCCGCTCTCGTCATAAAGATGAATGCTAAGAGTTGGGCTGATGCAAGGGAATACGATGTGAGTGTAAAAACACCTTCTCTCTTGTTGTCGCCTAAGAAGTTTCCAAGAAGCAGCGGAGAGGAGGGTAAGTGTGTGTGTGTGGGGGGGGGGGGAGGGGTAGGGAGAGGGGGCGGGGGGAGTTCTGTTTGGGGAGGTTCAAGTTCAAGAAAATTTATTCTATCTTCTGGGGGCAGAGCTGTCCCTTCGCACCACGTGATTGTAATGTGTTCATGTCCAGTGTGAGAGAGAATGCGTGTGATTCACGTGAGCGTGCGTGTTGGGTTCAGTTCGCGGCGCTTTGAGCCTTTTTTTTTAAATAGGTAAAGCGCCTGCAGTGTACAATACTCACTTGTTATTCTTCTTCTTCTTCTTATTATTATTTGCCCTCCCTCCTATCTCTACCACGATTGTACTGGAGAAATCACATGCAGCTAATTAAAAAAGATTTTGAATAAACGACAAAGTGATATAGTAATATTCTGGTTAATGAACAAAACCACACTGGGTCTATACTCTCTGGCCTTTCAACTGCTTACAGTCCCGTTTTGTCGTCAGCCGGTCATCAGAGATTCAGATCTCATAAGTCATGATGCTTTGGTTGCTCGTTTGTACAGTTGTTCGTCTCGCGGGTGGTACAAGCGATTTCATATCAGTTCCATCGGCCATTGTACGCACCTCTTTTTATTCCAACCGCTGTGGTATACAGTTGCAATACGGGTATAATTATGTCGAATATATATATATTGGAATTATATAGGAAGCTGGGGCCTTTGAAAATGGCCTTTGAAGATGGCCTTTGAAAATGTTCATTTGGTCCGTACAGCTGTTTCATTACCGAGAAGATTAGTCTGGGGGCGTGACTTTGGATCAGTCAGCCATGGCACGCTATGAAGTTAACAGTGTATTCAGAAGCAGCTGCAGAAGATTACCTGCAGAAGGTCGCGGGTTCAAACCCCGACTGGTTTGGGTCAAATTTTGTACTGAATGACCTTTTTACCAATGTCCCTGTTCGTCTTTGGAAAGATCTTCGATGTGGACAAAAGGCGTTAAAACTCTCTCTCTCTCTCTCTCTCTCTCTCTCACACACACACACACACACACACACACACACACACACACACACACACACACACACGCACACACACACGCACCCCTACATTAATTTATCTAGACATATAGACGTGCGCTTGGACATACGCGCACACTGCGCGCAAGCGTGCACGCCAACAGTAAAAATGAAAACAGTGGAAACGTTTCGCATCCAGCGGGGAATCAAACTCACGACCTGTGCATTGACAGCCCGCCCAACGTTACGCTCTACCGCTAGTTCGGTTATACCCCGCTCTCTTCCCAGTGCGTTTTTTTTTTTCTACCGCCTGACTCACTGTCACTCTTGTGTTCGTTGATGTGTATCTGAGACTTGTAACAAGACGGTTCCTTCTCTGTTCGTGTTTGCGTGACGCGGTACAACAGCCTGGGGGCTCTCACTTTGTTCAACGGCCGGTGCGTTAACCAGCACCACTCACTGCACCGGCCAATCAATTGCCGCCACCTTGCCTTTAGCGGTGCTGTGGTGAAGTGCTCTGTTTGTGTAGCCGGTCAATAGTGTGTTACATTGCACTGCTAGGTTTGTGTAACCCGGTGAAAGACGGTTACGCTGCTCCTTTTTACGTTTGTGTCACTGCCGCGTCACTTCGCGTGGCTGCAAACGAGCCTTCACTGAGACACAGGGGTGAAGTCAAAACGGGGCGCGAGTATTCCCGGTGCTATTCCTCTTCCAAAGTTTCAACGATGCTCATCATCATCATCATCATCATCATTATTGTAAATGCGCTTTACCCAATTTCATGAATCGGCTCAAAGCGCCGCCAACTGAACCCAACACGCACGCTCACGTGAATCACACACATTCTCTCACACACTGGACATAAACACATTACAATCACGTGGTGCGAAGGGTCAGCTCAGCTATTTACGTTTCGGATTTTAGAATTGCATTTATTTTTTCAAATTTTGTGGGCTGAACATTTCCAAAGCAGAGGGGGAGGAAGCCGGAGTACCCGGAGAGAACCCCCGACGATCGGCCCGAATTATCGGTGCCACATACGAGAGGAAAAATTTTTTGCCCCGAGGGGGACTGGAACCCTTGAGCTCTCGCATTGGTGACAAGTCTCTTAACCACTAGACCACCGACCGAGCATGCCGCGTCACTTCGCGTGGCTGCAAACAAGCCTTCCGACACGGGGTGTGAAGTCAAATGGGGCGCGAGTGTTCCCGGTACAGTAACGCGTTCGTCAAATTCGTTGTCTGGTTGATAAACGGTCACTTTCTCGGTTCCACGCCGACAGACCAAAGTCCCTTGGAAACACTCGGTGCTACTCACCCTCAAATTTGAAAATGGTGCTACTTACCCTCAAATTTGAAAATGGTGCTACTCACCCTCAAATTTGAAAATGGAAACACTCTGCGGTGCTACGATTTGCAGCGGATTAGCACCAGAAACACTCGCACCTCGTGGCGAGGCTGCCAACATTTGAAAATGGAAACACTCGGTGCCACTATTTGGAACCACTCGGTATGGAGGTGCTACTTTTGGAGCGGCGTTGCACCTGAAACACTTGCTTCCATTTCACTACACCCGTGGCGAGGCTGCCCACATCTGAAAATGGAAACACTCGGTGCCACTGTCTGAAACCACTCTGTTAGGCGGTGCAACTTTTGCAACGGAGTTGCACCGGAAACACTCCCGGCCATTCTGACTACATCCCGTAATGTGGCTGTCGCCTATAGCTGTGAGAGGCACGTGACGGATTAAAAGCGTTGATTGGTTTCTCTTACGCCGGGTTGCGAAACACCCAGGACGGGTTGTACGGGTGTTTGGTCCAATAAGGCGGGTGTTTGGGGGTCCTGTTATCCCCAGCAGAAGTGGGTAATGTTGTTTTGGTTGCCGCGTGGCAAGAGAGCTTGCGATCTGTTGAAAGGCGGGCAAAGACCTCTCGAAGTCTGTTGAATTTGATGGAGTGGAGAATGCATCAACATGTCAAGTCACGAACGTAACGGGACTGAAAACCATCTTAGACGACATTCAACATTGTGGCCTGTTGAGTTACAAGACGCGGAGAACACACAAACATGTCAAGTAACAGTTGAACACGGAGTTGGACCAAAACCTATCACTGACTATATTAACACGGTTGCCCTCGAAGTCTGTTGAGTTTTAAGACGTGTCAGACAACAAACGGACTCTATAATTATTCGCTTGACGACCCTCGAAGTCTGGTTGAGTTTTAAGGAAGTGGAGAACACACAAACATGTCAAGTAACGTGCGGAATGGAAATGGAGACTATGGAAGACTGTAATTCTGTATCGTAATGGTGCTTGAGCCTTTTGGCGGGTTGTCAAATTGTGCCCCATTAAAGAAAGGCGCGGATTATGAACCATTGAGAATTCTGACACTGGCAATATTTGGACTTATATTGCGCCACCGTTCTCTGACTTACCTATACGACGTCCAGCTACAATCTCAGCCAGATCTTAAAGATCTTCAATCTAAGCAAAAAGCCGCAAACATTGCGTTTTTTTGTTTTTTTAAACTGCGACGCCTTCGACTGTGCATAATCCAGGCAACTCTGTCACAGTTGCAGAGTTTTCAGCGCTTCGGGGACCCTTATAAAACCAGAGCACGAGTTTGCCGTGACATTACATGTATTTGGTTTTTGGTCAGTGAGCGAGACACATCGCTGCAGTGTCTAGCGGATGTTGAGTGCTGCACGATCGTTCTCGCTCAGTGTCAAAACGCAAACTGAGCTGTGAAATCAGGCTGCCCTTGGCTTTTCTTGGGGGTTTCAGGGACGCTGAAAACTCTGTAACTGTGACAGAGCTGACTGTGCTTGCACGGTCACTCTGTAAACTTTTTTTTACACTTCGGAAAGCTTTTTGTTGGGAGCTTAGATCTTTAAACTCGGTGTATGAGCGGCCCAGAGACTGTCAGACCTTAAACCTCGTTCTAAAGACACGTGTCTCCGGGGTGACTACGCAAAAGAGAGGGGAATAAACGGTGCTTTGACGCTCCCAGACAAGGGAGGAAATCCTTGGATATTGCCTGTACGCTTCGGTTTGACACTCCTCACAAAAAAGCTTATCACCCTCTGTGGCAAGATTTACACGCAATGATTGTGTCAGGACACAGAGAGAGAGAGAGACACTTATCTCGGGATCCATAAACAGTTTGCAAGTCTGGTCTTGATCTGAGAGTGTTTTGCCTAGTTCCTCGTTGATCAGGAACACTGGAGTCCGTGTCTGTACCATTACAGCCTGAGAGAATTGTTTGTGAAAGATCAATGACAATGACAATGAAACTTTTTTTTCAACGGTAGAAATTTTGGCACTTATTCCAGTTTACAATTTGCCGTTGAAAACTACGAAATAAAACAAAGTAAAAACAAAATAGCGATGGATGAGAAGTACAGATATTAGACTGCAAGAAAATACTGAGTCAGCTCAACTGACAGCCCGAGGTCGTATAATTAACTCTATAAAGCCTTTGCAAACATCGCAGTTTTACTTGAAATTTTCAGATCACTAGAAGCCACTTCAAGCTACTATACTTAAGCATCGGAAGTCAAGAAAGCTTTGACACCTAAATTCCGATTTCCAATACCAGTCGCCGGCCCGCTGCCGCCGTCGCAGGCGCAATCCCACTGCATTTTTCTTTGTACTGTATCTATTGGTCATTCTTTCTATCCTCTCTCTTCTCTATCTCTTACAGATCTGTCTTATAATACTCCGCCGCAAAAGTTTTTTTGTACTTATGAGCACATTCATAAGTTTTTAACTTGTTGTGCTCGGTATTGTCGAAATTGTGTGAGTGATTTTTCTGTCTGTTCAAAATGAATAAAAACTGTTTAAACCAAGAAAGCTTTGCCAAGTGATGTCAGTCAGTGACTCACTGTCTTCAATAGGTCAAACTGTTGACACGACAGCATCATGTTCTCCTAAGACGACAAGGTGTATCGTGTTACCTATTAACAAATGTGATGATGCGCATTTATTCTATGTTTTCCCGACCCTTTATGATTAACAAAATACATAACCAAGATCTGATCATGTTCTGACTCTGATTCAGTAAAAACAGTCAGGTGAGTGAAGGAGACGGGCGGGTTTTATAGGCCAGCCTCACGGACTCATGAAAACCGAGAGAATCATTAACGTCATCTCCACGTCATTCAGATGGCTTTTGAGGGTAGATAGCGAACTGCTGTTTATGGTGTGATGACACCCTCAGCACGTCATTAGGCCATTACGTCTACACTTGCTTCGGCGTCAAGTATGTGACGTGTATCGGGTTACTTATATAAACCCCGCTAAGTTTCCTACTAATTTGTGAAGAAGAGCAGATCATAATGCTGAGGCCCAAAGATTTTATGACATTCAGAATTTTCCGTCATCTGGAAAAAAGTGACCTAAGCGTAATGGATGTAATAGGCGCTTAAGCTCTTTTGACGTATGACGGTAGAGTATGAGCTGCCGTTTGGTTGATGAATTAAGAAGGGAAGGGTTTTAGTAGGGACGCTGAGACGAACTTTTCTTAGGGTGGGTGGGTGTTTGGGAGTTTTACGTCCTTCTGCACCACGCATGGGTAAATCAAAGACTGGGAAAAGAAAAGAAAGAAAAAAACGACCGAGAAATATTTGGCCCGAGTCGGGATTCGAACTCACGACCCGAGCATTGAAAGTTTCTATCATTCGGCTTTCCGGGCTCCCTGAACTTTTCTGATCCATTTTGTACCAGAGAACGAATCTTTCATATCTTGTAATTACTGTTCTTCAACCAGGATCTGCAACGTACTTGCAGTATGGATATCACGGTTATGAATCATATCACAAGCACATGATCATGTTTATGTGACCGTAATGACTGACAGTTAAAAGTCTGTTTCATGTTCGCATAAAGTTACTGAGTCCTCGAGTTTTTAGTGGTAGACGTTTTATGGCCATTGTGATTGTTCATCTGAGTTAGTGGTTTGTTTGGGGTTTTGTGGGGTTTTTTTTACGTTTTCGAACCGTCTTCCTCTTTCAGAAACAACACCGTTGTATTTTCAGACGACTGTTTCTCGAAGTTGTTTTCAGGATCGGGTTTTTGTTTTTGCCACCCCCCCCCCCTTCACGCACACACACACACGCGCGCGCACGCACGCACACGCACGCACACGCACGCACACGCACGCACACGCACACACACACACACACACACACACACACACACACACACACACGCGCGCGCGCGCGCGCGCGCGAGCGCTTCAGTCGAGCGCACACAAAGCCAGTATCTAACATTACGAATTCGGATCACTTGAAAGTCGCTCTATCCCTCCCCCCCCCCCCCCCCCACACACACACACACACAAAAGTTCTCTTGTCTCCTTTGAACTTCGTGATCCAACCGATGACTGATAAAATTCTAACTCATCTCACCCTTTGTCACCGACCACATGTCACACACAGACACACATAAAGACAGTACAACCACCCTAGCCACACAGTCCGCAGAATCATTGATTATTTAGCTAATTAATTTATTCACTAACTAATGGTCATTCAGGCCGCACACACAACAGACCGCACACGGCGACCACACGTGCTCACTGCGCGTTCTTAATACTGGCGGTTCCATCAAATGCAACACCTCCCCCATCCGTACGCCGTGTGCTGGTCAACGAAATTAGCGACTGGGCGGCTCGCCGGCCGCTACCTGCATGAGTCATCGCTTTGTCCAGGTGCGGAAGGGGGTGGGGTGGAGTGGGGTGGGGTGGGGTGGTGACACTCATGTACCTGGTCGATATTCGGCCGGCGATAATTTGATAAAGACTATCGAGACTTATCACGTATGACCAAAGCACTGAAACTTCACGGTCTTTGGTATAAACTCATTTAGTTTTCTTTTTCAAACCCAGTGTTTCATCTAAGTTTTCTTTTCCATGACCTTAGCACTGGAACCTTTTTTTCTCTGTTTTTTTTTTTTTGTTGTTGTTTTTTAACAAAGTTTTATTTCCACTTTTTTTCTTTTTTTTTTTTTTTTTACCTCGAGGCGATATTGAAGTGGAGGCAAGTGCACAGCCTCCATCTGGAACCCTTTAGTATCAGCTCATGTCTTTGTTCTTACCAAAAGCAGTATTCCTTTTAAAGATCCCTTTTCCTTCTTCTTTTTGTGTTGGGGTCAGCAGATCTAAATCACAATTACGTACAAAGTCCTTTCTTTTTTCACCTCCCAAAGTCTCTCTTTCGATTTTTCAACCGAGTAAAAGACAACCATGCAGTCTCATCTTTGGTCGGTTGTAACGTTTATGTTCACAACTGAGAAAGGGGAGCCACGGTGGCCGAATGATAGAGCGTTGGACTTCTAATGATCTGGTCGTGAGTTCGTTTCCCGGCTTGGGGCCAAATATTTGTGCTGGATTTTTCATCGTTGCCCCGTCTTTGATATCACCCGTATGTGGTGGAAAAGGACGTTAAACTCAAACACCCACCCACCCGCCCTCACAACCGAGAAATTGTCGAGCCAGCTACACATCTACCAGTCCACACCTGTGCGTTTCTCTTACCAGCGTTTATCCAGCTGCGTCCTCAAAAGCCTGCAGTCGAGCCATCACCCACAGTAGTCCCGTAATTGTTGGTGAGAGTATAGTCTAAAGGGAGTAAGAATCGGACACAATGAACTGTTTTGGAGGCCAGGTAACGAAAGCGTGTTTGCTGTGGGGGAGGTCATTATACTGTGTTTACCCTCCCAGAAAAGCAAACGATCTAATCGGCAGGAAGGGACAGGGGTCCGATGTAAATTGATTTTGAGGTGGACAAAACTGTGTAGCTACGAGGAGTGAAGGTTTTGCGGCTATACAAGGAAACGCCGGCTGTTTTAAAAGAAAATATTTCTAAATTAAATAACATAAACGAGAGAGAGAAGGGGAAGGCGGAGAGATATATTAATTTTTGCAGTCTTATCAGTACAGCGCGTTATAGTTTCAAGCGTTAAAAATTGTGAAAAGGAAGGATGTTGCTGTTCTCTTTGGTTGATTTCACGGTTGGTGGGTAGGCTAACTGGTTGGTTGGTTGGTTGGTTGGTTGGTTGGTTGGTTGGTTGGTTGGTTGGTGGGTGGGTAGGCTAACTAGTTGGTTGGTTGGTGGGTGGGTAGGCTAACTAGTTGGTTGGTTGGTTGGTTGGTTGGTTGGTTGGTTGGTTGGTTGGTTGGTTGGTTGGTTGACGATTTGACGTATTCTTCGATAGGGGGATATCAAAGACTTAGCCATATTTCTTCAGATAAAAAAAAAAAAGAAAACTTTTTCATCACCATTTCCGTGGCACTGGCAGGTGTCCATTGCGAAGTCTGTATCACATTAGTCATGGTTTCCCCTCCAGGATGCGACTTCCCCGATCACTCATGGGTTACCCGGACTAGTATCACATATGCATATACTGGAACTGTATTCTGTGAGAATTTATCGAGCAAAAACTTTGATTTAAACATGGTTTTTATTTTGCTGGCCAGTTTACACAAACAAGTATTCAGGCGGTGACAAGAGGCCAGAACTGAGCCTGTATAGAGCCTCCGCCTGTGAACATTCACAACGTATATAGTACGGCGAATACTGTCACAGCATACAGCATAATAATAACAGCGAAGAGACAGGAGAGGGAGGGAGAGGGGAGGAGGCAGAGTGAGAAGAAGAGAGAGGGAGGGAAAGCAAGGACAGGAGAGGGGGAATTGGTTCGGTTGGCGCAGCTGACGAACTGCCCGCGGCGCAGTAAGTGCTTAAACTACTTTCCTCATTATGGTATGGAAAAGCGCTGGGTTTTTATTATAAACTCATGTACATATTGGAAGACTGTGCAAAAACTTTATAACTATCATTTTGCACCATGCCTGTCAGTGCACGTGACACCTGGGAAAAGGAAAACTGGTGACAGGTTTCATTATTAATTATTATGTGATGTAATCCTTCTTGCAGGTTCTATCATTATTAAGAAACTTTATAATTGACTATAATTTTGCGTCATGCCTGTCAATGCACGTGACACCTGGGAATAGGAAAACTGACGAGAGGTTTCATTATTAATTATTATGTAACGTAATCTTTCGCGCAGGTTCTACAGAACCTCAGTATTCGTTGATTCTGCCGAAACCTTTATGGGCAATTCAAATAATTTATTATGTCTCTTTGTTGATCTGTTATGCGGTTTTGCCGATACCGCGCCATACGCCGAATATGCCGAAGCTTCTGACGGGCAATGCAAACATACTTCATCAGGGTACATCAAAGAGCAGACATAACCGTTTCCCGTAATCACGACTAGCGACTACGCAAACCTGCTCAGCATGCGACATCATTGTGGAAGGTTCCCTGCTGGTTGGTCATCTGGCAGATTGCTTCCCCTCCCCTTTCATGTCAGCTTGTTGCCGATAGGTGGCGCCCATTAATGTTGCTGTTCCCCGCGCAACT
Organism: Batillaria attramentaria; assembly: GCA_018292915.2. Taxonomy (NCBI): domain Eukaryota; kingdom Metazoa; phylum Mollusca; class Gastropoda; family Batillariidae; genus Batillaria; species Batillaria attramentaria. The sequence goes on from JACVVK020000034.1 coordinate 786,782, forward strand.
TCCCGTCATGAGATGGGACGCAAGGGAGGGTAGCTCCCCTTTGCATATTTCATTTCGGGTAGATTTGTGATGTATAGAATGGATTGGATTTCCGGGGTCAAATTATCCACGGTTGAACGACCGCTGAGGGCTAAGGTTCGAAATAATTTTTACTCGGAAAAACGATAAATATGGTGTTTATAGACTTGCCTCATGATTTTTCGTTTGCGGTGAATGTTTTATCAAATATTATAAAATTTATTTAACAAACTGAGCTGACCTTTCGTACCACGTGATGGAAATGCGTTGATGTTCTGCGCGTGAGAGAATGCGTGTGATTCACGTGAGCGTGTTGGGTCCAGTTTATTGCCGAGAAATTAGATAATTCGCCTGTAGAATACCCATTCTTATCATTAGTCATGGTTTCGTTATTATGAAAAGCGTGTTGCGGTATATTGGTTTTCTCACAGAATTTTGCAATTTTCATTTCAAACTTGAAATATTCAACTTCATGTTCAACGTTTCCATAGTAAACACGTGTGGGATATTAACTCTATAGCTGCCACGAAACTCGGCATTCACGTGATCAGTATATAATTATCACAATGTGTGTCTCTGGTTTGATATTAATCATTACGCGTCACAGTACCAGTCGCAGTCTGTTGCAGTTTTTATCTGATTAACGGACTTTTTGAGCCAGCTGCTGGTTGTAGATAAAACCAAACCGCAATTTAGATCTGTAATTAACAACTATGACACGTTGCGTCTTGACACGTCAAAAGCGTCAACATCTCGTGTCCAAATGCCTACTTCAACCTCAATCGCTGAGCAATCGCAGTCCCTGTCACAGAGTTAAAACAGTTGTATACCTATATATCAATGTAGGTCTGTGGTTCCGGTACTCGCGTGACTGACCACTGTACTGCGCGTCCTCTGATTGTATCAGGGTTTATCTTCTGTAAGTGCTCGCAATTTCACAGCTAGCTTATTGCCCCTTGTGTCCGCCGGAGACGCGTCAAGCTGTTCTAAGCGTCGGTAAACCTCCCTCCGTGAGCAGCTTGACTTATGGGCAGGTCGTTCCCGGTAGTGCAGTGGTATCGTCAGTATTACATTTTACTGATTTTAGCTGCTGCTGATCCACTGGTGAACAGAATCCGCTGGTGTAGTGTGTGTGTGTGTGTGTGTGTGTGTGTGTGTGTGTGTGTGTGTGTGTGTGTGTGTGTGTGTGTGTGTGTGTGTGTGTGTGTGTGTGTGTTTGCATCACCGTAAAGTACGTGTAGTTAGATGACGACTTTGGACAATAATTTATTTGGTTCTAAAGATACTGGAATGCAGTTATATGGAAAGAACTGTTGAATACAATGTATTACGCGGTCTGCCAGTTTTCCATACTATTCTAATTTGCATTACCTACAATGCTAGGTCCAGGGTGTTGTTGTTTGTTTGTTTGTTTATGTTGTTGGTTTTTTTTTTTCAGGAGAGTAAATTCGTCACTGAGTTCACGGTCCTTCGGCTTTGATTTTTTCAGGGGAGTAAATTCGTCAGTTCATGGGTCCTTCAGCTTTGAACGACAAACATTTTAAATTTGATCCACTCGGTTCTCGGCCCTGGACCGGCGTTTTTGTGATGTTGGTAGTATTTGCTCTCTCTCTCTCTCTCTCTCTCTCTCTCTCTCTCTCTCTCTCTCTCTCTCTCTGGTTTGTTGTTGTTGTTGTTGTATTGTGTGTGTGTGCTGCTGCTGTTGTATAGGTTTGTTGGTTTTTTTGTTTTTTTTTCGGGGAGGGGCTGGGGAGGGTCCCAGAGGTTTACTCACCCACCCGCCCTTAAATCGCATTACCAGGACTGTATACGTGGGTGATCTGACATTCGTAAGCGGAAATCTCTTTCCCTTTGCAAACGAAACCTGGATGGGAAATGCCCCTGTCACTGGCAAGAGTGATCGGAGAACACACACAATTAAGACACATCGCGGTTGCCTGGTTGGTTGGTTAGCTAGGGTTTAACGTCCCCGCCACAACGAGGTGATTGGAGATTACCCTGAGGGGCAGGTTATGGGGGATGGGGATAGCTACCCTGACTCAACAGTCCAGCTGAACACTTAGTCCAGTCAGACTGCCAGGCCGGCCACATTCTACATCCTTGACTGTAATGGACAAGTTACACAGACAGGTCCAGTTCACAGTCAGTGGAAGCGGGGCAAGCTGAAAAAGGCCTGTACAAATTTTGGCCCTGTCGGGATTCGAACCCGCGACCTTTCGATCTCGAGTCCAACGATCAAACCGTTGAGCCACCAAGACGCATCGCGTTCGATCCAAACCCCGTTACATTTACACCTAAGAATCTCTCTCTCTCTCTCTCTCTCTCTCTCTCTCTCTCCCCGCAGTCGTGACATCGTCCCTACTGCTCGAGGCGACACTTGGCATGCATGCGTCACTGAGCGGAACGCGTCACTGAGCGGAACGCGTCACTGAGCGGGCCGCGTCACAATTCAAGCGGAGAATCAGAGGGGTCATCAGTGAAGTGCCATCACCTAACTTCAGCAGGAGAACTCATTTACATCCATCAGACTGTCAACACGGCCGTGCATTGGCATCTGTCCACCAGTTAGGAGGGGGATTTCAACTCGTAAAGGTTCTTCTGGATTGATGTCAACAGATGTCAAAACAGTTCGGTTTGTTGTCAGTCTTTCTCCGTGAAATTGGGCAATTTGTGAAAAGACCGAACAGTGCTGGGTGCTGTAGTGGGTAAAACAGTGTGAATTGGGTTTGGAAGAGTTTTGCCGGAGGAGGAGGATTTGGGCTTTGAGAAATTACACGGTTATCTACATTCTTTCATTAGATCAGACGGAATCTTAACAAAAAGTTTGATAAATACGCTCGATATGTTTAAGAAATATACAGTTATATACGTGTCATGTATACAAGAAAAAGAAAATTTTCGTGGGACGAGATCAGACCAGAGTATATACTTGACTTAAGTGGACTTTTTATTGTTCAAAATGAATTGATGCCGGGAAAAGCCTAAAATGCGTTTGTATCCCTGGATTCGAAAGAGGCTTTTGTTTTGGTGTGTGTGTGTGTGTGTGTGTGCGTGCGTGCGTGCGTGTGTTGTTTCTTTGTGTAGTTTTGCTCCACCCCTCCCCCCCCCCCAAAAAAAAGGGGGGGAGGGGGGTAATAAGGTTCAATTTTAGGGTTTGAAACGGCAGAAGCGACGCTTGAAATATGACACTGCCATGTCTAATTGCTTCAACGGTGTTAAGCCCCCACTCCGCAATTTCGATACGCTCGGACTATGTTCTGTTCAATTTGAGTGCCCGTGGTCACGAGACACTATTACAGTGCACGACAGGTAAATCTACACCGCTATCGCTCTCATTATTCCGATCCTACTGCCCTGCATGGCAACTCCCGAATGTGGCGTCCGGTCACGTGACGGACAGCCATTGTCGGACACGCAACAGTATTGACATCTGATGCCATTGCAAGGGCCGTAACTGTCATCCGGACGGGGCGGATAACCTTTGATTTGAAGGGCAAGGGGGATAATCCTCCGTGTAATTAACCTTGGGGGGAGCGGGCAATAACCGAGAACAGACCAGCGCAACCTGTCACGGATTATTGCTGTTTAGGGGATTGGGTGGGGAGGGAGGAGAGGGGGAGGGGGCGTAGATAGGTGGGGGTTGTTGTGACAGTGAGTCACGGTGGCCGGTGAGGATCCGAGCTATGAGCGAGTACACGGCGTAGAAATACGGTTCGATGCCCGTTCAGTTCACATACTGGGGGCAAATGTTTCCTAATATTTTGGTAAATGTACAATTAGCTGTTATTCCTCATCAAGCTGTTGTTTACCGACGAGTATTTTGATCCAAGACGCAAATCAACCCTGAGCCGTTAGCGAAGGGTTGATTGCGTCTTGGATCAAAGTACGCCGAGTCGGTAAACAACCGCTTGATGGGGTCAGTGTAAACAACAATATTTTGCTATTTTAGTATCCGTTGTGAAGACAGCTGACAACAAGATGGGTCGGTTTCAGAGATACTGGAACCTCCAGTCTTACTTTCATTTACCTCGTATGAAGAGATGTGATCTGTACGTCATCACAGTTCTGTAAGAGCGATCTGAGCGCTAAATATTGGGTAAGTACTTATATGCTGCATCTTCAACTCCAACGTGAAGTCAGTTCTGCTCTACGGATGCGGAACATGGAGGACAACGAAGACGATGCAGCAGAAGATCCAGACATTTCTCAACACCTGTCTGAGGCGCATCTTCAACATCCGTGTCCGTGTCCGATGGCCAGAGAAGATCCGGAACGAAGAGCTGTGGGAGCGAGCGGGGCAGGAACCAGTGGCCAAGCAGATCCTGTGGAGGAAGTGGGGCTGGATTGGACACACCCTCAGGAAGCCAGCATCCAGCACCACACGCCAAGCCCTGACATGGAACCCGCAGGGGAAAAGGAAGAGAGGCCGGCCTCGCAACAGCTGGAGGCGGGACACTGAGGCAGAGCTATATAAGCAGGGGACCAACTGGACTGGAGTGGCAAGAATAGCCCAGAACAGAGAGCGATGGCGAAGGGTTGTCGATGGCCTATGCTCCACTTGGAGCCAGGGGCCTAAGTAAGTAAGTACTTATATGCTCTTTTACCATTCAACAGTAAAGGTTTTGGTTATGATATCACTCGTCACAGGTGATCCATTAGCTAATTTTGCAATATTAATACTGTCTGCAACTCGTTAATTTTGTGACTACGGACACGCCACTCTCTGCAACCCTGTACACGGGGATCCGGGGTGGCCGAATGGTAGAGCGTTGAACTTTCAATGCTCGAGTCGTTAGTTCGAATCCCGGCTGGGGCGAAATATTTGTGCTGGCCTTTTCTCGTTGTCCCGTCTTTGATATCACCCATACGTGATGGAAAATGACGTTAAACTCCCAAACACCCATCCACCCTACAACCCTGTACTACACGTGTGCCTTTGTCGGTTAGTACTCCGTATCTTTTATACATATTTACATACAAATGAGATACACATCCAGAATATGAAAGCTGCTGCGTTTGCACTTCCCCAGGTTGCCAATATCCGCTGACGACGCGTGAATAAAGAGATTAAGGCCGTGCCACCGTGGTGCAAATTATTAATAACTCCTAGCCCTGTCTGTGTTACCAGCTGTCCCTGGCTTCTAACTCAACCTGCCGGCAGGACAGTTCTATTCATCATATCAAGCGAAAGCTTGTGGTCACAGCAGCAGCAGCAGCAAAAGTGCATAGATGGCTCCGTGTGGCATTTAATAAACGCTGTTTTTCGTGGTGTTGATGATGAAAGCGGTAGTCCAATGAAAAATGAAAGTGTTAACGCACAGTTAAAGTGAACGTGAAACGTGTCGTCGTTGTTGTTGTTTGTTGGGTTTTTTTTTTTTTAAATTCTAACAGCGTAATGAATCAAAAGCTTGCACAAATGGCCCAGCTTGCAGCTGACGACTGCACTCATGTCAACATCTGCATGTATATATGAACGTCATTTTTAGTATAATTTTTTAACGTTTGTTTCCAACTAATGTTATGTTATTAAAGCAAACATACAGCTGGTGTTTCTGATTTCATCATGTATGTACATGTATGTCTATTTTTCGTTTCTTTCTTTTTTTCATTTAACGTCTGTTCCCAACAAATGGTGTGTTTTAAAGAAGAAGAAGGAAAAAAAAAAGAACATGAATGAAATGTAGATGTAAACTACTGTATGTGACTGCACTGGTGATCCTGAATACTCAGTTCAGAACGCTGTGAACTGACTGCAGAAGAAATTTAAATTGCGTACCCTTCCGTCCACGAACTGGACACTGCAGACTGCGTGCCCACCTGTGCCGCCTTGGGCTGTCACACTCACCAGACTGTCTGTGCAGAACAGCCCCTCAAACCCCGGAACACATTCTGCAGTCCTGCCCCCTTTTCAAAGAAGCAAGGACACAACACTGGCCGAATGGAGCCACACTGGCAGAGAAACTCTGGGGCACCAAAACGGACCTCTTCAAGACCACTGCTTTTATAAAGACTACAAACCTAGTCATCTGAGGCGGAGTCCAGAACAGGGAACGCAGAACAAGAAAAAATTGCGAACCGAAAACATGGCATGGAATGGAATGGCAATGGGTTATCAAAGACATCATTTTTTTTAAACTGTCATCTTTTGTGTTGGCTTTTTCATCGTTGCCCCGTCTTTGATATCACCTGTATGTGGTGGAAAAGGACGTTAAACTCCCAAACACCCACCCACCCGTCATCTGCCCAGTGTTTTCGCGGCAAAGTCGCAACGAGCGCGCTTATAATGGCCAGTAATCCTGACGACATTTGTAATACGTTCGCAATTTAAAACACAGGTACACAGTACAGACAAAATAACAGTTACATAAAATACATGCGGGAGATTCTTAATGTTTTTTTGCATTTTAAAATGTGGGCGCACAGTGCAGATCAATAAAAATAACATCAATGCAATGTCTGAACAACCAGACAACATTGTTCATGTCACGTCCTGTTTGAGAAAATAAAACTGTCAAACTCCGTTCTGCAGCTCATAAAATCACTATTTTGTGGAGCCGGCCGTAGATCTTTCATCATAAAATGCAATCGATGTGGTCTACATTACATGGGTTTGTCAGGCTTCGCTACGCCCGATGGTTCTGTAGAACTGAGCTGGTTATCAGGGGCTGACTAGGGCGTTGAGCCGGAAAAGGGTGATGGTGGCTCTGGTTGTGTGTGTGTGTGTGTGTGTGTGTGTGTGTGTGTGTGTGTGTGTGTGTGTGTGTGTGTGTGTGTGAGAGAGAGAGAGAGAGAGCGGGGGAGTGGGGTGGGGGCGACGTTTCCTATAAGGCCGCTGTTCTCACATTCATCTCTGTCCTAAATATCTGTTCAGTTATATTACATACAAATAATAATAATAATAATAATAATACATCATATTTATAAGGCGCCCGTCTCTGAAAAGCAGACTCAGAGCGCACACACCCACACACACACCACACACACACACACACACACACACACACACACACACACACACACACACACACATGAATATGGACAGAGGGACCCAGTTATCTATGAAAAGGCCTGACGGAACAGGTACGTTTTGAGCTGTGATTTAAAGGCTGACAGTGTGGGGACATCACGGAGGGCAGAAGGCAGTGAGTTCCAGATTGTCGGGGCGAGGTAGCTGAACGCGCGTTCGCCGGTGGTTTTCATATTTCGATTACAATGCCACAGTCACTGGTCTTTCGTCCTGTCAGCTTGTTGTTGTTGTTGTTGTTGTTGTTGTCGTTTTTTCTTTTTTAAGGCACGGGAGCGGTGAGTTGAGATCATATGGGTACCCTAGGTGCAGAGCCTTCGCCCCTCCCCCTCACACACACACACACACACACACACACACACACACACACACACACACACACACTCCGCCCCATGTGTTCATCTTCGATTTTATTTTATGACAGGTCCGAGTGCACTATCGATTGTTTAAAGAGCTCTTATCTACTGCCGTCGTGCGTCAGTGCAGATGTAGGCACCAGATGTTACAGCAGATTTTATCATCCGCGCTGTCGCCGCGTGTGTCGCCGCGTGTGTGCGTGCGTGCGTGTGTGTGTGTGTGTGTGTGTGTGTGTGTGTGTGTGTGTGTGTGTGTGTGTGTGTGTGTGTGTGTGTGTGTGTGTGATATTAGGTGCATCGGCTGCGTCAATAAGCAATATTCCACTCAAAGTCTTTTAAGTGGGCAATTATTGCATAAATTTTTTAACTTCAAGGCAGTCGAGTAGGCAATGGATTTATTCCTTGTTTATTTCCATCGATATATCATAATATACGTGCAGTCGAGTGGGCAATGGGTTTATTCCTTGTTTATTTCCATCGATATATCATAATATACGTGCAGTCGAGTGGGCAATGGGTTTATTCCTTGTTTATTTCCATCGATATATCATAATATACGTGCAGTCGAGTGGGCAATGGGTTTATTCCTTGTTTATTTCCATCGATATATCATAATATACGTGCAGTCGAGTGGGCAATGGGTTTATTCCTTGTTTATTTCCATCGATATATCATAATATACGTACTCTCTCTATCGAGTTTTTCCATCTGTTCTGTCTCTTAGTATTCTCCTCCTTCCTATATTGTTTTGTTTGTTTGTGTCTTTTGTGTGCGTGTTGTTTTGTTGTTGTTTGTTTGTTTGTTTGTTTGTTTGTTTGTTTGTTTGTTTGTTTGTTTGTTTGTTTCACAATATTTATCAACAGGGACGATGGGTTTTTGCCTTAAATCATGTTGAAACCCCAAGAATGTCCAACTTCTAAGTCGATAATATATCAAGCTTTACTAAGTGTCCAGTGAAGCGGCGGACAAACTCCAGAAACGCTTTTTTTGTTGTTGTCTGAAATCTTTGTCGACACCCAAAGAATCCTACAAAAATTTGCAACTTCTAAGTTGTAAAAAGTAAGCTTTACTAAGTGTAGTGAAGCGGACAAAATCCAGAAACGCTTTGTTTGTGTGTGTCTGAAATTGTTGTCGAAACCCAATCACCCTCCAACAACTTCAGGGTAAGTCCAATACATTAAACTGTTACTAAGTCTCCCCTTGCAGGAGGCAAAATTGTAACGGTCCAGAACAACAGACTCCTTGTTGAGTTCAGCGAGGTACCCGTGCTTTACTGTCAAATGTCAACGCGAACAGTAATAGTCCTTAAAGTAGACGGCTTTTACATCGGGGACAATGATCTACTTAAAACGTCGAACGGTCCACCAACCCATACAGCAGAGAGCCTGTCAGTGTTACACAGATCAGTGATGTAGGAGTCCTGTGTCTGAAGGGTTGTCGCCGTGTCAAACACCCATGACCCCATTATTGGGGAGAACAACGACCATGAAAGGGTGTATTGTGGCGGGTTTATAGGTCCTTCCTGGTACCGCTTCGGACACAGTTACAGGAGGGTTACAGCACGCAAATCCTCCTAGTCCCTCCCCTGTAGGTTATCTTAGGAGACTTGGAGGGGCACAGCGTCCTCATCACAATGCTAGTTTGTCCTGTTGTTAATGTTCCGTCTCCCGGTTGTGTTGAGCGTCTATTGAACACGCGGAGTGACAGCGACCCTTGTACTATGGAGGAACCCTCACGAAAGGTCTCTGCCTTGTTCGGGGTTGCTTGAGGTGTGGAATTAGTCTCAACAAAAAGGCATCTTTGCGCACTGTGTATGGAATACAGGTGTACTTGTACTTTTTTTGTGGGATGGAATTCCGATTGCTGGTCGCAAACTGCAAAGCACCGGTTCACATTTGATCACCGTTGGAGGACACCTCCCATCCCCAGCGCATCATCTTTGGTGTCCCCCATCCTCCTCAACCTTACAAATGGAACTGAAGGAGTAAGCGGCTGCTCGCTGCTTACTTACTTCGTTACTTAACTCTGATGGACTGTTTGGACTGGAGTAGCCGATTCTTTTGACGTGGTTTTCAACAGTGTTATGTTGTGTTGTGTTGTGTTGTGTTGTGTTGTGTTGTGTTATGTTCCTTTGTTTGATTGTTTTGTTTTGTTCGTTTCGCAATGTTGTTGTTGTTGTTGGTGGTGGTGGTGGTGGTGGCGGTGGTGGTGGTTTAAACAGATTTATTTTGTTGATCTGGAGAAAGTACAGAAAAACAGTTTGAGAATAAACAAAACGTACTTATGACATGCTCAGTTGTTGTTGTTGTTCTTCTTCTTCTTCTTCTTCTTCTTCTTTCTACTTCTTCTTCTTCTTCTTCATCGCATGCCGGAGATGGAAGGACACCAACAGCCGCTGATGAACACAATTTTAAAAAGTCTTTTCTCTTCGTAAAAAAGAAAAAAAAAAAGTTGTAGCGCAATGTAGACCTCGTACAAGTAAGAAAGACCAAAACTGCAAAAGAAACTTCAATTTCGCTCAGTAAAAGTTTGTATCATAAATCCAGACACACAGCGCGCAGTATCCACATTGATGGACGTTGACAGCCATGCCAACGCGTCCAAGCAAGCGACGCCGCACAGCATCTGATCGCCATCTTGTCGACCTCTGCCATCATCTGGAAAAACGGCTTAAGCGCTTATCAAATCCATTACACAAAGGCCCCTTTTCCGGAAGACAGCGGATCGGTCTTTCTGAAACTGGCGAGTGCTGGCCGGGTCCATTGTCCGTCTTGACTTGACGGAGCTATTGTCCTGTTCAGGGTGGGGCCCAGGTACCCGGGCTTGTTTGACCCCCGGGGGGGCTGGGTTGGCGTTTCTTCTGATACCTGCCCAAGATTGTGTATCAGTGGGGAGGTGGGGGGGGGGGGAGGAAAGAGAGTGGGTGGTTGTTCCGTTCCGGGTCACTGATTCCGTTTCCAAGACAACGGTTGTTGGCCGCGACTGAAGAGGGAAGTGCGGACGCATACTACTACATGTATTACTAGCGTCAACAGCAAGATCAAATAGTGTTCGAGCATTTTGTTTGTTTGTTTGTTTGTTTGTTTGTTTGTTTGTTTGTTCGGTATAGACATCTGTTTGTATTTCATAACGTGTATACATGTATATGGCACAAATACTTTTTTGAAAAAACAACTATTTACAAAAATAATTATTCCACTGTAACATGAAATAAATGATAAAGCATCCATTCAATATTCCCTGAAATAAACGTGAAATGTGAAACATATGCGTTAATCTCTACGGAGCTATATTGTTAATACTTCGTTTCAGTTGATGTCAAAAACAGTGGGTCCCTGTACTGACTGATATCTACTGAGGGATCATACATTATGCCAAGCTTGCTTTGTGTGCTTGTTTGTTTGTTTGTTTGTTTGTTTGTTTGTTTGTTTTAGGACAATGGTGTTTTTACACAACTTTCTTCGAGTCGAGCCATGTAGGTGAGGGGTGTAAGATTACTGGCAACAAAGAGGACACACGCACACAATATAGCACGGACTAAAGGCTTCCCTTTGAAATCTCTCAGATGCGTTTCATTGTCCCTGTACCGATCCTCACTGCCCCCTCTTTTCACGGTATTAAGGTCGTATGTTACTGAACAAATCCCCTCCATTTTGTTATCTGTCCCGCGTCTGCCCGCTTGGCTCCATGCGTCCAAGGTTGATCCTCCGATACCCAAGCGAGGGGCAGAAGTTACGCATGGCTTGTGGACAGTTGGCTCTAGGAGTACTCCCCTCTCTCTCCCCACCACCCCCACTCCCCCCCCCCTCTCTCTCTCTCTCTCTCTCTCTTGTGAGATTCACTCCTTAAACCTTTGACTACTAACTTGCGCTGATGAATGTGTGTGTGTGTGTGTGTGTGTGTGTGTGTGTGTGTGTGTGTGTGTGTGTGTGTGTGTGTGTGTCTTAGTTATTCTTTTGATGTAGATGTAGAACTTTCTCGTAAGTAGATGTAGTAACGGTAAGTTTAAAAACTGGTCTTTTGCTCAACAACTTTTTACCGTTGTGATCTCTCTCTCTCTCTCTCTCTCTCTCTCTCTCTCTCTCTCTCTCTCTCTCCAGCCCTTAAAAGGACCATGTTTGACAGAAGCCGCAGCTCCTATCTTTCGCTGGGACCCTCACAGGTCCTGGTTTCAATGGAATTTCACCCCCGACCGGCGGTATACACGATGACAACAGTACTCCTCAGCGAGCCTCCATTTGTCAAAGCCAACTACAAGAAGAGAGAGGACATACACACAATTCCCGGTAGATGTCTTCTCTTTCTCGGGGTCGGAAAGTTGTCATGGCTGTAAGCCGCATAAGCCACGGCCCTCCAGGGCTGAGAGGCTCATCTCAACTGACGCTCTGAAGGGTTCCCTTGAGTCAAAGGCGCAAATTCTGGGATTACTAAGCTCATGAAACTTTTGTCTAGGAACAAGTTGCGCTTGTGATGAGAGCATCTGTACGCTGGAAACAGCATATCTTAAACGATCAACCAATTTAAAGCTTCTTTATCTGATCCTCTACACCTTTACGAGGGCTGTTCAAATATTATTGGGAATGCTGCCATTACTCACGTGTCTTGCATCGGATCGACTCCAAACTTCTACATCCCCTCGAAGTATTCACCCTTGGCCCGAATGCACGTTTCCAGTCTTGTTCGCCACATATGAAGCGCCCTCTGGTACTCTTCCCTCGGGATACCCTCGAGCTCTGATTTCACGGCTTTTGAGAGGTCTTGGATTCGATCAAACTTGCGTCCAGCGAGTCGCTCTTTCAAGATAGGAAAGAGCCAGAAGTCACATGGTGCCAAGTCCGGAGTGTAGGGGGGATGGGCCAAGACTTTGATCTCTCTTTCCTCTAGGAAGGTCGTGGTGATCTTGGCTTTGTGGGGGGCTGCGTTACCATGCAGCATTAAGGTCCTTGAGGTTCCAACGGTTGGGCGCTGCTCGCAGATCGCATCCACCACTTTCCGGAGAACCACTTTGGTATAGTACGTGGCAGTGATGGCAGCCTTCGCAGGAAGAATATCAAGAGCCACGACTCCTTGGGTGCTGAAAAAAAAATAGAGAAAAGACGCTTCCGGCTCTGAAATCCTGGCCTCAGGACAACTGGTCGGTCTCCATCTGGGCCTACCCACGCCCGGTTGCAGCGTTTGTTGGAGATGCCGTAAAACGTGAGCCAAGATTCATCACCGGTCACTATGTCACACAGGCGTTTTGGTCCATTGGGCTCAAAATCTTGAAGCAGTTGGCGTGAGCAATCAACCCGCCGTTTCTTTTGTTCGTCAGTTAAGAGATGGGGTACCCATCTTGCAGCCAAATTCCTCATTTGAAGATCTTCATGCAGAATGCTGTGTATGGTGCCGATAGAGAGGTCACATGCTTCACTCAACTCGCGTATGGTCGAATGTGGGTCTCCGTCAATCAGGCTTTTCACAAGGGTAATGTTTCTTTCGTTCCGAGCTGAGAGTGGACGGCCAGGACTGGTACCTGAGCTTGAAGGCCCTTGTTCAGTTAGAAAAAGCTTCGACCCATCTGTAAACTGTGCTCTTACCGACACACTTGGCTCCAAAAACAGCTTGCAAATCTTGAAGGATTTTCTTGCCATTGTCTCCGAGTTTTAGCCTCATGAATGTGTAGAAGCGAAAATGCTCGTTTTTGGCGTCCATGGTTTTCTGGCTCAGCAGTTTGGATGACGATTTTAATGAGGTCATACTCTAAAATGCGTCATGATGTCATCATTCTTTTCTGCATGTTTATAGGGCTTGAGCCAGATTTTCTTTTGGTATAAAAATATTTTCTGTGCGATGTTTACTTATAAAATGGCAGGCCCATTCCCATTAATATTTGAACAGCCCACGTAGTTCTGTCTTGTATCTCATTTAACTGGGGACGTAGCTCATTTGGTCGGGCCGGAAATTTTTTTTTTACTCGAAAAAAATCAAGTTTAATTCATGTACATACTTACTTACGGTGCCTGTAACTAACTCGCTAACTAACTAACTAACTAGTTAATTCTTCCTTTAACTGTATGCTCACAAATCGTTCTGAGCTGTTTTGTTAGTGTCTAACATCGTACCGCATACATACCTGCACAGTCGCAGCATTTCACAGGTTGGTACCGAGCCAGCAGAGGGGTACGTGGTATCACGAGATTAGTTAGTTAGTTAGTTAGTTAGTTAGTTAGTTAGTTAGTTAAGGCTTAATGCCGCGCAAGCATACACCAAAATACAGAATAAAAAAAAAAACAGAAGGGAAAAAACCGCGTAAGCAATAACCAAGTCTTTCGGAAGATATGGACCTTTAACTAATTCGCGACGGGACACTTCGATCAAAGGTTGAGACACACATCGACCACGGTTCGTCAAAATTGGATTTTCCATCTATTTTTCATTAAATCAGTTGAAATTGTCGAGTGTGGGTGTCTTCAGTGAAGCTTGCTGGAGCGGTTTGTTTACGTGTATACACAGTCAGTTTACTGCAGTTCCGTGGTGGGAGCCGGTGTAGCATCCGGTCCGGTCCCCCCTCTGAAGTAGTCCCCCGGGGACCAATTCGTGGCAAAAACTGCTCTATAATGGTCCCCCCCTTAGACATCCAGCCTCGTTTTCGACTGGTCCCCCTGGGCGATTTTGGTCCCCCCTCGCATCCAAAATAGGCCCCCTCTCGAACTGGTCCCCCTCTTTTCTAACCAATGTAGAGCTATGTCAGTATTTATTTTTAACTTTATTGTTACAAAACTTTATTGTCCCCAAAAGCACAGGGCCATAGGAACATTTTTTTTCTTTTTTTCCGATTTATGTGCTTGTTGTTATTTTTGTGTGTGTGAGATATATTTGTTTGGTTGTGTTCTTGTTTCTTTCAGTTGTTTTTTTTTGCATTGGTTCTTTTTTGCTGTCCACATTTCCTGTCAATTTTTTTAAACTGGAAATAGCATTTAGAGAATAACATCAAAGACCAAGTATCTAATATTTTCTATACAACGCCATAGAAAAAATATTTCTTCAAAATTAAGTAAGTGTCCATGACATGAAAACTAGTTGCCACCTTTGGCTTTCAGCGTACTTCAAGTAGACAGTCAAGACTGAGTACCAGTGTCTCAAATCATGACCCTTGAAACAACAAAAACGGCAGAAGACTAACAGTTCTCAGGCTGGTCTAAGGAGTGACACAAAAAACAGGAGCAAAGTGATGTCCAAGATTCATTATATAAATTACTCTGTCTGTTTTCAATGGGGCCGATTGCCAAACTGGCCCGTATTTCAGCCACCTAGGTTGTCGGCCTGGAGCCTCTCTTGTGAACACATACACGGGCGTGTCCAAGAGGGTGGCTGCAGCAAATATCTCAACCTCGGTGGCCCAAGTACGGAATGAATTGTCGTGTACTTATAATTATAGGCATGTTTGACACGAGTCACGTGACGTGTCAAGAAGCGTGGCGACCGTTTTCTCATCCCACAAAAAAAAGAAAAGAAAGAGAAAACAAATCTAAACTTTTAAAAGTGATTTAACTTCGTAGATTTGCCGTTCTATGTAGCCTATACTTTTGTTTTTTTAGTGGCGACCGTTTTCTCATCCCACAAAAAAAAAAGAGAAAATAAAAAAACAAAAGTATAGGCTACATAGAACGGCAAATCTACGAAGTTAAATCACTTTTAAAAGTTTAGATTTGACACTGTAACCTTGACCCAGTTCAAGATCATCTTGAATAACATCTCTGTACAAAAATGAAAATAATTATACATATAACGAAAGAGGTGTGTGTGTGTGTGTGTGTGTGTGTGTGTGTGTGTGTGTGTGTGTGTGTGCGCGTGTGTGTGTTTGCGTGCGTGCGTGCGTGAGTGAGTGTGCACGCGTGCGTGCGTGCGTGCATAATGTGTGTGTGTGTGTGTGTGTTTGAGAGATGGGGGGAGGAGAGAAAGTGTGGGGGGCGAGAGAGAGAGAGAGAGAGAGAGAGAGAGAGAGAGAGAGAGAGAGATCCAGAGTCACGTTTTCTACTGAGTTGACACACACTATAACAATAAAGTTAAAAATAAATACTGACATAGCTCTACATTGATTAGAAAAGAGGGGGACCAGTTCGAGAGGGGGCCTATTTTGGATGCGAGGGGGGACCAAAATCGCCCAGGGGGACCAGTCGAAAACGAGGCTGGATGTCTAAGGGGGGACCATTATAGAGCAGTTTTTGCCACGAATTGGTCCCCCGGGGGACTGCTTCAGAGGGGGGACCGGACCGGATCCTACACCGGGATAGCCGAATGGTCTTTTTCTCGTTGCCCCGTCTTCGACATCACCAACACGCGGTGGAAAATGACGTTAAACTCCCAATCACTCACCCACTGCAGTTCCGTGGCGGCTGGCCCATGCATGGGTAGTGTCGAGGCAGCGGTAGTCCCAGTCACAATAGAGCTAAAGAACAAATGATGGAGAAAGGAAGGAGAAAAAGGACCGGGTACATGTAACAGCAAGAACTGATTACATGTAATTATGAGTTCCCAGTTACCCCAGTACACCCTGTAATGATCGGGTATCATGGCGCTTTACATATACATGTACATATATACCGTGGGATCCTCTTCTTTCGTTCGTTCTTTGAGTGTTTCACTTTTGTCTGGGTACTACATACCGTATGCAATTATCCTTCTAGGTACCTTATACAATTACCCTTTCAGCTTTGTTGTGCCCTCCCATCCATTCTCGTTCCCCTGGGAGCCGTGGGGTTAATACCGGCTGCTGCAAGGCGTCGTAATGCCCCATCTCCTGACCTGACAGCCTGTTTGTCTAGCCGAGCACTTACCAAGGACCACGGAAGGTACGATAAGGTTAGTGTTCCTTGCTAGCGTACTGTCGCATGAGACCTCTTGAAGACGACGGCTAAATGATAACTATTAAAACGGAGCTGTAGGCCTATGTCCAAGAAAATTATTTTACCCACATAAATACATTTGCTACAAAGACAAATTCGTAAAGGGTGAAAAGACGATGTAGGCCTAGAGTGAAAGCAAAAATCGCTGCAGTAAGGTAGGCCTAAGGTTCATTGATACGGAGGAAAGATCATCACAAAAAGCATGGCATCTCAGTTTTCTTGAGTGAGGTTGACGAGAAACTGACAAACACGCCCAAGTCCCAAAGGCATTAGGAGGTGGGAACGTTTGGAGTTTAAACTCTCAGTGTTAGGCTACAGCCCTCATACTGCCGTTCTGTTGCAAAATACAAGGCTTTTACTGACTGAGCTATCCGGGCATCCAAAGTCATATCTCTCTTCCCGAAGATCTTATTCAGGGGTACATCCCATTCCCTGGAGGGACCGAAACACCTTTACTGTGCAAACACAATCGTAGTTTATCAAGATTTTCAGCCAGTGGCGCAAATCTTGTGAGATTCACTCCGTAAGCCTTGGATCACAAAGCCTTGTTCGGTCTTTTCGCGTCAGGTAGGGATTTAGATCCAAGTCCTGACAAGACAACAACTTCAAACGCCGTCAGAAGTTTGTTTTTTTTTAGGAGGATTTCTTTGGAAATAAAAATCGGATGTTTCTGTGAATTCTTACGACTTTTGCATTCTTTGCTTTTGACAAATTCAGCAATAGTAAAATCAGCTGAAGGAACCGTTTATTTCTATCAGCAAAAACTGTGCGTTCGGCTAAATCTGTCACTATGTTGAAATCGGTATTCTTGTATTCTCATTAGGTATACTCTCATGTGTTTGCATTCCTTCTCATGTAAGAGTCTTCTTACTAGCTCGTTCTCGCGTTTTATTCGCTCGAATCTTTTATTATTGAACTTTTGTGTTCCTTAGTCTACAACTCCCGTCTTTTATAGTTCGTCTCATAAATATTCACGTGCGTTCAGTATCGTAGGCGCTACCAGTGTCTTTTTTTTTATTGGAATTGTTATTGCGTCGAAACTTTATGTTTCTTACCGGGTAAGGACCCGGAGAGAGAAGAATCTTCTCTCCTTCACTCCCGATCCCTAACTCCGCGCCTTTCTGCAGCCGGGACACTGTCACTGGTTGCTTGGCAACCGGTGGACGTTAAACATGGGCAGACCTTGCAAACATATGGGGGGTTGCAAACTGTGCACTGATGGATTTTAGTCTTTTCGTTATTCTCTCTCTCTCTCTCTCTCTCTCTCTCTCTCTCTCTCTCTCTCTCTCTCTCTCTAGCCTCTTATACAGTTGCGATTTTTTTTCTTCACTTTTTGGCTTATATTTAGTTGTTTTGCTTCGTGATTGTCCTTGGCTGGTTTTTTTGTTGTTGTTGTTGGTGGTGGTTTTTTTTTTTTTTGCTTGTCAGTTTTAATTGCTTGATTTTTTTCTTCTTTTTCTTCTTCTTTCTTTCTTTTGTAATTTAGAGTAGCAACGGCAAGTTTGAAAATGGTAATTGTGCCAATTGCTTTACCGTTGATAAATAAAGGATCATTGTCATTGTCATTGTCATTGTCTCTCCCCCCCCCCAACCCCCCCCCCCCTGCAACCCCCCCCCCCCCTGTCATTGTCATTGTCTCTCCCCCCCAACCCCCCCCCCCCCCCCTGCAACAACCCCCCCCCCCCCCCTGCAACCCCCCCCCCCCCAAAAAAAAAAGGCAGGCATGACTGTACTTAGTGTAAACCTGTTCAAATTGCCGTAGGGAATACCGTCACCTGATCTGACTCAGTCATGTTGAGAATGAATGCAATTTTTTTTTTCTTAAACTTCACAATCACGAACTGCCACAGAAAAGCTTTGTATCGTGGTGTATAAAGGTTACTTGCACTTTGTGCGGTCTTAATTTCGTTCTTCTCCAACCTTGTCTGTAAACAGAGGGATTTATGTCGAAGACAGGAGTCAATTGTGATGAAAACATAATACAATGTTTGGTACATCAGTCACTGACGAAAATGCATCAAAGATTCTCATTGTTCGTGACTCTAGTACATGAAACTAGTGTTGGCTAGGTTGTTTCTTTAAGCACCTAGCCTCGCCTCCACACCCAACAATACAAAGAGACAGTCATGAGCTTATACACGTATACCCGTTCACCTAGTCTGCCTGATAACTCTCGATACTTTGCAAGGTCGTGCGCCGATCAAATGAACACATGTTGTACCGCGCACGCGTATACCACGTTTTTTACTCCTTTTTTTCCGGTTTTGGCCCTGTATGCGAAAATTTGGCATGATTAACGATTCCTTGACACGAGTATAATCCAAGTGCAACACTCCCACAAAACCAAATTAAAGTCCATGCAGACATAAATTAATTATTAAATTAAGCTTTCGAGCTGTAGTCCGACCACTTTTTCATCGGCACTCAGTGTGTGTGTGTGTGTGTGTGTGTGTGTGTGTGTGTGTGTGTGTGTGTGTGTGTGTGTGTGTGTGTGTGTGTGTGTGTGAGCGCAAAGAGTGTTTCGTTGAAAACAGATAGGCGCTATATAAACTGTATTCATTATTATTATTATTATTATTATTATTAATTATGAATATTTTATGTTTTTTTATTTATTTATATTTTTTTGGGTTTTTTGTTTGTTTGTTTGTTTGTTTTTTGGGTTTTTTTTTTGGGGGGGGGGGTTGGGGGGGGGGATGAAACCACTAGTGCACAACCTCAAACTTAACTGGTAGAAATTGAGTTAAAACACGTATAATGTCAACACGTTTATCAGATAAAAAAAAAAAAAGTCGTATTCAATGTCTTGCTTGTTCACATGCGAGAGCTGATGTGGAACGCTCCGGACCGGCCGTGTGAATTATCAGGCGTTAAAAGTAATCACGTCCCACCGGTAAACGCCGCCCACCTTGTCCAATGTCATTCAAATCATACAAAATGCCCATTCAACACTCACGGTTCACGTTACACCAAACACTGTTAAATAAACATTGAAACCGGGAGACACGTTTCGGGGAGTTTCACAAATCGGGTATCTCTTCAAGTCACACGTTTAAATGTGATGCAAATTTCATGCAAATTGTTTTGATCATCTTCAGTCTCGTTCTCGCATTGTTTCGAGGCGTGGGACGATTCTCCTTGCAGTCTCTGAAACGGGTATGTAAAACCGACGAACCAGTCGTATCGCAGGAGCTCCCACAGTTCTCAGTTTTTCTGCTCTTTGGCTCCTGACTAATGTCAGGCAGCACACTTCCTTCAAAACATTTTTTCCAACCAAAAACAGACAATGGTTTCCAGACGCCAGACAATGTCGGCAAGCTGCAGGCCAACTGAAATGAAGCCTTACAGAAAACGTAATTTGATAGTCTACCTATGCGGCGCCCGTGCCAAGCCCACATACTGAAATCGCGCACGAAAAATTGCGTACTCTGTTATTCATGTCCCGCACATGCCCAAGGATAATTATGCTTAAAGAAAGTCACCCATCAAGTCTATGTTGCCATTTGTCAACACATCAATCATACCTCTTTTCACCAAAACCCCCTAAACTGACATCAAACGCACTTTTAACAACTCTAAAAAAATTCAAGGGAAAAAAGGGAAATTCATTTTAATAATGCCGGGCCTAACCTACTCCCTAACCTGCTTCATTTGCACTGTGTTCTGTAACCCGCAGAGTCAAGTTTGCGGAGCAGGAGAGCAGCGGGCAGAGAATAGTGGACGGGGGACCTCACAAGCAATGAGTCACATCAGACAAGGGGGGGGGGGGGGGGGGGGGGGGCTGTAAGCTGCGCCCCGTGCGAAATTGCGGAATAAATTACCTGGCTCCCTTTTCCACCTGCGTCGCTATGGAGTGGCGTCCGCTTGCCTTGTCCTTGCCAGGGTATGTCTGGCGAGAAGGATGCATGTGATAATACCTTTCAGGTGACTTCAGCAGCCGGAAAACCCAGGTTTGGTGTGCAAGGGATTTATGCGTTTCGTGTCGCGCAGACAGGAGTGTCCGTGTGTTATGTGGGGTGTACCGATACACCGGCAGGAAATACACACACACACACACACACACACACACACACACACACACACACACACACACACAGTGCAGCATCCCCTCTCCCCAACACACACACACACACACACACACACACACACACACACACAGAGTGCAGCATCCCCTCCCCCCAACGCACACACACACACACACACACACACGCGCGGACAACCGCGCAAACACACACACACACACACACACACACACACACACACACACACACACACACACACAGTGCAGCATCCCCTCCCCCCAACACACACACACACACACACACACACACACACACACACGGACAACCGCGCAACACACACACACACACACACACACACACACACACACACACACACACACACACACAGTGCAGCATCCCCTCCCCCCAACACACACACACACACACACACACACACACACAGTGCAGCATCCCCTCCCCCCAACACACACACACACACACACACACACACACACACACACACACACACACACAGTGCAGCATCCCCTCCCCCCAACACACACACACACACACACACACACACACACACACACACACACACACACACACACACACACAGAGCATAGCCAAAACAAATGAGTGACTCCACACCCTGGCGTCACAATGTTTGCCAGCGGAAGTGATTCGTTTTGACAAAAGCCGGGCGGGTCAGTTTGTGCCTTACTATGCCCCCCTTGTTAACTAATGCACGTGTACAACTTATACTAGTAATAATAATAATCTTGAAGAAGAAGAAGAATGATTATTGTATAGGCGCTTAACCCAATTTCTTCAATGGGCTCAAAGCGCCGCGAACTGAACCCACACGCACGCTCACGTGAATCACACGCATCCTCTCGGACACTGGACACGAACACATTACAGTCACGTGGTGTGAAGGGGTCAGCTCGGAATTTAGAATTGCATTTATTTTCAAATTTTGTGGGGCTGAACATTTCCAAAGCAGAGTATAAAATCGCTGTGCAGTGACAGCCTTCCGTTCTCTAAAAGGTTTCAAGATGGAGTCCATGAATTCACCGATGGTTAATTCACCGCAGGATAAACTGTTCAGCGTGTGGTCGCCTGGTCGAAACAGAACGGTTACATCACCCAGAACGAAGCAACACAAGGGGCAAATTGCACGCTTGTTAAGGCACATGCCACTGAAAGTAATCAAAGAAAATGCCCTCTGATTACCGTGGAATATAGTCCGTGAAATGTCCGTCCTGGAGACCACACACACACACACACACACACACACACACACACACACACACACACACACACACACACACACACACACACACACACACACACGTATCAATTCATCAGCGCCCAGTTTGTGGCCCAAGGTTTAAGGAGTGAATCTCACAAGATTGACTCTGCGAGAGATAGAGAAAAAGAGAGAGAGATACAAAATGAAAGTGGGAGGGTGTCTCTGGGTTTAACGGCCTTTTCCACCTCATAAGGATGATATAAAATACGGGACAACGAGGAAAAAGCCAACACAAGCTCGTTCTCCGCCAGCACACACAGCAGATGATGAAATACAAAGTACTTATCATCTTAACATTATTGGCTGCAGAGGGTGGGTGGGTGTTTGAGAGCTTAACGCTCTTCAGTTTCCACCAGGTAAGGGTGATATCATAGACGGGGCAACGAGAAAAAAGGCCAGCACAACATTTGGCTTATTAGCTGCAAAAGGTTGGCAAGTTGATTGGCATATACTCTCAAGACCTCCGGACTCTGTTAAGACGATTCGAAGACAGAGCTCATTCCCTTTTCGTGTGTCACCGCTATCTCCTTCACAGAAAATCATCACTCTGCATCAGTCACTCCTAATGACAAGTCCCAAAGCTAAAGGGTGTGAAATAAAACTCATTATAACCATCTGCCGTCCTTGATTACCTGGCTGGCTGCCAACTTAAAGCAGCTGGCAGCATCTCCAACTCTCTAATAATGTCACACACCGTCATTTTCCGTCTTGTCCAACGCGCCTCGGGTCCACTTTGAACGGGCAAATTTACAACTAGGATCAGACGCACGGCAGTCCTTGATCCCGTATTAGCCAACACGCAGCGGTGCTGGATCCCCCTCCCCCTTTGCCCCCCCTTTCCCTCACCCCCGCACCCCTTGACCGGTCCTGTCGGCCCTTATCTGTCACCCCTCGCTGGTCATCTACCGTTACATGTACTTGGAAAAAGGGCACAAGATCGTACGAAATTCATGCCACTTAAAGCCGTTTTTGCGGGTTGACAAAAGATATCACTTATCTCTGGCAGTGCAAATGGGTCAGTTTTGCTACGTCTCCATGTCTGTCACTGGCGCACCCTACTACATTAATGAAATTCTCGTGAATTATCATTTTTGTTCATGTTTGTTTGTTGTCGTCGTTGTTGTTTGTTGATTTTTTTTTTTTTTAGCTGTTGTTGTAGTTGGCGATGGTGGTTGGTTGGAAGGTTGGTTGGTTTGTGTGTGTGTGTGTGTGTGTGTGTGTGTGTGTGTGTGTGTGTGTGTGTGTGTGTGTGTGTGTGGAGGGGGGGCTCATGTGGGGAGGAGCCGGGGGGTTGGTCGTTGGTGATGGTTGTTTTATTTGATGTCTGTCTGTCTGTCTGTCTGTCTGTCTGTCTGTTGAATAGGTGGGTAAGTTCGGCTGATATCAGCAGCTAACGCACAGCAAGTGCACAGGTCGTACGTCGTCTCCAGGTCAAGCGGGAAATCGGCTTGCCCCGGTGAGTCAGGGGCATCGGAAATGAGGAACGACTGGGGAATACCTCGCAAGTTGCTGAAAATGCGTGCACTCAAGCGATTATCAAGCGGCCGAGGAATGTCCGATGGCTATCGTGATAAAGACTGGATGACGGTCACTCAAATATCTGCGTAATCCAGCCAGATTCGCAAGCTAAGTGGCAAATGTTCTGGGTGTCATTTTCTCACTGAGTTCATTCCGACAGGGCAAAGTTTATTGGCTCTTGGGCCGGGGTATACAGAAATAGCTATATAATTATACATTATTATGTATTTCTCCTGATTCGGTCGATAGACAAGGAAGTGAATTCCAGTCAGATATGAAAATACTCACTTGAAATGCTTTCAGTGCAGCCAGTGCAAAATCTGAAATGAAATACATATACAGTACATACACATATTGCGAAACACTTCATTACGCCCGACCTCGAGAATTCTTTTTAGCCACAAGACAAGTGGCGTTTTCTCTCACTACCGGCTTTCATGAACCGATTATGTACATGTACGTGCTCGTATCTGACTCGGCAATGTGGTTTGTGGCCGCTGCTGGTGAAAACTGCACTACACGCACTTGGTGCAAGTATTCTTTCGCGCCTAGTTCTTTTGTAACCAGGGGAGCCGGTGTGGCCGAATGGTTGAGCGTCAGTTGGACTTCTAATGCTCGGCGGGTCGTGAGTTCGTATCCCGGCTGGGGCCAAATATTTGTGCTGGCTTTTTCATCGTTGCCCCGTCTTTGATATCACCCGTATGTGGTGGGAAAGGACGTTGAACCCCCAAACACCCGTTCACCCACCCACCCACCGTGACCCTATTGTAACCATCCTCACCGGCCTGGAGCAGTTGGTCCATAGTCATTAGTATAATACTTTAGACGCACGAATCGCAAAACCTTTCTTCCTTTTATTTCCTTGCTCCGACATTACACCGCGAACTTTGAAAGGGCCTAATGCTACCATTTTAATGCTCACAGATCGTTCTGAGTTGTTTTCATGGTATCTATCATCACACCACTTAGACACCTGGACTCTCGACAGCGTCTGTAGTGCTGGCACTGAACCGACAGAAGCGTACTCGACGACGTGGTGACCACACTGAGTGCTCCAGTAGTGTAACAACAGTGGTAGAATTTGAATGCGCAACCCGGCGCTCGTGCAAAGTGTAAAAACAACAGTGCAGCGCATTAAGAGCTGTACTAATCATCGAGATAGAGTATTTCGAGCGTACAGGCGCACTCACGAGCGAAACTGTTCCAAAACATAAGTGGGTTTAGCAAAGATGGAATTAGCCCTTTGAAGTAAACGGTCGCACTGGTGATGGTGTTGACAGAAAACAAAATTCTGATTCCGGCCGGCTTCAACATACATTGCCTTCTTTGGATGTTTATCACAGGGACTTCGAGTGGTTGTACTGGCAACAATGTTGGTTTAAACATTTTTATTCATTGAAGCCGGATCATCGTCAAGCAGTAAACAGTATTACGTTGAAAGAGAGCACAACAAGTAAAAACGTATATACGTGCTCATCTGAACCAGTTTACAAAAATCATGGCAGAGAAATTGGCGTGGAAAAACTGGACTGAAATGTAAAGACGTTAAAAAAAAAGAAGAAGAAGAGAGCAGGAAGACGAAAGGAAAGAAGAAAGAGCATATCAAACTTTACTGTGAGTGCTGGTGGCAACAGCCCCTCCGCCTGGACACAGGTTTAGAAATTTAAATGGCGAAGCGATCCGATAAGTCAATAAATGGCAACTATGTTATTAGAAAAATATCTCTCCCGTTCGGCCTTTCCACTACATGGACAAGCTCTTCTTGAGCGTATGGACGTATTTACAGCCGACTATGATGAGTCATGCGTTCTGTTAACACAGCCCGACCACCCAATGCCCATTATATGATAAGACTGGTTAAAAAAGAACAAGCCACTGCACACCAGTCGGAGCCACCTCAAGCCACTATTACGCAAGTCGTGGGCTTGCCGGGCTAGGCCCCAGACCGCTGCAGATTGCATAATAGTGGCTTTACGTGGACTCTGTGATCTGAAGATTTCAAGTAAAATTGCGATTTTCGCATGGTAGCCTATGGGCTTTTTAAGAGTTATAGTAAGGAGGGAGGGTGGATGTTCAGATGCCGGTTTGGTTTAAACAGATTTATTTTTTTTGCACTGGAGAAAGTACGGAAAAACAGTTTGAGCATAAACAGGAAGTACTTACTTTTAGATATTTAACGACTTCTGACCACCACAAGGGTAATTTCGAAGAATTTCGTTATCTTAAAAAAAAAAAAGCCTGTTGACATCTTGGTTCTCTCAGGCTTCAAAAGCTTGACGTTCCTATCTCGACTCCAACTGGTTGAGTCACCCCCCTGACTCCACCGTAAAAGTGAGGAAAGTGGTTTGAACTCACCGTCCTTGGAAGAAAAAAAAAAACTGTCTACAGAGCAGCGCAAAGAACGTTATATACAACGCCCACTGGCGCTCTTTGAAAAGGATGCGTTTCGTTAGGACACGCCTTCTGTCTGTAAGCAACATTCTGTCGAGCACCCAAACCGACTCAGACTTGAGAGCTTCAAAACGTAAGGCAGTTTTTCCCACGGCCCGGCGACAAAGTTAAATTAACGGTGTCCGTACTGAGGACAAAAAGCTACTCGAAAGCTGGTATACATCGTAAGGTTAATGATAACCCCCGCAGATGTGCCTTCTGACTTAAAAACCTACCTAGCATCTGTGAAATAACATAACCCCCCAAAACACGTACATTCCTTTTAAAACCGAGACAGACATCTTCTTGAGTATGTGGACAAACGTTAAGACTGTTGAAAGCTGGTATACATTATTCTCTAATTATATTCCGCTCGACTGTGCCTTCTGCCTTAAAAAAAAAAAAAAAAAAAAAACCTACCCAGCATCTGTGAAATAACATAACCCCAAATGCACGTACACTCTTCTTAAAACCGAGATGATAATTTAAAAAAAAACTTTCCTTGTGTGTGTGGACAAACTTTTAGTCTGTTAAAAGCTGTATGGCGTTTACATCGTATCTTTAATTATAATCCACTCGGCTGTGCCTTCTGCCTTAAAAACTACCCATTATCTGTGAAATAACATAACCCCAAATACGTACACTTCTTCAAAACCGAGATAAAATCGTTCTCAGGTTATGGACAAACTCTTGGGCTGTTGAAAGCTGTATAGCGTATACATCGCATTTTTTAAAAATTATAATCCGCGCAGATGTGGTTTCTGCCTTTAAAAAAAATGCCAGCGTCAGCGAAATTACATAAATCCAAACTCGTACGCTCTCCTTAAAACCTAGATAAAAATCTTTCTGATTATGCGGGTAAACTTGTAGGCTGTTGCTACGTAAACACGCTTCGTACCCCCGCACAAGTATCTAACCTACGATCCGTAGGGTCAGTGGTGTGGGTGGGTGTTTGGGAGTTTAACGTCCTTTTCCACAACGTATGGGTGATATCAAAGACGAGGCAACGAGAAAAAGGCCTGCACAAATATTTTGGCCCAGCCGGGATTCGAACTCACGACCCGAGCATTGAAAGTCCAGCAGCACTTTACCATCCGTCTATCCCGGCTCCCCGATCCGTTAAAGGGGCTGTATACTACCATTTTCATGCTCACTGATGGTTCTGAGCTGTTTTAGACACGTGCGTCTGTAATGCTGGCACTGAGCCAACAGAAACGTACAGATGACGCCGGGATCACACTGATCATTCCAATAGTATAACAACAGTCGTATAGGCTTCTGGCCTCTTGCCACCGCCTGAATACTTAAAATCAGCAGTCGTAGAATTTGAATGTTCGACCACTCGTGCAAAATGTATCGTATTAAGAGCTGTACTACTCTTCAAGATGGAGTATCGAGCGCACGAGGCGCACTGACAAACAAGCGAAACTGTTCCAACAAATAAGCTGGCTTAGTTAAGAAGGAATTAGCTCGTTTAACCACTAGGCCAAATTCCCTGTCGGAAAATGGGCGTAGAAGGCCCTCAGTCGCCGACGGCTGGACCCATGACTCGTAAGCCACAAACTTCTCCGTCAATCTCACGATGACAACAATTCGAGCGACAAGTGGCACGCCTGCCAAACCCGAACGACCGCACAAAAAGAAAAGATGCTGACGGAAAAGGGCCGGGTTGTTGCCCTTTCCTGGTGGTTATCGGACCTTCTCCGTGTTTTGGATCCAACACGTGTTATTATTTCCACAATTGCGTTGTACGCATCGAGTCACATGAGGTTGGAAGTCGTCAAGTGTGGGAGCAGAAGTAGTGTAGTGTATAGTACAGGGTTCCCGATTACTCAGGGGAGCCGGGGTGGCCGAATGGTAGAGCGTTGGACTTCTAATGCTCGTGAGTTCGTATCCCGATTGGGGCCAAATATTTGTGCTGGCTTTTTCATAGTTGCCCCGTCTTTGAGATCACCCGTATGTGGTGGAAAAGGACGTTAAACCCCCAAACACCCACCCACCCCGATTACGCACATGTGTGCGTATACGTACGCACAAAACTCTTAAACTGACGCACAAATTTGAGAACAGCGCGTCACAGAGGACGCAAGTTTTTCCTCTCGCCGTAACAAACAGTATTTTTTTTCCCAGCACTCTCCCGGACTGGCTTATGCAGTCTGGGACACTTTTTGTCCAATCATAATGCTCTATTTGGTGAGCGTGCGGGTTCCTCGCCTTGCCAATTCGCTGTGGCTGCCCCGCTACAATTCACGTACTTGAGTACTTTTGTTAACAACTACAAATGGGTTTTGACTTTCAGACTTTTTGTACCAAAAGACCATGGATCATCACGATTTACGGGGAGCCGGGGTGGCCGAATGGTAGAGCGTTGGACTTGCAATGCTCGGGTCGTGAGTTCGAATCCCGGCTGGGGCCAAATATTTGTGCTGGCCTTTTTCTCGTTGCCCCGTCTTTGATATCACCCATGCGTGGTGGAAAAGGGCGTTAAACTCCTAAACACCCACCAACCCACCTTCACACTTTACAAAAGGACCCTAAAAGATATTGAGACAGGGTCCCAAGGATACTTGTATTTTCGAATCACAGAGAACACTGCAATACATAGTGCGTGAAGGGAAACAACCACCTACACAGCGTTCGAGTTATCTAAGGTCAGGTGAGCAGAAGAGACAATAGTGGTCAAAGGCATCCGACTTCGGATCCTGAGCTGCCTGGTTCGAATCCGCCGGTGGGCAGGAATTTGGTGGGATTTTTTCCTCACCAAATCGAGTCAAATTCATGTGCAGACTCGTGTACGGAGCCTGTCACGCCTTCGTGTACACATGCACGCATAATATAAAGTGTGTTAAAATCCCATTTCAAACGGAAGGGGTCGCGGAATCGAAAAAATAACCTTCATGCACGGCTTTTTTTCCTCCTCTTTTTTTTTTTTTTTTTACTACTTTTTATCCCTTTTTGCGGGAAATTCGTTCTGCTTCCTCAAGGGGAAGCGCGTCGCCGCGGTGCAGCACCACCCAATACCTATCCTATTTTTCAATTTTGCTACACTGACACTCGTCCTCACACACACAAATGCACAAGTGTGTGTGTGTGTGTGTGTGTGTGTGTGTACGCGCCCGCGCCCCCCCCCCCCTCCCACCCCACTCACAAAGGACGTTGGCCCTGTCCAACAACATGTAGATTACGCGGTGTCACTTCAGTACAAACGAGGTTGCACAGGGTGTGGCCTCTACCTCTCGGGTCGCATCTCTTCTTGTCCCAGTATCACGGTAACCTCCGTGCACGTCCCCCCCCCAGCCCCCCCCCCCCCCTTTCACTTCATCAGCCTCCACCCCCTCCCCCCCTTCACCCCCCTCAGTTTCACCATGCCCCTTGTCCTCCAGAAAAGAGAGGCCTCTTGTACAGGCCTGCAGTGATGGACCGAATAAGTGGTGATCGACATCGTGAACACTGCCACTAAAGTACCATGTTCTTGTTGTTGTTGTCTGTACGGTCGAATCAAGGTGGGGATGGGAATGGGGTGTAAGTAACACCTTGGTGAGTCTGGGTCGTGCCTGTCTGGTTTTATTATTTCTTGTCTGTTCTTGTCTGTTCTGTTCTGTTGGGCTGGGCTGGGCTGGGCTGGGCTGGGCTTGTTTTGTTTTGTTTTGTTGGTTTTTGTTGGGCTGGGCCAGTTGTTTTTTGTTGTTTTGTTGTTTTTGTTGTTTTGTTTTTGTTTGTTTTTTGCGTGTTGTTGTTTTGTTTTTGTTGTTGTTGGTTTGTTGGTTTGTTTTTGTTTGTTTGTTGGTTTGTTTGTTTATTTGTTTGTTTGTTTGTTTGTTTGTTTGTTTGTTGTTATTGTTGTTGTTTGGTTTGTGGTGTTTTTTGTTTGTTTTTTTGTGTTTTTTTTTGTTTTGTTTTGGTTTGTTTTGTTTTTTTGTTGTTGTTTTTTTTTTTTTTTTTTTTTTGGGGTGGGGGGGGGGGGCTCTTTTTGTGTTGCTTTGTTGGTTGGAACCTGCAACATCAGTGAAGGGATTTTGCCAGACGTCCCTCTTACCTGAAAAGAACAACACTACGTATTTATTTACGGTATACAACCAAAGGTGTGTGGTGAAGGCTCCTGAACCTTCCCTACAGGATCAGTGTCTGTTGTATTTGTCCAAAGGTGTGTAAAGCTTTGTGTCTCACCCACTCCTCCCCTGCTCAGACAAACAGTGTCAGGGCAAGAGGCAAGCTGACCAGATGACCTGACCCGATTTTTCCCTGATGCCCCCTTCTCAGTATACAAGGCGTCTAAGTGTACGGCGTATTATGGATCCTAGTCAACTGATTCTCCTTTAAAAGAGACTGTAGCTGCTTTCTACAGCAATGTGAAACACTTCGTTTGTGAGCGGTATTGCCACAAATGCGTATATTCACAGAGAATGGTTGTACTAAGGTGGTCTCAATAACGTTATGTACATTGCTCTAAAGCCTTCCTAAAACAACAGCTCCAAGCACAACAGATAAACACGCGGAACAAAAATGACAGATGCAAATGCAAAATATTGGAAAAATGTACACGAAGTTATAAGTTCGGGGGCTAAGCATCACCACACTACCTGTACTTGGACAAAGAGACATATTACTCAAGGTTGCGGGATGGAGGGCGGTGTCAAGCAGTGTTACGGAAAACAAGTAGGCTTTAAGTTTTTTCTCGAAGGTTTCGGGGGGGGGGGGAGGGGGGGAATGACTGAGTGAAAGAGGCAAGGACTTCTAGGCTACAGGACCGGGGGGTGGGGGGGGGAGTTCAGTAACGTCCAGTTTCCACCACGTGTGGGTGATATCAAAGACGGGGCAACGGGGAGAAAAGGCCAGCACAAATATTTCGCCCTAGCCAGGATTCGAACTCTCGACCCGAGCGCTGAAAGTCCTGAAGGACCAGCGTGTGAGAAAGGTGGAGAGCCAACATAGTTGAACGTCTGCTGCAAGGGATTCTCGCTAAACCCGGGCTGTAATCTGTACACTTTGGTCACTCGGGTGCTCCGTTCTGATGCTGCACAAAGGAGTGTTTGTTGCACGCACCTGATGCACAATGGCCGCAAGAAAGGGCATCCGGGCAATTACGAGTAAATTCAGAATAGGAAATTGACTATTACCCTCACGTCCTTTTTTTGTCAAGCGGCGGGAGCAAACTAATCCGCAGGTGAACAGGCTCTCAGAACTTTGCGAGACCTTGGATAAGGTCACGAGAGAAAAGAGAGAAGGAAAACAAACAAAAATGGGCAGAAGAAAAAGGGAGAGAATCCACCACGACACGTCTTCCGAAGTACTCACACCTTTTTTCTTTTTTTTTCTTTCTTTCTTTTTAGTCATCTAAGCCAGTGCAGTTTTTTAAAAGTGCGCGCGCACTAGTTCGCCGTGTGTTTGCTGTGCTTAATCTTGCATTCAGACTGATGAACAATACCTGAGGAAAAGAGATTGGGGGAAAAAAAAAAAAACCTCCTGAAGGTCTTAGAAGCTTACACCTGCATTATCAGGTAGGTAACAGAACCCCATTGTGAAGGAGAAGAAAAGCTATCGTGCTCAGAAGTGGGCCTGAAAGTTTGCTTTGCGCAAGAAGCGAGTGTATCGGGTCTCTCTGTGGAGCGCGCTCCGCTCTTGTACCTTGGTCCTTACACAATGCGACAACGGTGTGTTTGTTGCGCAGGCTGGTACAGGCTGGCCCCTCCGTAAATTTTATGTGAATGCATAGGTGGTATTGTATATAATTCACACGTTATTTGGGGGGGGGGGGAGGTTGGGAGGGGGAGGGATGGGGGTAGGACCAGGATAGCCGAATGGTAAAGCGTTGGAGGGTGGAGGTGAGGACGGTGGGGTGGGGTGGGTAGGGGGTTCCATATTCTCATTAATTTTACAGTCGATTGTCAGCACACGTATTTTCACAGGTAACCAGTGTGCGAGTGTGTGGAATACAGCCCGGTGCCGGAGTGTGACTGGTACATCACTGATTCATCGCCTACAGAATAATAGCCTCTCAGGGCAGGAAATATAGTCTTCGCGTACACACACACACACACACACACACACACACACACACACACACACACACGGATGGACACACACACACACACACACACACACACACACACACACACAGTGCAGCATACCCACCTCCCCCCCCCCACACACACACACACGTGTAGTCCGCTTGCACGGAAAATAGCAGGTCCCTTCGGTATATGCACGTGCTATTTTCCGTGCAAACTGACCACCAGAGTTGATCCTGCAGAACCTGCCGTTCCACACCTCGCGGCACTTTCGAAATCAGTGCTTACATCCGCAGATAATTATTGGGGAAGAAATGAATGGCCTGCCGGCGGAAGGAGTAGGGGGTGTGAGGGGGTGGGGGCGCACGGGGGGAGGGACTTGAAAGGCGTGAGACGTAACCGGTCTTGTTTGCTAGAGAGAAGTGGTCAACGTATCAATAGACTGAAAGTATCGATGTATACGGTAGGCACTTGTATTGAAGTAAGTGTACGAGCCTTGTAACGCAGTGATACACACACACACACACACACACACACACACACACACACACACACACACACACACACACACACACACACACATGAGTGCGTGTGTGTAATGCCACTGCATCAGTGTTAAAAGCGTACTTGTCACCTTCCAAAACACGCAAAATTGCGCACTTCAATACTTAGTGAATGTCCTACATAATGCGGACTTTTTTTTAATTTGAAAAGAGCTTGGATAACAGCTTTTAGCGGTTTTGTTTTCGATACGCACCATCACTCTATAGGGGACTGTCTTTTGATACGTCCGAGACCACGTGACCCAATCTCAGTGCGACCCGGCTCATGCTCCGGTCATTTTTTTTTTTAATTTATTTTTTTTTAGAAAATGTGTCTTTTCTTCTTCTTTTCCTTCTTGTTCTTCTTCTTCCTCTGACTCATTTTCTTTTTTTTTCTTTCTTTTTTTTTTGGGGGGGGGGAGGGGGCCTATGATCTGATATTCCAACAGCCAGCGGCCAACAACCACTTTTAAGTATAATCTAGCGCAGTTCAGCAAACCGCCAGATCACCTGTCTCTGTCAGGCAAATTGCAGTGGGGAGTGTGAGTCTCAATAGCCATACAGGTTTGGATGAGCATGAAACTCTACGCTTCGCCTGACCATTGTCATCGTAATGCCATGCCCTCGCACCTCTCTCATTCAACAGGTGGCCACTGAAGCTGACACCCGCTGAGTGCCTGCGCTTTACTAACAAAACTTGATTGTGATCATACAAACAAAAAAAAATTCTGCCAGCGATATTTCTTTTTGCAACTGGTTTACACCTCTCATGCACTACGCGTCCTTTTCTCCAGCTGTTCAGTTAATGATTGTCGTGAGATTTTGCGCAGGCCTCGCTGCTTTTTGCTTACCACTGTTATAAGAGTGTTTCATCTAACTTGTGTTTGAGACCTAAGCAGAGATCCTCTGACTTTGCCCAAAGCAAAGCAAAACAGCCCATAATTATCCACCCCAAAGACACTCGCCCAGCCAAGCAGCCAAAGACACATATGTA
Source organism: Batillaria attramentaria (assembly GCA_018292915.2). Classification (NCBI taxonomy): domain Eukaryota; kingdom Metazoa; phylum Mollusca; class Gastropoda; family Batillariidae; genus Batillaria; species Batillaria attramentaria. The sequence continues at coordinate 819,873 of JACVVK020000034.1, forward strand.
CATGCCAGGAAAAACTTGTCCTAATCGCTAAAAGCCATAGGACGAAAAGCAAGCTAATGATGACTTGTGTTTGAAGTTGCTGTTTGAGAGTCTCGTTATATGCGCGTATCATCCTTTCACGCTTCTCGGCCAAACCGTCGTGCATCAATGACAAAAACCAGTTGCAAAAAGAAATATCGTGCCCTGCCTCACCCTGATCTGCCGGACCACTGAGGACGCACGCCCCGAGCCCGGCGTCTGTCCAGAATCTCTGTATGGGACACGGGGAAGCGTGCAGCTAGAGGCGTGGTTTACATTGTGGGAGAGATCTGATCCCTCTGTGGAAGCAGGTGCTTGATCCTTGATCCACCCATCCACTCATTCAGTAAGTGCCCACTCCAGGTTTTGAGCTGATGGTTTTTTTTGTGTTTTTGTTTTTTTTTTTGAGGGGCGTGAATGGATTATACCTTATCACAGTTTTTGTTGTTTGTTTGTTGCTGTTGTTGTTTTGGAAGAGGCGGGGGTCTTGCTGCTGTTGTTTTTTAAACAAAATTTATTTCATTCACTGCTTGTAATGATTGTGTCCATTCAAGTCCGACGTGACCTTGCACCGACGACACAGAAGTTTTTAAATGGTATTTTTCATGTCATCGCGCCGACCGCAAACCCCAGCTCTCTATTATAATAAATAGTACAGACGGAGGTGGGGTTTTCGAACGGCATGACACACGAAAATACCATTTTATTTTTAAATAAGCACGTATTACGTGTTGACAATCTACGACTGAGTCAGTGCCTGTGGTCCCCCATCACGACAGCTGTCTTTCCAGGAAACCGTGAACACCCAGGTGACCCCCAAGAGGTTTACGTTGCAGCCAGGTGGTAAATAAGTCCGCCAGTCCCTCCCTAACTGTCACTACCTGTCACGCGATCGCTGTTTCTCCCACCTGTAAGGAAATGTCAAAGAATCGGTTAACCCTCAGTTAAGACCATCAACGCCTCAATCAGTCGCCACTGTCGTCACTTATCGCCGTTATTATCATCCGTCACGACTGACCAGGGGGAAGGACGCTAGACAAAACTGACAAGGGTAGGGTGGAGTCGAGGGGAGGGAGAAGGCAAAGTTGAGTAATTTGGGTTGACGTTTCGCGCGACGTCATGGTTAGTAGAGACGGAGGTAGGTGTTGTAGTCATACAAGTATGACGTCACGTGAGCTGGAGAGGCCGAGTTTGACAGCACTGAGAAAGTCTAAAATTGATGACTGCATGATAAGCTGTAGTGGAGAATGCATTTTGTTTATGGTGTGGCATATTTGTTAAATAATGCGTACATAACACCCCCCCCCCCCCCACACACACACACACACACACACCTCGTTTTCATGCAAAGTGGGGAAGAAGAGGTAGTTTCGTTGCTTTAACGTCCTTTTCCATCACGAAAGGGTGATATCAAAGACGGGGGCAACGAGGACAAAGCCAGCACAAATGTAATATAAATGTTATAGTAATATAAAAAAAAGCCACCGCAAATGTTTGGTTCCGGCTGGGGCCAAATATTTGTGCTGGCTTTTTCATCGTTGCCCCGTCTTTGGTATCACTCGTATGTGGTGGAAAAGGACGTTAAACACCCAAACACCCACCCAGCCGGAATTCGAACCCAATACCCGAACATTGACAGTCCATGGCTCTATAACATTCGGCTATTCCGGCTTTCCCTGGTGCTGGCTCCTTTCTCGTTGCCCCGTCTTTGATATCACCCGATACGAGGTGGAAGACGACGTTAAACTGCTAAATACCCACCCACACACCCGGCTCCCCTGGCGTGGTACTCAAAGTATCTTGTCGCCCAAACTAAACAGCCTTAGGACTGGGCCGAAACCAACACGCGCTTTTGCTGTAGAGCACAGTGCGCAAGGTTACTCCCAACGGATTTCAGGGCCCGAATGTAAAAGTCGAGGTTAGGGCTTTTAGCCCCGAGGTAGAGTCTAACCTCGAACTAAACTAGCTCTAGGGTTTTTTGGTGTTTTTTTTAAATTTTAATCAAGAAGCGGGCCCATTCCAGCAAGGTGCCTAAGCCGTTACAGAAGGATTTTTTCTTCCTGTCTTCGCTTCCTTTTTTTATTTAATTTTGCTTTGGGGTTTCTTTTGTCCTAGTCTGGGTTAGGCCCGTAGCCGTGGGTTAAATTGACCTCGACTTTTACATACGGGGCCCTGGATTTCTGGCTTCGTTCCCATACTGCAGACAGTGGCCATTTCTGTCAAATTTAGGGAGGGGAGGGAAGGGGGTGGGGAGGGGGGAAGGGGGCAGAGGCGGAGACTGGCCAAGGTCTCACCTGGCAGAGAGATGTGAGCTAAAGTCAACTGGCGTGTGTCCAGTGCTCGTTGTGACATGGGACGGCACGTTGCTTTGACACGGTGACATGGGGCTGTCAGTCTCCTATCTGACACGGCGTTGTCCTGCTGTGTGGGGGTGATAGGAGACTGTTTGGGACAGTGACAGAAGGTCCGTTGTTGCTGGATTAGCTCTGCCCTGTTACTTTTTGGGTCGTCGGAGATTGCTGAGAGACTCTGGTTGTCCCGGATTCGGTGTGGTTTGTGTGAGCACGCGCGTGCGGCATACCATGACACATACACGCGCGCGCGCACACAAACACACACTACCATACATGCACACTACCATACATGCGCGCAAGCGTGCACGCGCGTACACACACACACACACACACACACACACACACACACACACACACTCTGACCTTGTGTGTGTGTGTGTGTGTGTGTGTGTGTGTGTGTGTGTGTGTGCTCTTTTTACTTTTTTAGTTGTGCTTACGTAGTGTACATCGAGTGAACGGTTTGTTTGTTTGTTTGTTTTTGTTGTTTTTACTTCGGTTTTAGATTGTAAGGCGCCTAGAGCTCGTTTCCCGGGGATAGGCGCCCTATTATTATTATTATTATTATTATTGAGAGAAATAGGAAAAAAGGTTAGAGAGCGAGAGAAACAGAGAAAAAAGTGAGAGACCGATTCTGAGGAACAAGAAAAGTGAAAAGTTATCTGTGCATCAAAATATCGCATGGACCATCCTGCTCCAAAGTAAAAACAAACAAACAAAATTCCTTCATGTTATGTTCTGGGTTTTTCTTGTTACTTTTTTTTAATATTCATGGAGTCCGCGTGTATACTTATTGTAGGTGAGATGTATTCTCTCTCTCTCTCTCTCTCTCTCCGCTCACACACACACACACACACACCACAACCTAACCTTGCCCATCTCTTACTCTCCTCCAACAAAACTCCGCCCAAACCGGCTTCAATTCAAGTCATAAATCATGAACGCACGCCTATACCCTGATAGAGCCAGTCACTTCAGTGAAGTATAACGGATTACACCGATATACGCCGATTACAGGCTGTTCACGGTAGTTTCAAGCCAGTCAGCGGGTGCGTGTCTATTTACCTTCTATGGTCCTCAGCTCTAGTGTACATCATCGATGTTTGACTTCGTGTACAGGGTAATAATTATGACTCTGACCGCCCGGTTCCGGTCCGGCCTCTCCGATCTTTCCGAACGCTGTATAAAATTTATGGACACTATTCGCTGGTTGAGTTGGCAAGAGACTGACGCAGGACCGTGGCTGACACGCAACGGAAGAGACCACCGCGATTGAAGAACCTGGAGCACTTCAATTGTTTCTGTACGCTCAGTAAATCGACCAACACATGATTACTTCATTACCGCTACTCTATGCAAGTGCCGTGTGCGACGACTATTCAGAAGACTGTCACAGTACAAAAGGGCACTTTGTTGTTGTTCAAAATGTGGCACACAATTTTTGTTCCAAAAACTGAGGAACACTTCGTTTTTCAATTTAGATTTTAGAACATATATTTCACTGAGAAATGTTAGGCTGTACTTGATCAGAATCCTCGTCACTCGGCGCGTGAACTGACTGGCGCTCATATATGTACCACTTCCTTTTTCCATGGCCATCTTGTTTGACCCCCGTGTCTCATTACAAGGGACCAGCAAAAACAAAACCTGAATCAACTGAACTGACGCGCGCGCACACTAACGTGTAACGTCACAGTTGTGGGAGCCGGGCTGGACGGTCAAAGGTCAACGCACGCGACCCACAAGACAAGAAGGCCGCGGAGTGGTGAGGTGGGGGATGGAATGGGCGCGGGGGATGGGGGGGTAGTGGTGGTCATACCTGTGTGTGTTGCACGTGCTACACACCTGTGACAGCCTCCTCCCGCCCCTCGCTCTCTGCCACTTGGGACACGCTCGGTACACTGGGCGACAGGTACTGTGCAAGAATAGCGCGCTTTGCTACTTCTTGCGGTGTAACCCTCGCTATCGTACGCAAGTGAAAACTGACTGGAGGAAGGTCGCGCTGTGTTCAGTTGTCAAAATGTTGGACGTCCTTGAAATACGGAAATTAGGTACATGAGGACGTATCTGCTAATTCCGACTGACTGATATGCAGATCGTGACATCTGGCCTATTTCATGCATTTGAAGGAAATTTCATGCACTGCCGACCGGAAATGTAACCGGCAGTAACTATTGTGCGAAAGTAGAACGTGTGGTAGAGGGAGGTATATGTGTTAGTCGGAACTTTCCACCGCTTTCGTGCATATAATGAATGTCAAGAAAAACAAAATGAGCATACATACATGTATTCATTCTTGTGGATGTGTTGTACATGTTTTATACATGTGTTGTATGTGGTATATTTGGTAGCATCAATTTAATGGAAGTTCGGCAATTTGAGGGTTTTTTGTTGTTGTTTCTTTTAAGCAGTTGGAGTTTGATTGTTATAGAATGCATTAGGGAACGTTTGCTGTTGTTTTGTTGTTGTTGTTGTTGTTTTTATGTTGTTTCCATAGTAATGGAAACAACATAATAGGACGGGCTAAAATTTCCACGTTCATAGGCAAGCATCTGTGGTACAAACGCACGTCACTGCCGATCTCCCGCAGAGACGATTATGCAAGTGTAACTCTGACAATGACGTAAGAAAACCTGCGTCATCGATGCTGGCATGTATGCTGTTCCGAACGCGCTTCTCCTCCTCACTGAGTGCCGTCTGTGTGGATGTGTGTGTGTGTGTGTGTGAATTGTGTCCGGGCCCGTTTCTTCGAAGATACTTAACCGAATGGCTTCAAATTTGGGGTATCCAAATTTATCAAAATGTTACATTAGACGATTCAAGCGTGTGATGATTGCTTAAGTGATTTGGGAGTTATCGCCCTTTTGAGACAAGTTGGTTGTCTTTCGTTTACAGGCGTAATATTTATTTAAATCACTCAATTTTTTGGCAGTAGATAGCTTGAATACGGACTCTGAACTGATTCACTATTGAAAATGGTCGCTCTTATAGTTTTCATGTAAACCGAGCCTGAGTTGACATTGCATGTGAACCCAGTTCAGATGCCTATTTCTCCGAAAATACTGAACCGATCGATTTCAAATTTGGGGTTTCTAAATGAATCAAGATTGTTGAATAGAAGGCCCGATCCAGGTACGATTGCACACATGATTTGCGAGTTATCGCCCTTTTCAGAAAAAGTGGCTTTCTGGCGTTTAAAGGCGTAATATTTACCTAAACCACTCCATTTTTGGGACATAGATAGCATGAATACGGACTCTCAACTGAGTGAATTTTGGAGGTTGTCGCTTTTATACTTTTGGCGTAAGCCGTACCTGATGAAAGTGCTGGTGAACACACTTTAGATCTCAAAATCGCTCCTACTATACATAGATAATCAGCCTGGGGTGCCATAAAAAATATACAAAAAAATTAGAAAAATTCACTGCAGCCGTTGTCGTCAGTTGACTCGAAAATTTGTACTCGAAGCACATTTCCTTTACACAAGCCACACGCCTCACAAACATCACAGAAAAGGCACACGCGCACTGACGCAAAACTGTATCAGCGTCAGTTTGCCGACGTCATGTTTGATTGACGTGGGGGTGTGTCGTCACTTTTCGGAAGTTCTCTATTTGTAGACGGGGAAAGCGGGAGTTTCATTGATGTAGTGAGCTTTGTTTTTCCCACTGACTCTCACTCAATAGCATAGTAGAATGAGAGAACACCACATAGGTCTCAATGGAGCACATGCACAAACGCGGCTCGCGCAAGTCTGCGTGCGTGCGTGCGTGCGCGCGCGCGTATGTCTGTGTGTGTCTGTGTGCGCGCGCGCGCAGCAGACATAACACATAGTGAAAAAAACGTTCGCCGCGCAGACTTGTCTGTTAAACACATTGAGCCGGTATAAATTCGATCTTTACACTGCGCAGCAGCAACACTTCAATTTTCATGGGGCTGCTTTCATTGCAAGAATTGTATCCGAGTCAAAGTTATTACGTCAAATGTATTATGCGTCATCCCAATGAGGAAAACGTCATAGATTTCAAAGAAAACAACTTTACGTCTCTCTTCCAAAACCAAGATTGGTCTGACAAGCCCGGTCAGTTGTTTCCATTCAGAGAGAGAGAGAGTGTGTGTGTGTGTGTGTGTGTGTGTGTGTGTGTGTCCTCCCGAATACATGGCATTACAAAAGAACGACCGTGACGACAGCAGGTGATTAAATGGAAACAACATATTGCGCTGGTCAGTGGCCATCTTGTTATTTTTTCCATGCCCGTATTCGTTTTAAAAAATCAAATTAAAAACGAGGCGAAAATACTGTCTCTTAACTGAAGTTGAACCTTATAATAGGGCTGCTGTTGGTAGTCAATGACGAGATTATTTTTGTGGTTTATCAACGAAGGAAATGACAATGATTAGAATAATACCATTTCCTTAGAATAACATAATACTCTTTTCGCTGCACACACACACACACACACACACGGCACACACACAAGGCACACACACACGGCACACACACACACACACACTTAATTCATTTAAATGGTTTTAAATTTGGTATAGTGGGAGAGTTGCGCTTCGGTCGTTATATTCGTGTTTGCTGCAGCAACAGCCGTCAAGGAACCGTAACTGATCCTTGCGTGCAGGGCCAGAATCGAAAAAGAAAGCGTGGGATGCTCGTTCGCGGTACGAAAAGTGTTAAACGAAACGGGAACGGAATCAAATTCGTCGCTGCTTCTAAAGAGTTAACAACTCAGCCCGAAAAATCAACTCAAACCTGATATGGCCTTCGTGCTGCGCACCGGCAGACAGCGCGTGATTTTTCGCCGGGCTGAGGCGGACCTGGACTGTAAAGTTCGTTAAAAGTGTGTGCGTGCGTGACGTGGCCTCGCGTCTATACCAGCTGATTGAACCAGAACGACAGGTTAGCGTCATGTCTCCCCATTACGGACACTCAGGTGACAGGTTTTCTACACTCAGATCCGCCACGAAAAGAAATGGGCGTGCCTGTTACATGTCATAGCTCGCCCAAAGCAAACCCACAAACCTGGAAGTGTGAGTGACAGTTCGCTTGGAAACTGAATTTAAACGCGCTTATCTCAAGGTCGCTTGACTTTTCCGTCACTGACCACTGACAGGGGGGTAGTCAAAATGGACGGTAGTGTTTCCGGTGCTACACAGCTTCTAAAACAGCACCGGTAGGTGGGAGTTTCTACGAAAAAGTAGCATCGGGTGTTTCCATTTTCTAAGGTGAATAGCACTGACCACGCGTGTGTCGGCATGAAACTTAGAAAGTGGCCGGTTATCAACCGAACAACGAATTTGACTAACGTGTGACATGTCCTACAACGCAAAGACGAATGCACGCTCACATTTCAAACACAAGGCTTTGTGTGAAGGCAGTTATCGTCGAAACTTCTGGAGCGCGGTGGCACTGGAAACGCTCGCGTCCATTTTGATTTCATCCCGTTTTCACAGGAGACAGCTTTTCTTTTGGAGAATTCTGCATAATGTGTGACGTTACATGCTGTAACTCTGCATAATGTATGATGATGTTACATGCTGTAATTCTGCATAATGTATGATGATGTTAGAGGCTGTAACTCTGCACACTGTATGATGATGTTAGGGGCTGTAACTCTGCATAATGTGTGACGTTAGAGGCTGTAACTCTGCATAATGTATGATGACGTTAGAGGCTGTAACTCTGCACACTGTATGATGATGTTAGGGGCTGTAACTCTGCATAATGTATGACGTCAGAGGCTGTAACTCTGCATAATGTATGACGTTAGAGGCTGTAACTCTGCATAATGTATGACGTTAGAGGCTGTAACTCCGCACAATGCATGATGTTAGGACAACACCAAAAATGTTCAAAACGACTTGTGACCCTCGATACGTTGGACTCACCTTTACGTCTCAGCTGTCGGTGAAGCGATCCAAATTGCGCAATTTGCTTTCAGAAGCGCACAGAAAAGTCGAAGATGATTTTTTTTTTAAATGATGTGGCATGTCAAGGTGCAGTGTCAACATAAATCGCCTTTGTCGTTAAAATGTTTTGCAGGGAGAGTTTCAGGGCCTATTAGACAGGCCGGGTGTGCACCTGCAAATTGTACAGCCCCCAAAAACTGTAATTGGGCTTGTTAGGAGTAGACTTCTTCCCCTCCCTCCCCCTCCCTTTCCCTCCCTTTCCAGACGGTTAAGGCCAGTAAGGGCGACGAGACAGTTAGAATGACACTGGTGTGTGTGGTGAATTAAATTCAGCGAAGTAGAAGTGTGCGCTTTCTGTGGCGTAGATACAACTGAAGTTTACAGCCCTCCGGTGGCAATAAAACACCCCCACTACATGTATTATGTTACCCGCAGTGATCGGACTAAACAGGAGTCAACGATTAGCACTAAACGCCCCTACCCTACACCAAACAGCCCCACCCTCACCCCCACCCCTCCGCCCCCCCCTTCCTCATTTTCTCCAACCTCCCCCACAATCTCTCTAACCTAAACACACACACACACACACACACACACCCGCTTCCCTTCCACCCGCTCCAACTCCTAGCCCTGCCGTTTTTCCTAAACAAAACTTCCCTGGCTCCTAAAGAATACGTATATGCTGAAACAGGCTACTCGTGCGTGCATGCCTGCGTGCGTGCGTGTGTGCGTGCGTGTTGTTGTTGTTGTACGCTATGTCGCAGAATCAGTACATGTACAAGGAATCACAATCACTATGTAGATCTCTACTTTCGTAGAAGGAGTGGGCGTCGGGAAGGGGGTGGGGATTCGGGGATTGGAGAGGGGGGGGGGGCGTATTCATGCTGTATTCATGAAGCTGCATATTGATTTTAAAATCCTCTTCAGGTGCACCGGAGTGTGCGCTGGATAAAATCCGATTTTATCGCTTTGTCTGAGCCGTCAGAAAATACCACATAACGGTCTCAGGTTTAAACTAGGACATTGCATTGCACAGAAACCACATTTTTGGTTCGCTTCCCCATTTCTTGTTTTTCCTTTATTTAATTTTGGCACACATTCTCGACCTCATTAATGTTGGTGAGCGCCGCGCCGCAATTTGTAGGCATTAAGCGTTGTCGTTTTTCAACTGCACGCTATTTTTTTCCCCTTCTAGTTGATAGCTATGGTTGTTTTGCATTTTTTCGTAAACGAGAAAGGAAACATTCTTGAAACCGAAACATTTTAAAAGATTTTTCCTTAACTGATTACAGTTTATTTATTTCCAGTGACAGTTATCTGCAGTGACAGTGCAGTTCCTAACCTAATTAGGGGGAGCCGCGATAGCCGAATGGTAGAGCGTGGGACTTACAATGCTCGGGTCGTGAGCTCAAATCCCGGCTGGTGCCAAATATTGGTTCTGGCGTTTTCCTCGTTGCCCCGTCCTTGATATCACCCATACGTGGTGGAAAAAGGACGTGAAACACCCACCTACTCCTAACCTAATTATGAAATTGAAGGATTTTTTTTTCTTGTTTGTTTACTTGTTTGAGGGGAGGTTGTTGTTATGTGGTGTTGTCCTCTGTGTGTGTGTGTGTGTGTGTGTGTGTGTGTGTGTGTGTGTGTGTGTGTGTGTTTTTTTTTTTTGGGGGGGGTGTTTTTTGGGGTGTTTTTTTTTTAATAGGGGTAGCGGGGGGGGGGGGGGAATTTAACAAGTGAAGGCTTAAAGTCCCCGCTTCCATTGTGAGATTGAGGACATCTATCTTGTTTGTATTTCTTTAGGGTCAGTGCGCAACGGGGTTAGAGTTTCATCACAAGCAGAACACACGCCTTTTCAGCTTCTAGCGTTTTCTCTTCACCAATCACCAATATCAAGTCTACAACTGACGACAGACCTTTCACCTGACAAGAAATACCCCAGTAACAAAGCACGGTATATAATTAATTCTGCACTAACCACAATGACTAACCACCCGTGACCCCCACTAATCCGGGTGCGACCACAAACAAAATTAATGAGAAGCACGTGCAGCCCAAGGCCGGATGGACAGGCCTGGGGTGGAGGCAAGGTGTGCTGTTTGATGAGCGGTATTGATCTGTAGGTCATTATCTCAGCCAGCCAACAGCATGACCCCTGGGTCAATCCCCCCCCCCACCCGCCGTCCCCATCCCTACCCCTATCCCGCCACCCCCCAGCCGTGACCAACACGCGAGCACAGCTGTGTCAATATTGACAAATTGGCAATATAACTTCCAGGTATATGCTCACACGCTGACCCACCGAGAAAGCACGTTCAAAGAACTTGGACGTTTCGAATACTAATATTTAGCCGGACTGGATGTCAGTCACTGACAGTCAGTGCTAGCATGAGGCGACTGATAATTAATCGGTTTGAGGTACTGAGCCTTTCCCGTAACACAGGGTTACGTGGCTATGGTGTCCAGTGTCTCGTCACAGGCGTCAGGGAGGGCGAGCAGCCTGTGCGAGAGAAAGTTAATAAATCAATGAACTGAATCTGTGTTTTCAGCTGTAGAGGCTGTTCATGTGTGTGTGTGTGTGTGTGTGTGTGTGTGTGTGTGTGTGTGTGAGAGAGAGAGAGAGAATGACAATGAGAATGACAATGACAAATACTTTATTCAGTGTAGGCTCTCGGCCCAAAGAGAGAGAGAGAGAGAGTTTATAATGAACAATGTGTACGGACTTGTCCTTCATATCCCCCCCCCCCAAATAATAATAAATAAATAAATAAATAATAAATAAATGAAATAAATTAATTAATTTTAAAAAACCTGACTTTTCAGATGTACTCAAATACCCGTAGAAAGAATGAAAAGGCATTGACATTTGCACCGTGACATCGGGAGAAATCCGTGAGTTGAGGCAATGCTTAGCGTTAGCAGTGGGGGAGGGAGGAGGTTGGTATGTTTTGCAATAATCTTTGCCGCAGTTGACTACGTCACAACGGTCAGTTGTCTCAGCCATGGACTTTCGACGGAGTTTGCGAGGGCACCAGCACCACAAACCATCTGACGTTGGAGATCGGCCGTGCGTGTCAAAACCCGCCGCACCGAGTGACCCGCGTAGCGTAATCATCGTGATAGACACGCTTGGGCGGGCAACATTCGGTGCCCACTCAAGCGGAACAGTAACATTTGTCAGTGTCCAGGAAAGGCGAGAATTGTTTTGTCACGTACATGGTCCAGAACTGCCCAACAGGTCTTCGTGTTGCAGGCGAGCAAAAAAACAAAAAAAACCAATAGGAACGGGGGCAGAGAAGGAGGCGCTCATTACGGCCAAGAGTTTTCGCCCTTTGCGTCGCTAATCCGACAGGTGCTCGTGTACCTTGGCAAAATATTACGCCAGGCGCGCACAGGGTGTGTAGTCAAAATGGTCCCGAGTGTTTCCGGTGCTACTCAGCTTCCAACGTCCCGACAATGATTTCTCGCTCTTCCGTCTTTGTGATATCACCACTGTGTGTTGGAAAATGACGTTAAAGCCTCTTTGTTCGTGAAGCCACCGAGATGGAAAACTGCCGCTTTCGACTGAAACTGTAAGGCTGTTTACCAGAAAGAAGGATGTTTCAATTGGCCATTGCGACCGTTTTCGCGACTTTGTGGCTTCTACTATTAGAGGAATACGACTTTCTTTGAGCCTACAGTCCACTTTTGAACAGAATGGCGGGACGCGAAAAATCTGGTAAAAATAGCAACCAATCAGCACCGCGGTCTGGCTGGTCCTCAGTCCGCAACCTACTTAATAAAATAATAAATAAAATGGGTACTTAAAGGACGCCCTCTCTCTCGCGGGAGATCAGGGCGCCTTACAATTTACAAAGAACACACACTCACTCACCCAGAAACACACACAACATGCCTCCACACGTACATTTAACTATAAACACATGATGTGCAGCATAGCTGCCCCCGGCTCTCTCTCTCTCTCTCTCTCTCTCTCTCTCACACACACACACACACACACACACACACACACACACACACACACACACACACACACACACACACACACATACACACACACACATATGACCAGCAAGATGATGATGTGGCAACAGTTATTGGTTGACGGAAGGCTGTGAAGAGGTGGGTTTTCAAATTTGTTTTGAAAGATAGTTTTGTGTCTGCATATCTGGTGACTGATTTTGAAACACTGATTCAGCGCATTTGATGACAAGTTTTCCACACGTATTCCTGTCGTGCGTACTGAGACTTTAAACCCCCCAAACACCCACCCAACCACCCGCTGCTTTGGAATCGGAGTAGCATCAGAAACACTCGTGGCCATTTTGACTACACCCCGTCAGGCCGGCGGGGGAAGTGAAGCGACGGTAATGTTGAGTCAAAGTAAGCCACATGACAGCCTTGCAATAGATAGTTTCTTATGCAGCTTGTCGCCTTTCTGCTGCGGGGGGGGGGGGGGGGGTGAAAATTCTTGGAAAAACCCCACTCGATGCACTAACTCGATTTCCGGATAATGTTGTGTCAGAGTTAGTCACATGACAGCCTTGAAAGGATAGTTTCTTCAGTAGCTTGTCGCTTTTCTGCGGGGGCCCGTGTTCTCGGCAAGAAAAAAACAAAAACAAAAACACCACTCGATGCACTTTTACTCTCGATTTCCGGATAATGTTGTGTCAAAGTTAGTCACATGACAGCCTTGCAATAGATAGTTTCTTATGTAGCTTGTCGCTTTTGTGCGGGGGCCCGTGTTCTCGGCAAAAACAACAACAACAAAAAAAACAACCAAAACAAAAACAAAAACCAGCCCACTCGATGCGTGGCAAAGTTAGACACATGACAGCCTTGCGATGGACAGTTTCTTATGTAGCTTGTCGCTTTTGTGCGGGGGCCCGTGTTCTCGGCAAAAACAACAACAACAAAAAACCAACCAAAACAAAAACAAAAACCAGCCCACTCGATGCGTGGCAAAGTTAGACACATGACAGCCTTGCAATGGATAGTTTCTTATGTAGCTTGTCGCTTTTGTGCGGGGGCCCGTGTTCTCGGCAAAAACAACAACAACAAAAAACCAACCAAAACAAAAACAAAAACCAGCCCACTCGATGCGTGGCAAAGTTAGGCACATGACAGCCTTGCGATGGACAGTTTCTTGTGTAGCTTGTCGCTTTTGTGCGGGGGCCCGTGTCAGTTCATTCTTGGAAAAACCCACTCGATGCACTTCCGGAAAACGGCATTAAACATTGCAGCCCTTGAAATCTACTGTCATTTTGTGAAAGGGCCAAAGCGTTATGGGTTTGATAAAACTTGCCTGGGCTTTTTACCATTCGCCATTTGAAATAAACAACTTTTCACGGATCTGAATACAGTTGTTTTTTTTTTTCTCGTAGTCTGCTTACCTTCCCGACTGTCCGTTTATTTGCTGGCTTAACCTGACCCCACAGTGAAATTTGGGTATTTTCTGCAGTTATACAGAATATAATTTTTCTGAAACTTCTAGCTGAGGCTACAGCAAATTAATGTAATTTAGAAAACGTAAGAAGATAAAGAAGAAGAAACTGTAATTTCCCATCTCGTTATCATGAAAGCAGATCCCAAACCACACGGACCTCCATAGCATCATGTTACCATCATCCTCATCTCCATCATCATGCATAATAAAAATTGTCCCAGCTTCCGAGCCCTCCGTGGATTCCACCCATTACCTGGGAGGAACACCACTGGAGCTGGCGAAGAGTTGGGGCAGCAAAAAAAAAAAAAAAAAAAAAATGAAAGCAGATCTAAACACCATCCTGCAGGCTATTTGGTGGAGCTTTTTATTAGTTAATTATGCTGAGAAAGAGACAGAAAACCAGACAAAGGATTGAAATAGTGATATTACCCCGTGCAGAAGATTTATGGCAATTCAGCGTGAAGAATTACGTTTTCAAGGCACGTTGCGTCATGGGCGTTAGACAAGCAGTAATACGAGGTGATGAGTAATATAGATCGGATGTTAATTTCTCAGCCCTTCCCTATCTATCAAATGATTTGTCACAAATTTAGATAGATGTCGCCTTTATGTTTTACTCTGGCGACTTCAAGTGTGGATTAGGGTTTGAGACAGGAGACACACTGTCTCCGATGTGAGCATAAAGAAGTGGTGGTGACTAAGATGGTGACACTGGGACTGAGACGAAAACGAATTGTTCGTCGCATCACTTCTCCCGTCTCATAAGTTTTCAACGTACGGGGCAGTTGCTGGTGTAGTGGTAAGGACCCCCGCCGCCAGTGCCAGAGTGAGAGTTCGATTCCAACTTGGGTTACCGGTCATCTTCATTATGTGGCCGATCGTCTGGGGCTCTCTCCGGCTTTCTAAACCCCCCGCCCCCCCCCGCCCCACCCCATCCCCTTCCCAGCCCCCTCCCCCCTTACCCCCGCTTTAGCCCATAAAATCAGTTTCAATTCTAACTTCCGAAATGTAAATAGCTGAGCTGACCCCTCGAAAAACGTAACTGCAATGTGTTTGTCTCCGGCGTGTGAGCGTGTGATTCACGTGAGCGTGCGTATTGGTACAGCCAAGAAATTGGTTTGAGCGTCGGACTCGAGATTGGTAGGTCAAGGGGTCGAATCCCGACAGAGCCAGTTAGTTGTACAGGCTCTTGTCAATGCCCCCGTCTTTGTAATCCCCTTCGTAGTGGACAGAAGACGCCGGTTCGGTATACATCAACACACACTCCTCTCCATTTCACACACACACACACACACACACACACACACACACACACACACACACACACACACACACACACGCACGCACGCACGCACGCACGCACACACACACACACACACACACACACACACACACACACACACACACACACACACACACACACACACACACACACACACACACACACTTCTCATTAATATTCGTGGTGTTATAACCCGTCGCCTTTCACTACAGGGTTTTTCCCGCTGTGTACGGCTACACTTTTTTTATATTTCTTTTCCTTTTGAAGAGCGGGCCCTAAACGCACTTCAGTATGTCACGGATCCACATAATGCATGCGAACGGGGTACGTGAGGTCCGTATATTTATTCCCGGAATAGCCTACTCCTGTTGCTAAAACACCTTATCGCGTCAGTACGACCCGCCTCAGTGTAACAGGACACACACGCGCACACACACACACACACATACACGCATACACACACACACACACACACACACACACACACACACACACACGCGCGCGCGCACACACACCACACACACACACGCACGCACGCACGCACGCACGCACGCACGCACGCACGCACGCACGCACGCACACACACACACACACACACACACACACACACACACACACACACACACACACACACCGTGACAAACGAAAGGCAGATTATTGTGGAGGTTTACTTAAAAGGCCCATTACCATTCTAGAAAAAGGAAGTGAAATTCAGCTGACTGCAAGTGGAGGTATAAAGAACCAGAAGCAACAACAACAACAACAACAAAATGAACCACTTATTTTACAAGACACATTTCTCAGTCAACGCGCCAACGTTTGGGCGTTGTGCCCCCATCAGGGCAAACCAACAAAGCTGACATGTTGACAGTGAAATGTGTCCTGTAATATAAGTGGTTCACTATTTTTCCACAGTTCTACGCTTCGCAGAATACTAACCTTTTTCTTTTCCTTTTTAAGGTGGTGGGGGTTGGGGAGGGGAGGAGGGGAGGCAGGGGGGGGGGACAGTTGTGCTTTTCGCTACTATGCCAACCTAGCCATCAGGGTTCTGATGCATGAAAAAGGGATTGGACAAATCTGAGACTAAGCTCTGGTCACCAGCGTGTATTACTGTTTATTCGGTATGAAACATTCGTTCAAAAAATAAAAATAAAGAAAAAAACCTTGCCTTAGTTTCCGTTTATGCATTTTTTTTTGGTCTAAGCTTAGTCAAGCTAGTCTCGGAATAACATCCACAAAGCTCTCAATCCTCCACTAAGGAACGATTTATGCCGGCCACTTCAGATACTCACCTATGAACGCGCTGTGCTGTCTTTTTAACTTTACCTGAAACCAGGCTGCGTTTTTGTACTGATTTGGCGGCCACGTCTCAATTATGAATGACTGTACAGTGTATCCCCTTTTTACCGACCCACGTTCGACCAGATATAGTTTTACCTGTCACTGATTCTGGTGATCAATCAAGACTGACTGAATGCGCCATAGCGGTAACTCTATAGGTGTGAAAGAACCACCCGACGACTATCCTACTCTTTTTTTTTTTTTTTTTTCTTTTGGTCATGTCCGATTGGGCTTCGGGTGAAAACTCGTGCGTTCACGGCTAGTAGTTTTCAGTGTATTGTATGCTTTGTGTTAGAAAATGAATGTCAGTATCGTCGGCATTCACGTAGGGGGTGGGGTTCTGAAACCCAGTTCAATGAAACGGTATATATGTCTTCTTTATCACCCCTGGCCCACCTCCTCCCCCCCCCCCACACACACACTCCAGCCAGGACAGCCGAGCTCCTAGAGCGCTGGACTGTCAATGCTCCGGTCGTGGGTTCGAATCCCGGCTGGGAGTCAACAATTTTTGTTGGCTTTTAACTCGGTGCCCCGTCTTTGATTCTTATCACTGTATGTGGTGGAAAGGGAAACAGGCGTTGAGCCCAGACTGAACCAGCCAGCCAACCCCCCCCCCCCCCAAACTGACACCCCCAAATATGATAATTACAATTACAATGACATGTATCAAAAACCTTATTTCCAGTTAACTAATTGTAGGTCTTATACTGAACAGTGAACACACACACACACACACACACACACACACACACACACACACACACACACACACACACACACATCCAACACAAACATCTATCCCACTGCCGGCAGTTGCGGGGCTTTGGACTTGACACCTCGTAAAATTTCTGTGGCCGGTCGGCGGTGTCTCGCACTGACAGACATAGGTGTGTCTGGTTGGATGTTTGTTTGCCCAGCCAACGCTGGAAAGTGAACCTTTCTGCAGCTCAGTGTAGGCGTGCGGTATATACAGGCAGATTTTGTGCAGCGGCATTGCATGCTCTGCCACGTGCGTCGCCGGCCGCTGGCTTGAAGGCAGGCAGGTACAAACTGAATGTCAAACTGTCGAGAAGCTGACCAGATTATCTACTAGCACGCAGGTTTTGGCTTCTGGCTTTATTGTAAAGGGCAGGTGTTTCAGCACTCGTGAACAACAAGGTGATTTTTGCGCGAGCACTGAAGTAAACGCACGCATGCACGCACGCACGCACGCACGCACACACACACACACACACACACACACACACACACAGAGCCGGTGCAGCATAACCCAAGAGATCAGTTCGCAAGACTGCGCCAGAGCATGCTTTGTCTATGTTACCAGAATCCCTGTCTCCTTTCTACATTGAATCAGATGCGTGCACAGACGATTAAAAGGACGGAATCAGCCACTGGGGTATCTGCTTCTTTACTGATTGGTTTTGTTGTTGTTGTTGTTGTTGTTGTTGTTGTTGTTGTTTTCAGTTCGATTCCAAGTAAACACGGCACGCAACTGTCTTGCGTCATCAAGTTGCTAGAATCGCATCACATAAGTGTTCAGTAACCTTTAAAAACAACAACAACAACAAAACCTTTTCTTTACATTACCCGACACGCGACGTTCAAACAACAGGTCTCTCCCCAACCTGCCCCCCCCCCCCCCCCCTTCTTCCAAGGCTTTACTCCCAAACTGACATCCCTCCTCCACCTCTTTGGAGCGGTCCGCTCTTCCGATCTGGTCTCCAAGGACACCACGATGCCCACTGATGAATTCTGTGTGTACAGTTTCCTTCTCATCTTCAGGTCCTGCACATGGCGGCGAAATCTTCGTCCTGGCGGCACGACCAACTTCAAACGTCTACCGCCCTATGATCCGAAAAGCGAATGAAAACACACGAGACATGCTTCACTCTCGGATCTCGGGCCAAGCATAGCGCATGCGCGTGCGCATGTTTGTCCAGGTTCTTAAAGTCCATGGGCTGCGTCTTTGATAGCTCAGGGGGGGTTCCGGCATGGGAGGACCTTTCAACCCTTTGTTTGTTCTTGTCTATAGCTGACTGATAAACGTCAAACACACTGTGTGACCCCTTCCAGCCAATTGTTTACTCCGATCACAAGCTTTGGAGTCAATCCTGTTGACTTAGAAGGACTTAGCATCGCGGTTTGGCCGCGGTTCAGTGGTTTTCTCCAGGTTTTAACCCTCAGTCTTTCTGTCAGCCAGAGGAGGATGTGGCCTACTTTTAGTTTCTTTCACCAGAGACATACATCTTACTATTAGCTTCGGAATGATGTAATGGCAGTATTAATGAGGGGCGGTGGGGTGGAGGGGGGGGGGCTAGCAGTTAAAGTCTCATGACTAATGATAGGTATGACAGGCATACAAAAGCGCTTGGACAATTCTTCATCGAATGTGCTTGATCTGTGCATCAGAATCAGTCGCCTAGCTGTGGCCGGCGTATAGGGGAGCCGGGGTGGCCGAATGGTAGAGCGTTGGACTTCTGATGCTCGGGTCGTGAGTTCGCATCCCGGCTGGGGCCAAATAATTAATTATTTGTGCTGGCTTTTTCATCGTTGCCCCGTCTTTGATATCACCCGTATGTGGTGGAAAAGGACGTTAAACCCCCAGACACCCACCCACCCACCCTGGCCGGCGTATATGTTGTTCTAGAAGCGTACCGCGTATTGAGCAGACGTTATGCCATTGCGAACTAAGGACCAGCTGGACGGCGCTGATTGGTGGCTATTTTGGGAAGATTTTTCGAGTCCTAGTTTGTTCAGGAATGGACCGTAGGCTCAAAGAATGATAATAGTAAACGCCACAAAGTCACAAACAGATTAGAGCTTCGAAAACGGCAGTTTTCCAGCGCAGCATCGTCGTCGACTCAGTGTGAATCTACTGGTCCGTAGAAAGTAAACACTTCTTTTCTTCCACACTAACCTCAGCTTCTTTGCAGTTCCTATCTTGCATGCATGTCAAGAAACGGACACTCCAACAGAAGTCCATCTTTGGTTTACACATTTTTGATCATTGAAGCCGGATCACTGTCAAGCAGTATTACGTTGTGAGAGAGCACAACAAGTAAAAACTTACACACGTGCTCATCTGAACCAGCTTACAAAAAGCATGGCGGAGAAATTGGCGTGGAAAACAGGACTGAAATGTAAAGACGTTAAAAACAAAAACAAAAAAAGAAGAAGAAGAAGAAGAAGAAGAGAGCAGGAAGAAGAAAGGAAAGAAGAAAGAGCATATCAAACTTTACTGTGAGTGGTGGTGGCAACAGCCCGTCCGCCTGGACACAGGTTTAGAAATTCAAATGGCGAAGCGACCGAAGTCCATCTTTCAGTGGATTAGAATCTTAATTTTTCATTCTTATTTTTTCGAACTGTGAGTCTTAAGACGAATTTCTATTTCATACCTGTTATTTAATGGACAAGAAAGTATTTTTGGATGTGAATTTGAAGTAGAAGAGTTCTCGGGAAAAAAAAACCCCGGCTTGTTGTACCTGGCAAAGCCTGGTGGCAAGTGGCACATTGTAACTGCACCAGTTAGAAAATGTCAGACCAGTTGGCACGAGTTCGGCATGCGCGTTACGTGTGGTCTAAGTCAGCTGGTCGTGAGACTCCACAGGTTAGTGTATCGGAGTTTTGGTAACGGGATCGGAATGTTTAAAGAAGAGAGAGGAAGAGGATGAGAATGTGGGGTCAGTCATGCTTTGTGATTCCAGCTCTTGAGTAGTACATGACTCAGTTCAAACCCATCTTAAAATCACATATACTACATCTTTCTACCCAGTACACTTCTTCACCTCTCCTTCCCATTCATTTCAGCAGTTTTTATTCTCTAATATTTGCCAGTTCCTGTACTTTCTTTTTCTTTTTCTTTCTTCGTCAACATACGCCCTCCTTCTAAGCCTTATGGTTCTGGGTTTCTCGCAATACAAAATCCGGGTTCTTTATGGTCAATTTTCTATGCCAGGCACTATCTGTGTTCTATGCGCCTCTCCTAAGATTTAAAGCGGTAGATAAAAGTAGATAGCGGACTATTCTCCTGTAATGCGTTTGCCCTGAAAAGTAAACTGCCAGATTAAAAGTTCGTCCGAAGGTTTCAGATCCCGTTCAAACCTTTAATAGACCCTCCCGACCGTATGGGGGTAAATACACCATACACCATTGGGTTTTTTGTTAAAATACCCGTGCGCCATCGGTGTTTTTGTTCCTTTTACAGTCTACCGGGTGGCGGCCATTCGTCGGGACTTTTGCTTTCGAAACCAGTGTTGCGAGCTAAGAGCAAATGGCAGTGTCATTCTGAAGGAAAGAGGAGCGGGTTGAAAAGAACGATGTTGACGGTCGGCTTCGTTAGCAAATGAGAGCACTTCACTTTGCTACAAGGAGCTCTAGAAGTTGGACCGTTTCCCACGAAGGGTACAGTTGTTAAAAGACTTGAGAGTGGAGACTGTTTAGAGAAATATCAAACTTCTCTTTACTTTTCGTTCTCTGGGTCAAAGTGAGTCCGTTTCACGAGGGGCCTTCCTTCTCAGTGAATCTGGGCAAAAGTTTGCAAAGGCTCGATTTTAAGATTTACTCTAGAAAGATGATACGTGGCTGCGCAAACTGTGGCTTTCATCTTCCTTGGTGTAAAGTTTCATGGAACCGGCTTTCCGTTAAAAAAATCTGCTGGTGCTTCTGTACTTTGGCAGAGACTGAAGCAAACTTCGTTCAAAACTCCGTTCATTTCTTGAAGCTCTTTTAGTTTTGTGGTGTATGTGCACAGTCTGGGCTGCGCTCTTCCGCCTTTTTGTTTTTGACCAGTAATCAAAATACACACACGCTACTTGTAATTTTGCTCCTTTTTTTTTAAAGTCTAAAGTTTGTAAGACATTATCCCAGTGCATCAGGTTTTTGCCTGTACAAATTTCGCAATTCTGAATCATATCTCTCCGGCCTTGCATCCATCTGTTCAATGTTCGTTACCTTAATTTTTGCCTTTTCATGTATGCAGCTCAGGCAAGACACCTGAATATTTGAACCCCAGAAACCCATCTGTAGCTATGTATGTTTCTGATGACATGAAACCAACATCAGTGATAGATCCAGCAGAATCTCAGAGGACTGCGCAGCAGAGAAGGTGGGGGTAATTGGGGGGAAGGTGTGTGTGTGTGGCGAGATGAGGTGGGGGAGAGGGAAGGTGGAGAGGTATTCCCACGCGACAAGATTACCCAAACCAACCTGTACCGCACGAGCAAAGCGGCAATTCGCAGCTGACCCACTTAAGCCGGTGAGTCAGCTGTTTGAGTAGGACCTGCGCAAAATCTAGGTCGGCAAACGTGTCGCTTGAACAACCATCGTCATGGTGACGCGCTCACAAAAACGCGTCTGTCGTTGCAGGTATTCACGCTTCAGAGCACACGACACGCCCAAGTGATTTTCTACAACGGCGCAACAATAGTCGTAGGTTCGTTCTTACATACTCAACGACGCGCGACAGAAAAGAGAAGTTTTTTTATGTGAACATTGATGAGGTTTTAATTGAAACCGATAGTGTGGATTATGACCCTCAGCTGGATATAGAAGTACTGGTGCTTCGTGTACTAGTTGATTATACATATGTGCTGGTATTTTTTTATATTTTATTTACGTTTAATAACCAGCTGTCACATGAGACAGGAAGGTGATTACACTCTCAGTGGCGTCCTTATTCAGATTTCTTTCCCTTGATGAACAAGGTACATCTTGGATCTTTGGTATGGTATGGTATGGTATGGTATGGTATGGTATGGTATGGTAGACTTCTCCTCGGCGCACGTATCCATCTCTAATGAGATGCTCATGGAGTTGTTGTTGTTGTTGTTAAAAAGCGTTCTTGACGCCTTAAAAAAATGGTTTAGGTATGTATTTTTCGTGAAAACGTCATCCTCACACTTTTTCAGCCTTTTGAGCTTGCCTATTATTGAGTTTCATTTACTAAATTTTATTCTTTACACTAAGCAGATTCCGGGAATATGTCATTCACAGACACCCTCTTCCCCCATTTACGCACCTCTCCTCCTCCCCTCCCCCCCCCCCCCACTCCACTGCATGCACACACATGTATCGCACCACAATTCAGCAAAGCTCCCAAACACCAAAGCCCTTGCCAGATTGGCTGATTTGCGTCACTATAACCAGGTTTTCAAGAAAAACCCATTCGCCGACGTAGCGAGACCAAACTGTAAAGTCGATGTTTTCGTCGGCAAAAGCCGATGTTTACCGAATGAGCCGAGCCGAGCCCTGGGCCGACCAGTGGTCAACATTCAGACCAAGGGAGTCAGTGACTTGTGTCCACACAGGGCGACAGACGTCCCAACACGCTTGGACATTATTTAGCAATTAGCGGGGGCCGCAGACTTTGTGGACAACGGGTATACGGAACCTGTGACGTCTGACCGCGGTCAATGCAAAGTGTGTGGGGCGCACGCGGCACGGAACGAAATGGAAGGTCGGGGGCGGTGTTCAGTTAGGGGCCGTTACAGTCAGTCAGGGGTGGTCAGAGAGTACAGAATATGGAAAACAGCCGAGTTCTCTCTCTCTCTCTCTCTCCACCCCCCCCCCCCCACTTTTTCTTTCCTTTCGTTTATTTTTTTTTGGTCCGTTTTTCAGTTTTCTCATTCTGTGTTATTCATATGCTTTCAGTTTTGACTTCACTCCTGTATTTTGTTTTCGTCGTCAGTTTGGTTTTTGTTATGTGTGGTTTTGTGTTTACTTAATTTGTTTTTCACATGCCCCCCTAGGGGTCCTGAATAAACTTGAACTTGACAGTTTCTGTTAACACACACTCAAAAACATGTAAACACGGAGAGAGAGAGAGAGAGAGAGAGAGAGAGAGAGAGAGAGAGAGAGAGAGAGAGTCAAATTCTTTATTGTTTAGACCATCGACCCATCCGCGACAACTGGGTTCGGGTGCTGTTTCCAGCAGAGCAGCACATGGGACTACAAACAGAGAAACCAGTTATGGAATATACTCGTCGACTAATTATATAGGTTCAACTATTTACACCTGTAAATAAGACGTCTGTACTGTTATTGCGTTCTGAGAGAGAGAGAGAGAGAGAGAGAGAGAGAGAGAGAGAGAGAGAGAGGATGGGGGTGGGGGGGGGGTTGTGCCACGGTCTAAGAGTCAGTCAGTTCAGCTCATTTCCTGCGCTCGGAAAAAGCTCATACGCGCTCCACCAGCTACGCCTTCGAGACTTCGCGCGTTGCAGCGTTGGTCTGGTTGAGGAAGGCGTGTTAGGTTTGATCGCGAAGCACCGCCTCTTTGATCTCTGACCCGCAGGCAATCAGTGGTATGATAGCCGAGCCAAGCTGCGTCTCAGATTTCTTACCACTGCGCTAAGCGCAGACCACCTACAATAATAATAATAATAACAATAAATGGTATTTCTAGGGCGCATTTCTTTAAATAAAACTCAATGCGCCTATCACTCACTCACACTCACGCACATCATACAACGATGAACAGACATACACTGGTGAAACTGACTAGTTACAATAACTGGTGTTAGTAGTTTGTGGCCTCATGCCGCTCAAGCAACAAGGACCAGCAATGCGGCTGAGGAAATTACTGATAGGCTTTGCGGAAGAGGAACGTTTTCAGACTGCTCTTGAAAACAGACAGCGTGGGCGCATTTCTCAGATCTGAAGGTAGAGAGTTCCAAACGGCAGGAGCGGCAAAACTGAAAGAGCGCTCACTCAATGCTTGCCTGGCCGGCGAAGGTACCTAATCCAGTTGTTTTTGCCGCTTACTGCTGGTTGGTTGTGTTTGACGTCTTTTTACCCACCACATAAGGGTGGTTCCAAAGACGGGGCCGCATCGAAATTGCCTGGCTCCCAGCGGGGATTAGAACTCAGGACTCTCTTCCTGCTCTCTTCTTCCTCTTAGTTTTCTCTCTCTCTTTTTGTGTCTTTACATCTCAGTCCAGTCAGTTTTTCCACGCCAATCAGTTCTCCGCCATGCTTTTTGTAGACTGGTTTAGATGCACGTTTTTACTTGTTGTGCTCTGTTCAACGTGATACTGTGTACTGCTTGACGGTGATCCGGCTTCAATGAATAAAAATGCTTAAACCAACTCACGACGACCCGAGCATTGAAAGTCCCTACGCTTTTACAGCTATCCCTACGGCCACGTGTACGGAGAACATGATATCGTACTACGCACAATGCAGACTATACTTCGCTCCGCGCTGTACACTTAGGTGAGCTATGAAAGGGTGCCCGGCGATATATTTCAGGCACGTGGTCAGTCTCCATGCAAGCAGAAAGGTTTTCGCAGAGAAACGATAAATTTCGCATCTTGCGCCGTCCGTAAGATCTCCCTTCACAGCGTTAACAAGGTTTTGAGTGAGGTGTTGACAGTATAGAACAAGGTACTTTAACCCCCTAATAGCCCCGGCTGTTTGCGACATATTGCGCCCCTGATGGTTGTGAAAGGGGACGTGAAAAGCTGAGAGCAAACGTGTGAACTGCTGTCGCGCCAAATCGATTACTAGTAGAAGTCGGGTCGGCCTAACCTCAGTGCGTGAGTCTTGGACGTGACAGACTGCGCTGAGTTCTAGAAAAAGACTGAATAGAAAGGTTAAAAAAAAAAAACCCAAAAAAACAACAGAATAGTAAAAGGGAAAACAAACAAACAACAAACAAATGAACGACACCCCCCCCCCCCAAACACACACAAACACACACACACACACACACACACACACACACACACACACACACACACACACACACACACACACACACACACACACAAAGAAAAACACCACCACCAACAACAACTACAACAACAACAGAAACGAACGACAACCCCCTCCCGGCAAAACAACAACAACAACAACAACAACAAACTAAACAACAAAAAACCCAACCAAAAACAACAAAAGTAAACAACAGCCAAAAGCAAATCCAAAACAAAACACGAAAAACCAAACAACAACCAACCCGACAAACAACAACAAAGAAAACAACAAACAAAAAGAAACAACCCCCCCCCCCCCCCCCCACACACACACACACACACATTCTCTGGGTCACTAATCTCTCACTATCGTGCGTTTTGCAAAATTTCACTGCCAGGTGACAGCAAAATACATGACTTCTGGTTCAGAATTCCACAGGTACTGCAATATTTAGTGACGTTTGGCGCTTGCATCACGTGTATTATTATTATTATTATTATAAATTAAGTAATTAATTAAATCGAGTCACTGCGTTCACGGAGAAACACCTGGACCCATGCAGCGATTCAATGAGAATTTGGTTTGTACACCAGAGTTTGATTGTGTGAAGATTAATGACCCCTCTCTCTAGCTCTCTCTCCCCAGGCGCGTGCCCGAGATTAACGGTCACTTGTCACGTGGGGTCAGGTTCGCACAGGTGGGCAACGCTGTAGGGGGTACACGGGTATACACAATAATTATGCGCATACATCACTTTTGGGATTATGGTTTGATATTTCACAGTTTGGGCATGTCTTCTTAGGGTCAATGTCTTCATGCTAGATCTGTTTGTGTGTTTGGGAGGGGCTGGGGTGGGATGGGATGGGGTGGGGTGGGGTGGGGTGGGGTGGGGTGGGGGGCTTTTCTTTATTTGCTTTTGTTGTAGTTGTTGTTTCCCCGTCTCAGCTTTTGCAACGTCTATACTGATCTGGACGAAGTGGATACATTTTCTAATTTGGTAATAACAAGACTAAAACAAACAAAAAAAATGATAGTTGAGAATATTGAAACGGGAAAATTATGAATGAAGGAAAAAAAACCAAAAAACAAAAAACAAAAAAAAACACCACCACCAAAAACAACAACAACAACAAAACCCAAAAAGCTTTCTGAAACGATTTCTGTGCCCGGCATAGTAAACGCACTTTCTGATTCCCTTTAAAAAAATTTGAAATGCCCCCCTCCCCCCCCCCCCCAAAAAAAAAGCAAAAACTCAGTATCGGATCACTGACACACGACGCCATGCGCACTATCTTCTTTTGATCACTCAGTATCAAATTACAGAGGCATATTCTTCTTTTGAATTGGTAAGCAGCAACCTCCTTTACTGGTCTTAGCACTGCACGATGCGTCTGAACAAGTCTTGCTGTACGTAAGACATGCAGCTCTATGCGCAAACATGAATCAATACATGGGTAAGACGTTACATCTTTTGTCTGGCTGATTCTATGCATCGTCTTTGCGACAGTAACAAGTCTTGCCCGATCTTGCAGCGGTGCGGACTGCCTTTTAGTTCAGGGGTCAGCGTTTTTACAGCTGAGGCAGTAAATCAGGTGGTTTTCTCTTTTACAGTATCTATAGGCGGCTTCGGGCCGGTCAGGTGCCACGGCTATTGACGGATAAGATAGAATGAGCGTAGTTCGTTCTGTAACCCCATGCAAACCGCGCTTAACTAGTAGACGCTCTCGGGCGGGCGGTTAACGGGATCCTTTGTGTGTCAGGTGTGCGTACGCTAGCGTACAGGTAGGTTGTGACCCATGGGTGACACGACTTACTACTCAAAATTGAACCCCACAAACCAAACAATCACTATCAAATTTTCTGCAAAAACGGATAACAAGTGTTTTGCAGCATGTATGACAAACATTAATCCACTGGTGCAGTAATTGAACGCGATTCAACTGCGGACTCGTTTCTGAGGGCGGGGCGTAGCGGCGTGCTACGGCTATTGTTTGCCTGTGAGTCATGGTATCCCTACGCCCTCATTTGCATTCACGTCCATGGAGAGGCCGTCCGCTGAGCGAGTCGCTGCGATCACAACCTTTCCTGAATCTCGGATGTCGTAGCGTGCAGCCGGTTTCGGAGTAACTTTCTCAACTCGTCGAATTGTGTCCTGTGGATTACATTTTCAAGCCACGAATCTCAAAGGTAAGATTGTAGTTTTTGAACTAGTGTTGTCTGCCGTGTCGTGCCGGCAACTGGTGTCGTGTCGCGTGTTTAGCGCGTGTCAACTGAAGCACGAACCACCTCCGTAGCCAAGCCCACCTCTACAGGTAAAAACCGAGACAGTACCAGTTCGTCCCAGGTGTGTTGGAAGTGACCGAAAATGGAACGAAAATGTTCGTAGAGGACGTGGTTTTCACGTGCAGTGTATGAAAATACGTTTTACGGGGCATGTGGGGTTTGCAACGACTGTGCAAGTGGAAATGTGCATCTGCAAAGCTCGGTTTGTTTATCGACCGCCAAGGGGGCAAGGCGGGTAACTCGGTTAGGTATAGTGCGGAGTAGCGATGACCATCGAAGCGAAACCGGGTTGTTTACGGATACACGGATATGCAGTCTATCCGGAACTGCTGTATGACTGAAATTGAATAATTTTGTTAAAGAATTGAATTCTTGTCGCAGTAACTTAACTTATGTAGTTGTTCAGACTTTGAGGGTTTATGATTTCTGGTGATAGGGTGCAAGAACTGATTAAACTTGTATCAGTGGTTATTATGGTTACCAGTATTAGTACAGTTATTTTTTTTATATTTTTTATTCAAAATTTGATGATGTGATTAGCATGCCAGCGGATGCATAAGGTGCATGAGGTATGTTGTACAGTGCAGGGTGCTAAGAATGCCGCATCACGTTACTGTTTTTGTTGACACATCGACAGAAACATCATGAATCAGATAAAATGTTATGACAAGATAGCAGTGTGTTATTTTGATGTCATCAAATCTGTAATTCCTTAGTTCTGTATATATATATATATATTTTATCATTCAGAATGTATTTAGGTTCATGAATATAATGAATTATTTAAAGATATGTATGAGAGTAATGCACGCATTTTCTGACACTGAAAGTGCAGTCTTTAGGTTTTTCATTTTTGTCTTTTCATATTTGTTTTTTGCATGCATATCAAGAAACGGACGCTCCATACAAGTCCATCTTTCAAAGAAAGTTAGGTTATGGTTATTGGCATAAACACAAATGTACATGTGTGCAATATTTCAACTGTTCAAAAATGAGCTGCATCTTTAAAAAAAACATGCAAGTCATCCCTTCTGGGGAGCAGTACACAGTTACCTCCTGTCCCTTTTCTGTTTGTTTGTTTGCTTTTGTACACTTAAATGTAAATGAAAAAAGAAAGTATTGCATGTTAGCGTTATGCAGTTGGCAGTGTGAAAACACATCTTTTCTTTCAACCTTACAGCTAGATTACTTAATGTGTTAGCTGAAGCTGTCTCAGTGAACCGTATGACCCTGAAGTAAAGTGTTTTTATTGTCCCCCACTGAGGGATAGGTTTTGCAAATCCACACTTCAGGCAGAGGTGTACCGCCAGCAGTCTACCTAAACCCACATATAAACAGTAGGCGGTCTGCGTGTACCCCACCAACTGCTTAACATGCACACTTGAGGGTAAACGGTTTTACCTGAACAGTGTACCTCTGCTTGGATTAGGGGAGCCGGGGTGGCCAAATGGTAAGAGCGTTGGACCTCCAATGCTCGGGTCGTGAGGTCGATCCCCGCTGGGGCCACATATTGTGCTGGCTTTTTCATTGTTGCCCCGTCTTTGATATCACCCGTACGTGGTGGAAAAGGACGTTAAACTCCCAAACACCCACCCACCCTCTGCTTGGATTAGACCAGCAAAGCAAAGACACTGGCCCTTATTATGACCGAGTTTCTCTCCAGTGGGAAAAAAATTACTAGTAGTAGTATGAAAGTACATGTAGTGTAGTGGACCAGAGATGCATGTATATCTGTCACTACCTCAGCTGCCCTGGGTACCCCCTTGTAAAATTGTAATCTTATTTTATTAAACGCATTGTCTAGTTCTCAGGTGGGATAGGTTTTACAGCTATTTGGCTTTTGGGGGGTTGTCGGGGTGGATGTAGAAGGGCATTATTGTACTCAAAAGTACACATAAATATTAAGAGTACTATTTTAGGCCTTTTCTTTTTTTAAAGGAACTTGAATTTCAGGATCTCATCCCAGTGTTCAGAGTGTGCAGAAGGTCAATTTTTACATATATCAAAGGAGTGCCGGGGCGGCATAGGCAACTCAGAACATGCAGTTGGTTCTAATAATAATATCCTTGCCCTAGTGGTTCAATACAGTTCTGAACTGCGAGACTGCAAATATAAGTGAAGGAGTGTTCAGGTCATAGACCGTTGGAGCGGCTGGCTACCTAGCAGCGGGCCCCAGCCACGGCGCTATGACAGCGCAGCGTCGCGCTCGTCCACAGCGAAACTCTACCTGGCTGCGTACCTGTGTCGTACGCACGCTCAGGTAAAGTTGGCAAGCTGCCAATAGTGGAAGCCCTCAGGGGATTGGGAGGGTCGCGTTTAGAGAAAGGGGAGGGAGGTAGAGGTGTGGGGTGTGGAAGGTGGCCAGGGTTTGGGGGTCGCGCTTTGTTGGCTCAGGGCCAAGACGCCTTGTCCACACAGTGGCGGCCCTGTTCGAGTTGACCACGACTGCGCACTTTTTTTTTCTCTCTCTCTCTCTCTCGCCTGTTGCGCTGAGGAGCAAGAGAAAGGGCATATGAGAATAAGTTTAGGCTGGTCGTGTTTCTCACTCTGTGCCGCTACAAAAAGTGCAGTAAAAACTGAAGTCACAGGATTTTGCAGCCCCAGGCAGTTATTTTTCCCGCCAAACCCTGGCTGAATTAATTAATAGCATGTCGTTTCCGCGACCGAAAGTTTGCGAACTGGGCTATCGGGGAACCAAGAACGAATGTTAGTGCATTAATTAAATTTGTGTTAGTGTTGTGCAGGTGAACTTGAACTGGTTGCGGTCTCTCTCTCTCTCTCTCTCTCTCTCTCTGGCTCTGTCTCTCTGACAACAAATCATTAAACAAATCTCTATTTGTCTCAAACACACACGGAAAGTTTAGCCAATAAATCAGTAATCTGGCACCGCACCAGACTAATGGCAGATCCTACGATTTCAGGGGGTGTAGGGGAATTTCTTGTCGTGATCCATGTTTTGGGACTTGTGTGTCCTGACTAGTAAGTTCATGGCTATGGCAGTGGCTTTGCAGAAATCCAGGATTGTCCTAATCCTGTCAAGGGTAGATAACACCATTGATTAATGAAGCGGCAGATAATACGCCTGTCGGTTTGACGGTGGTGCGTCCTCGTATGACAGTTCTTATTCACAGTATGATCCGTGCCAGCTATACACAGTGTATTCAACGCTGACCCAAATGATAGCTGTCCCTGTGCTTTGGGGGCTGATATTATCTTGTGGTTGGTTATAGCAACCTCAGTGTGTATTACTGAAGTGATCTCTCTCTCTCTCTCTCTCTCTCTCTCTCTCTCTCTCTCTCTCTCTTACACACACCGGGGGACACACACACACACACACACACACACACACACACACACACACACACACACACACACACACACACACACACTTAAACGATGAAACGTTGAAAATAGGCGATAGTAACAAACGAATCGCCTCAGTGTGCGGTTGCTCAGTCTATACTACCGCTGTCAATTTAAATAAAAAAAAGACTGGCCAAACTGGCTTTTTGTGTGCGAGAGAGATCATCTAACTAACATGAACCATGTATTGTAATTACATCGGTTGCGTTGGTGTGTGTGATGGCAGTCTGAGATTACTCATGCTAATTTACAAATAAACTCATTTCCCCACTTTTACACGGTCCCCAACTATAGAATCGTGCATCAGAGGCCAGCTGTAGTTTATTGTTCCTGCGTGACAGCCGCCCGCATACGCCCTAACAATTCAATACAGAAACATATCGATTTTTCCCCCCTTCATCCTCTCTTTCCTCACCTTGCAAGTAGTGCACGCGGCTTTCGCGCGCAACACCTGGTCTACGTAGCATGAATGAGTCAGCCTCTTCCTACATCATGCTTGCGCGGCAGGACGAAAATTCCCCGCGCACTATTTTTAAATTGTATTTACCATTACCATGGTTACCTGACTCATGGGAATCATACGACTGTCGCGTCTGCGGCATAGTTTCATTTGGTGTCGTTAACTGAGACAGGGAGTCTGGAATGGTAAAGGTAGATGTTGCAGTACGCAAGACAGACTAGCGTCTTGAAATCGGTGCCATTGAAACGTCTAGCTTGCAGGTGAATTGCGTAACCATGTCAGCTCACATTTCTGAGAATATCAGGTTTGTCATTGTTTTGTCGGCCAAGGTTTACAAGTGCCCGTTTTACTGTATCAGTTTGCAATGTCAAAACCCGCTGTATGCTACTAGGTTTCATTCTGAATTCCATTCCTGGATTTCAGTGTGCGGATCGACTTACATTTGACCCTCAGGTTGTGAAAATGAAGACGCGACAGTCATCAGATGTCAGTAGTAGCGAAAAGCTTATCCATTTTCATGTTCTTTTCTTTGGTGTTTTTTTTTTTTCTTCTTTTCTTTCTTTTGGTTTAAACAGTTTTTATTCATTTTGAACAGACAGAAAATTCACTCACACAATTTCGACGATACCGAGCACAACAAGTTTCTTTTCATGAAATGCGATCTTTGCTGTTCTGGTAACAGTGTTCAAAATGTTTCATTTCTGTCTTTCAGATGGTGAGCTGAGAGACAAAATATCCCGGACATTTTCAAGATGGATACGTGTACCTTATCTACGATTTGGATTATTTGTGTACCTGCCTTCCTGTGGATTAGCAATGCAGAGACGTCGGACTAGTGCTCAAGATGTGTGATACAAGTGATGATTTGGACTGCATGCTGCCGGCCAACTGCCCCAGCCCTTATTTTGACACCTGGGACAGGCACAACAGCATTGCCTTCTCAGCTACCAAAGGTCTCCGCAATGCACCTGGAGAAAATAACTGCTTCGTCAACTGCGCCGTCCAGGTAAGAAGAGATGAAAGATGGGAGGTGTTGGGGGGGGGGGGGGTAATAGATCTAATACATGGTCAGGAAATTGCTCTGTTATTTGCTTTCTTCTAGAAAATTTCAATTTTTAAGTATACACATAACGTGAACATCGAGCAAATGCATGAATGCAAATGTGTGAATAACGTGGCAGTGCTTCGTAGAAACCTGAAGGTTTCAGACGCAGTTAAAAAGAAAAGAAAAGAAGAAAAAACGACAGTTCTCAGCTGAAGTTAACATAGCAGGAGTATGGCAAAGTGAGGATTTTTCAGCCATTTAGTACTTTAGAGACGACCAGCTTTACAATGTCATGACAAAGATGTTGGTAATTTTAAAGAAACTTCAGAAAGACGTCCTCAAGACTTAATTTAGTACTTCTCCGTGTGCACATGTGTTCTGCTTGAACAGCAGAAACCGTCTGCCCACGAACCATCCCGGCCCCTTGGTGGTTTGTAATAAAAGCAAGATGTAGCCGTGCTGGACCCGACAAGCAGATAGCCAGATAGCGTGGGTCGGTAAAGGTCACTTTCCCTCGCATTGTCTTAATCAGTTGGCATTTTGTTGTCCAGATTAGGCACCCGGCACTCCATCCCCTAATCTATCCTTCTCCAGTTGCCCCGACGAACAAGGGGGCTGGTAAGGGTCAGGCGAGGATCGAGTCCCCATTGTCTTGTAGACTTGCCATGTTGGGTGATAGATGTGCCTTTGCCCTGAGGTCGTCCGTGCGGGATTGACTTGTCTTACTGTTGGCATTACCCCCTTCCTGCGGGCCCTTGAGGTCTTGGTCCTGCGTGAAAAGGAAGACCTCTTCGCCCCCTTGTTTCTTTGAGAGCCACTCGAAGCCTGATTAGCTGGGACGGCAAGGCTCTGGCAAGGCCCCCCCCCCCTCCACACCCCCTTGTCTAGTTAGTAAACAGGGTGCCAGTGAGGTGACACCAGCACAAAGGGTTCTCCTACTTATGCTTTATTGTCACATCTTGCGGGGGCTAGCCCAGAGAGCGCCTGGAGATGTAGGTAATGTGGTTTGGGATACTCGTGGGGCGGTCTCGTGTGTGCTCTTGCGATCTGACTCGTTTCTTTTGGGATCTGGTTTCTGTCCTCCAATTAAACAAAGAAGCTGGGCCAATAAGCGACCGGGTTACAGTGCTTCCATCCCCCCCCCCCCCCCCCGCTGGTTGTATGTGTACTATTTTAACACACGTAGACTTTTTTTTAAGGCTGGAGTGGATATTCAGTAACTCAGAACGGCTGAGGTTCCGCACAAGAAGTGCCTGCTTTTAGTCTCGTGAAGTTACTTGATAAATATTACATGTACACAGTCAGTGAGAACTTTGTCGGTCAATGAGCATGGCGTGTCACCAGGCCAGTGAGTGGGTAAGTAAGTAAGTACTGAGGTAAGTGTATTGTGCTAATCTGGTTAAGGGAAGGATTATTTCCACCTGGAAAAACTGACACCGAGCTGTTGAGTACACGTAGGCTCTCCGTACAATAGCAACCGTACCGTGTTCGCTTTCCGTTTGTAGCTGATAATCCCAGCTAAAACTCCATAGCGTTTAATTGGCCCCATCCGTTGTGCTTGCGACAGCCTGGCAGGAAACGAAAAAGAACAGTCACAGGCTGGATTGAAACGCGTGTGCAACTGTTGACATACGCACAACGTAGTTGAGTAACTTCCGTCGTGATTCATCCGCCTTTGCAGTTTGCGTAGTACGTACAGCCGCAATAACATTCAGTCATGAGAGCGATTCATGTTTAAATGAATATAGTTTGATTGGCCAGTTTACATCAGTTTCTGTTAGTGTCTTCCGCACCAAAAGCATAATTGTGAAATGGGTCGGTGACGTTGCAGACAGATTAGAATTAGATGAGGCAGTTGCAAGATCGAGTCAGATTCGTGAATATATACAGAGTTTCTTTCATAGCTTTTGCAAGTTTTCTTTTCCAACAGATTGACCCATGAGTTTCGTACAGACAAATCTAGTTCCACGACACAAAGTTATTGTTAATACAAAAATGAGGAGAAAAAAAGACTCCATGAGACAAAGTTCTTTTCATGCAAACATCACTGAGTGTAAAATAGCCGCACAGGTGCCGACAGATGGTGAAAAAACGGGACCGTTTGGTCAGTTGCAAGGTGAGGGATGGTAGCACCCATCAGGTGTTTGTAAAGAGAGCCGCTCTTGTCCTCAGGAGCCCCGCTTTGTTACGAGGTGACAGGCAGCAACAAGTGGTTTTCTCTCCACAGACAGTGAACTTGGGGCCGCGTCCCCCTACAGTCCACAGGTTTCTTTTTCTACGCGGGTGGACAGATGGCCGGGGAGGGGGGGGGGGGTCAGTGGCGGGGTTATGACTAGGGTCAGGTTTGGCGCCAACTTTCAGTGAGGCGAGAACGCTTTACTGTCCAGGGTGGGTACTTGTGATGTGTGCCGTGTGTGTGTGTGTGTGTGTGTGTGTGTGTGTGTGTGTGTGTGTGTGTGTGTGTGTAAGCATAGGACTCCATTTAAGTCAGCATCAGGTGTTATCTGTGGTTTGTGCTGTTACGCTGTTTTCTTCTTCTCGTTGATTGTCTTTGTACCAGGAACTTGATGTTAGTAAACATGTCAGTGTACTGGTTGCTGCACGTCGCTTCTTCAGTCTTACCTGTAGGTCACCATGATTTTATCAACAGCGTCTCAGTGCGACATCAGCATTTGCATTTTCATCAGAGATCTTAACTAAGCCCCTGTTTCTATTGGGTGAACCCCTGCTTTGTCCGGCTGAGACGCGCTCGTGGCTCCACAGAGCCGCTGTTTGATGGCGTGTTCAGAACTTCTTCAACATCCCTCCAGGCTGTCCAGCCTATTGTGTCGTCCAGAACTTCTCTCTCATCACGTCCACTCTTTGGATCTAATTTCCTCTGCAAAATCCCTGCTGTCCCCACCCCACCTTTGCTTCCCGAGTCACACCTGTGTCCGTCAACGGTCAGCCAATCAGACGGCTGTCCGGAGCGTGACACGGGTGCAGCTGCGTTCAGTGCGCGTGGCCACCACGAGACACTGGAGGCCAGGCTGCATTCAGGTGATTGTCTGCCCGCCACACACAAACACCCTCGGACAATGCCCTCGTCCTTGCACGGGCATTGTGCTGCTAGTTTGAGGAGACGGAGCAGAAAAAAAAGTCCGGTGATGATCTATTCACGAGACGGCCAGTGTCCACGCCCCCCCGGGACCAGATGGCCCGATGGCCGGGCTACGGTTTCAGGTGGATTGCGATTGTCTGCCGGCTCCGGTATTGAAAATCCTGGGCTCTGGGTGCTCGCTGCCTGGTCAGGTGAAAAGAAACAGGCGGAGAATAGGGGCCGGCACACCTATTGTTCTCACCTCCAGACGCGGGGCTCTCTCTTTTCTCTCGGCGCTGTGGCCAGGTTTGGTCATCACAGAGGTCGTGTTCCTCTGACGGGTCGCATTGACGTGCTAGTCACTACCGTGTCATTGTCCACTGTCGGGGCTTTGCATCGTGAGGGGTCGGCTTCTCCACACAAATCGTCGTGTAGTGGACCTTTTCAAATTGGACTGTCGCACAATCTCCTGGATCTGACAGATTTTAAATGTATGACTCTCACCTGAAAACGCCCGATTGAATTTGCAGGAGTTAAGATTCATTGGAGAAGAGAGCTTGTCACATTCGAAAACCGTGCAGACTGTTGACTAGTATGCGTGTTTGCAATGTTCCCTTACAGACACAAAACACACACACACACACACACACACACACACACACACACACACACACACACACACACACACACACACACAATTACAACAAGACAAAACAAAAAAATCGGGTTATTTAAAATCAAAACCAGTGCTGTCCCAAATATCTTGCATTTTGTAACTTCCAGTTTTAGGTCTCGCGAAGTTCACAGGTGATGTTTTTTTGTAAATTGAATAATGGGAGTTTGAAGATGCATGTGAATTCTCGATTCTGAACAAAAAAACTAAACAGAAACGTTGTAACAGACGTCCTGCAATGCGCAGAATCCCCAGTTTACATACTTCTGCACCGCTGCAGATTTGCCCCCGCTAAATAACACACCCGCGTCCTAATTCAGAAGTGCCACCGTTCATTGACAAGACAATTTCCGAGTACCGAGTACAAGATCAACCAAATGGCCTATAACAGCTGTGTAGCCATCCGTCACTGCTGTTGACACTAGCAGGATACAAGTGTAAGGGGCTTGTATTTCCTAGCTTGGTCTCACCCTCTCGGTTGAAGCGGATTTAACGTATGAC
Organism: Batillaria attramentaria; assembly: GCA_018292915.2. Lineage (NCBI taxonomy): Eukaryota > Metazoa > Mollusca > Gastropoda > Batillariidae > Batillaria > Batillaria attramentaria. Next base: position 856,322 of record JACVVK020000034.1, read on the forward strand.
AGAAAACGAATGGAATGCACAACGCCACCAGCCGGGCATACCTACCCCACTACACCTACATTCATTCTGTACCTGTGCTTCATATCGGGGTTGCAGGTACGTGGCTATAAGCCTTAAGGGACGAGGAGTGGTCCCATACACACACACACACACACACACACACACACGTCGCAGTCTCCCACTGTAATGACTGTGTTTGCTGGCAAATATGCGCCAAAAATATGTATTGAATGCAATCAGTTGCTTTGATTTGCGTCACTTTCCGTGGCTGTGATGAGGCTGGTAGATATTGGTGATTATTATTGCTCGGAGCTATATATATTTAAAAAAAAGGCAAAACGTACAAGTGATTGGTTGGAGAACATCCTGATTTCGAGTGTGAGTTTCTCCCCAAGGCGGACACCACTTGCTGTTGTCATTATCTGAACTGGTGACACGTTGTTTAGATTTGAAGCACTTCGTGATTGGTCCTCCCTTGCTCAGAATTAAAACTGTTGACTAGACAGATTCATTCTGCCTCTGTATGTCTGTCTCTCTATCTCTGTCCCTACCCCCCCCCCTCTCTCTCTCTCTCTGTATTTGTTTAAAAATTACCTAATTATTTCTACCTCTTACTTGGTGTTATATTTTTAAGTAGATGTCATTAGACTTTAGAACTAACAAAGGCAGGTAGAAATGTGACTGTCACGTTAACTACCTCTACCATTGTAAAATAGATATGTTCATTGATTCTTCCTGTTTGGCGCTCAGAGAAATTTATCTACACGACTCGAGCCCCCCCCCCCCCACACACACCTCCAACCACCCACCCATCCCCACCAGTGTGTTCGCCATCGACAGCCACCACCCGGAAGGAACCCACCCACCCGGAAGGAAAGCCGCTAAAATCTAGCAGTTTATTAAATTTTCAGAGGCGTGTAAGCACAAACGTCAGTATTCCTAGCAGACGTCCTTCAGCGCAGTTAGCGGTAAACGAATTCTAAACCGCACGTCTTCGTAGTCCTTTTACTTTACAACAAAATATTAATGCGGTGCATACTGAAGCGTTGGGTTGCGCTATGAAAGCTTCCTTTGTAACCACGGGTCCGTGAGGCAACATGAGACAGAGGCAACAACAAGCTGACACATGACATAAACCTCGAAATAGGACAGCGAGAACTGCAAGAACGACATAAAATTATTGATGACCGTACTAGATCCCACTCACACTGGGGAAGGGGTTTCCGGTGTTTTGTGAACCTCGGAGAACGGGGTAGCGGCGCAAAGTCCATCATACACTCACTCCCCCACCCGGTTCAGTCTGCATGCTGTCTCAGTCCAGCTCGACTCTGATATAAAGCTGCTTAGTCAGGTTTGTGATGTGTAACTCACTGCCACAACGGGTAGCCGTACTGCAATACAGTCCACCTTGATAAAGCATTATATGCTTTCAAGTCGTTGTTGTTTTGTTCGTTCTCCAGAAACAGGAGTGTTGCAATCATGTGTTTTTCTATGTGCCTGTCTGTCCAGCGTTTGTGTGTGGAGCGGCTGGAAGACTAAAAACATTACTCGATTAAGAAGTGAAAAAAACAAACCCAAACGTATTTTGTACGCTTTAAAATAGCAATAGGTTTTGCCCAGCTCCCAAATTCTAATGAAGTAGTTGCTGTATTTAATTAGTCTAAACGACTGATGCACCTCTTCCTGCTTCAGCTGTCAATACATCTCAAATGGTAACCATTGGATTTAAGGTGAGGGTCGACCCGTCAGGGTTGGGGTGTTGCGGTTGAAATCACACTGAGGTAATCTCCTCTTTCCTGCTTCCGCTACCTTGGTTCGGGTTTTGTCGGGACTGAATTTACCGAGCTTTTACCGCGTGGATCAGCGAAATGGTTTGAGGCGTTGGTCGGTTTTGCTGCGGACACCAGTACACTGTGCGGACAAGATGACAGTTCCAGTGTGTAGGTGACATGAGTGATAGTTTTGCCGACAGGAAGAGTTTGGTTTCTTTTTCCATGTGTGGCAGTAAAGTGACTCGGATGCCATGACTGAAGATTTTGGTGGTTTCGTCTTCCGTATGACCATGAAGCATTTCGGACGCCTTCAGGAACAGAACTTTGCCTAAATCGGTAAAATGACAAGACCGTATAAGGGCCCAACAGTTGAGAAGTTACCTGGATGAGACAAAGTACTGACGGATTGCCTGTCTGGTTTGTTTTATCACTGACGTTGTCAGAAAGGACCCGAATCTCGATTACTTTCTGGAGAACTAGAGACTCGCTCTGTGTTGGACTGAGTTAGCGGTGAACTTAGAAGACGTCTTGACTCATGTCCACAGGAGACAGGACTGCTTTTGTCATGGTGGACTTCTTAGTACCGGTAAGTCAAAGTGAAATAATAGTTTGGTTCTGTTAGCGGGGTTCGTGTGTTTGTTTTTTAACAGTTAGCATAACAAATCTGAAACGTAGTAGTTTTACCCAGTATTGGTCAGAGAGAAGGAAGTGTCAAACACCTGTTGTCACAGTAATGTACGCAGTTAGAGAGTAGTCGTCTTTGTTTCTGTCGTTGCAGTTGTTTGTGTGTTATTAAGTGGTCACAGGTGGCTCAGGCTGCGACTAAACACATGGCTGATCAGAAACTGGCAAGAGAGACTTCCATAACCATTACACCAGACTGGCAAACTGTTCGGACGTGCAGCATCCGTCAAAACATGTGTTTTTGTTGCTGTTGTTCGTGTGTTACTAGACTAGTGAAGTGACCACTGCGACAGGTGGCTGAGACTAAACACATTGCTGATCAGAAACTGACGACAGAGACATAGCATTACACCAAACTGGTAAACTGTTCTGACGTGCAGCATCCGGCAAAGCATGTTGCATGTTGTGTTGTCACACCGACAGTGAGTGAGGTCGGTGCATCCCGGCGGCAGGTTTGGCCGTGTGAAGACGAGCGGGTAAAAAACAACCAAACAAACAGCCAGCCTCTTCGAAGATGTGGAGTATGAAGGACAACAACGATCAGAGCGCCTCGTGTCAGAAGTCGTGTGTAGTGTTGGTGACCCAGGCCACGCGGTTGTAATCGTCCCGCAAGCGGCGTGGCTGGAAATGGCGCCAAAAAGCACTCGCATGTTTGCCTGCACCCGGTTGCTCGTGTTGACCGCTCACACATCAAAGCCCCGGTCGCCTCTCTCAGACGCATCCTGTATTGACAGCCGCTGGCTGAAAATCCCTCCTTCTCTCAGGCTCTGTATCAGGCTCTGTCTCTCACTGAGTGTCTCTGTCTGTCTCTCTTCGGTGTGTGTCTCCCCCCCCCCCCCTGTCTCTCTTCGGTGTGTGTCTCCCCCCCCCCCCCCCCTCCTCCACACCCCTCCACCACCACCCCCATTCCTAATCCCCATATTTCCCCCCTCTTTTTCGCGCCTGTAGTTTTCAGTTTTCTTTTGAAAGGGACTGCTTTCAACGGTGTGAAAAATCATCGTTTTTTAAAGCCGGGAGTCACAGTTTTCGGTTATCAGTTTTGGGGTTTTTGGTGTAGCATAAGGAATCTGCCGCCTAACGAAGTTACTCTGTTTTTGCTTTCTTCTTAATTGATCACTTATGTGGCAGGGAAACGTAACTAATGCCCATTTAATGACCGAACTGGGCTGGGTGCTTATCGTCCCAGTCACAAGATTGACTGATGACGTTGGTCTACTTGGAGATGGAGAGGATGCCTGAAGATGCTACCCCTTCAGCAACAAAGGGTAGCTAGAGACACCCCCTTCCCACCCGATCCGATCTTTCATTCAGCTTCAAGTACCCTCAAGGGGCTGGTTTGTTACTCAACATTACGCCTCCCGCTGCGCTGTTGGGGCTCCCTCCTGTCTAAGGATATGCGTTGTCTTTGTCCAGCAGAGTGTTGGGCGGAGCGCAAGCACCTTTCATCTGTGCTTGTTCGCACCTGTACTTGGGGGTGTTTGGGGGGTAGGGGGACATCAAAGTTGTACCTTTTGCCTACAGGTCCGTCGTCGGCATACGCTAAATGGGCCGAGCAATCGTTGGCACAGCTTGCAACAAAATTGGATTAGGTGTCGGGGGAAAGCTTGCGTGGTAGTTTCAATATTTGACTTTCACAGTCGCACTGTCGTGTTAGGCGCCGTGCGTATGTGTCATGGGAAAGGTGTGCGTGTGTGTGTGTGTGTGTGTGTGTGTGTGTGTGTGTGTGTGTGTGTGTGTGTGACACACAGAGAAAGATTTCATTTGTGACAAGGACTGTTGAAGCCGAACGTGATGAAACTGTTACAGGGTTCCATTGTCCCCAACAAAACCTATTCTGTTCCATGGCGCTGTTTTCCTTCTTCAGCGTTCCCCTTCTTTCGAACCTAGTCGTCAGATCATTTTAACATGCAAGTGATTTTCTTTGTCAGTTTTGTTCAAACGCTAACTCTGAGTCACTGAGTCATCCCCCTCTCTTTGTCCGCCCTGTCCTGAGGTCTACATACACAAACACTTTCGCTCACCACCCATGCATTTCATTGAGGACTGTGCCGCGTTGTGCATGAGTGTGAGTGTGTGTGTGTGTTAGTGTGCGAGTGATAAGGTGGTTTTCCCCAGGTGTGATGCCATCAAGGCCGGAGGGGATTTACCTCGGCGGTTCCTTTTGATCTCGCCGGCTCTGCGCCGCCCTAGTGACCGACGGTTACCTTGTGACTTGGCTAACCGACAAAGGAGGCTGACCGGTGGCTTGAGGGAGGGGTTATGTTATGGCGTGGCGTGGGCAGTCAGTGACAGATCCTTGAGATCATGATTCGCAAACATTTGCACGTAATATGCACTACCTTCGGCGAAAGCGGGGGAGGGCTGTGAAGTTTATTAGATAACTTAAGTTATCATATTGGCAGGGGATTAGTCGCCCCCCCCCCCCCCGTGACTAGATAATTCATAACATGGCCGGCGGCAGAAAAAAAAAGTAAGAACTACTGGATTTAGATATATGTATAAAATGCGCACCTGATGCGCCTAGCCGGCATACTTACATTCGAACACAGTTGAGTTGTAAAAGGCAGGCGGTTGTTTCAACTTTAAGCCGTCATTTTATTGACTTAGTGACACGGTTCAAAACTTCACAGCTCACCCCGAAAACCCCAGCTCACACCTGAGGTGGCCTGCGTGCTGCGCGGAGAGCATAGACTAGACAGCACTTGGTATTTCGTCGGGTTGAGTCTTGAGCTGTACACGTCTAGGATTTTCAGTTTACTTCTTTATGCAACATGGCGTCGTGAATTGCGCCCGAACATACGAATATAATACGGAATAGTTTGTTCCTAGCATGGTCTGTCTGTCAGGGCAATCGAGGTAATACAATTGTCATGTGTGTGTGTGTGTGTGTGTGTGTGTGTGTGTTTGGGGGGGGGGGCTGTCACACACACCTGTTCTCTCCAGCGGCCGGGTCGTTGATATTCAAACAGATGTCAGGCAGACGCTGAACTGTAGTCGAGAACTCTATCTACGACGAGCAAAACTTAATCAAACTTCGCTGTCACAGCCAGCTGTTCCCTAACCTCCACCCCCCCCCCCCCCAGCACACGCACACACACACGCGCACACCTGGGTTCATCTGGGTCCAGTTTTAGCTGTCACCCACCCAGGAAGGTGCGCGCGCACTTCTCCCGAGGTAAATTTATCGTGATGATGATATTGACGCGGCTGTTGCCGTCACCATGGTGACAATTATCCTCCGTTCAATTAGGGCCAGCAAAACGTGTATTGTGCAGTTTCAATGCCGACTCATTTGCTCGGCTCGTTTGAGCTCACAGCATGAGCAAGGAAGAAACTAGCGTTTTCTGGCTCATTGAATCCGTAAAGGGAGTCCTGCTATTGTTTGGGCATTTGCTTCCGTATTGGGCTGCAATCGAAAAATCGTGCCTGGTTTTGAGCATGGCAAACTCTTACCGGTCATTCTCTGTGTGTGTGTGTGTGTGTGTGTGTGTGTGTGTGTGTGTGTGTGTGTGTGTGTGTGATTTGTCCTTGGTATCTTGAATTATTTATGATTCACCGAAAGACGTCAGTGACTGTTACTCTGAGAACAAAGTTTGATAAAGGACAGGCCCTGAAAAGCTGGCCAAAGTGTCAGGTTTACAAAACCGTCGGCAGTGAAAATATCAGGTTTGGTCTGTTTCACTTACGCCGAGCAGAAACGGAAAGACAGTGCGGAGTGGGAAAATAAACGGTTCACTATTCCTTACAGCTTTCCAAACTGAGGGTCACTATGACCATCTCTGTCCAATTCAGAGGGTCATGTTGTAAAATCGATGACGTATAGCCTCAAACTCTTTGAGTCAGATTCTGAAATCTCTGCGTAAGCGACGCACATAATTATGTGCGTAATAAGGAACACTGCGGTTGTCTTTAAGTTTAAGTTAGGTATACGAAATTTAAATGGCCGGCTCCATTAAAAACTGTCCCGGAAAATCTTTAGCAACCGCAAACCAAACACACTTTACTGATTATGTCATTGTCATGAATGCCAAAGGGATGGCACTCGTTCCGTCAGCCAGGTTCTCTGGTAGGTCTCTGCTTTCAGTCGATGCCTTTGACCTTTGATCTTTATTGCTAACTTGGTGACACTTTTGACCCGGGCTATGAAGCTGCCAGAAGTCTGCAACGGCATCGATTTAGGTCACGTGCACAGCCCGTGTGCCTTCGGCCTGCACGTGATACACTGGCGGGAACACACACCTAGATGTCAGCGTGAACCGCTGCAGACTAATTAATAGCGGGCCGGGCAGGTATCATGCGAGCGACCGGTCTCTCTCAGAACTGGCTGCAACCCGACGATGACGTATCATTCCGTTTGATGACTGTTGGGAGGAAAACGCCCATGCTATAGATTTTCTGCTGTGTCATTTTGTGACCTAGGTTTAAGGTGTTTTGTTTTGTTTGTTTTTTTGCCTCAGTAGCTTAGGTTCCATTCCCCAGGCGTCTGCTCCGCTTATTAGTAAATCGATGAAATGCGGTTGGAATCAAAAGGGGGGAAACAGAGTTTGTTGATTGATCCTGTAAATTAGCTTGCTGCATTTGCCTGCTAATGGCTTTCTCGTGATTCCGACACAAAGGAAGAAAATAAGACCAGATTTTTTGTTGTTGTTTTGTTGTTGTTTTTTCCAGTCTTGCTTGTTTGAACTTTCATCACGCACATGGGTTAGTAATTAGCATTTGTGGGTATTTCTGACGCTGTGATCGTCAGACTACTCCACGGACAAAATTAATGCAACCACCTCCCGTGGCTGAGTTTGATCGCTGTTTGCATGCAGTCACTACAGAGAGTTTGGCAAGTAGAGACAGTTCTACAGACATCAGACAACAGCACGCCTCGAAACAGTCATGTTGTGCTTCTGCATGGTAAGGCTTGTGGTGAGGGGGAGAAAAATCGAAGCTGTAACCGTAGTATGCCTAATAATATTAATATTGTAGTTTGTGTTCAGTTGATAAAGAGTGGGTTTTGTGTGTGTTACAGGTTTTTTGGCACCTGGACGTGTTCCGACGGAGTTATCGCCGCCTGTTGGGTCATACCTGTATGGGCAATTCGTGCATCTTTTGCGCGCTCAAGGTATGGATCTCTCTCTCTCTCTCTCTCTCTCTCTCTTTCTCTCTCTGCGCGCACCTGTGTGTGTGTGTGTGTGTGTGTGTGTGTATAACAATAAACAGCTTAAAAACATTTCTGCTGGTTTTTCTTTCTCATACAGAGATATACATATATATATATATATATATATATATATATATATATATATATATAAGAGTATTAAGGTTAACAATGGCCCTTTTTAAGTTCTGAGTCTTTTTTTTCCACATGAAAGTTAAGAAATATCTCCCCCCCCCCCAAAAAAAAAAAAAAAACCCAAAACAAATTAAATAAATACATGTAAATAAAATGAATGAATAAATAAATGAAATGAAGTGATATGAACAACTTTAAAAAAAAAACTGTTTAAAAAGTGCATCCCCCACTTGCACCCAAAGGTTTGTCGCAAGGATTGTCTAAATCTGCTGTAATCCTTGTACTAAGATTTTAGTTTTACGGGTGGATAGAACAACACAAGGCTTTCTCTCCGTCTCGGGGGAAACTTTGTTTGTTGAAATGAAATATTGATCCAACTTTCCCCCCAAGGCAAGCATTGATTTAGTTTTGTGTTGAAAGCCTGCCTTGTGAGCGCACTCGACTTCACCGGGTGCACTGGGTTTGTGTTCAGCGTCTGGAAAAACGCCGTATCGTGCACGCAGGATATGGAAGAAAAAACAATGCGTGTCACCACGCTGTTGTGAAAGAGCTGCTTGCTAGTTTTTGTTCGCGGATTCAAAGTACGATGGGTGGAGAGGGGGGGGGGGAGTGTGTGTGTGGAGAGAGAGAGAGAGTTAGAGTGAGAGAGAGTGTGTAGGGGAGGGGGGGGGGGGGCTGGTGACTGATCAGAATGACGCCTTATTCAGTCCAGCCCAGTCCTGAGAGTCCCCTTCTCCCCTCAACACACCCCGGCTTGGGGCCACACATCTGTGCTGGCCTTGTTCTCGCTGCCCAGTCTTTGATACCCACCCGTACATGGTGGAAAAGGACGTTAAACTCCTGACCCCCCCCCTCCTTCATCACGCTTTCAGTGCTCGGGTCGTGAGTTTGAATCCTGGCCGTGCTGGCAATTTCCTCGTAGCACCTTTAACACCACCCTTGTGTGGTGGAAAAGGACGTTAACCCCTTCATCAACCAGCCCTCTCATTACGCTGTTTGGAGGAATAACTTAGCATCTCCGCTGATCTCCTTTTTATTATTCCAGTTGAACCCACTGGTGGTAATTATTTTGATAAGATTCAAATGAGATTATTCGCTTGATTTATTTTTCGGTATTCCTGTGTAGACAGAGACAGAGGCCGAGACAGACAGCGGCTGATCAGGTGACGATGATGTCAGTGTAGTGTAAGCGTAACTACTAAACTAGTGTGCGGATTTTAAAGGTTTCATCTGTTGCATTGATGTCGCAGTGAGCGACATTTTCGTGTAAGTCTGTGGACCAACATCTGCTTCAGAGTGCACTTTATGTACAAACCCTGAAAAAAAAACAAAGAAAAGAAAATGCTACGTAAGCAAAAGAGAGACAACTCCGCCAAGAACACACTCACTATCTGCAAAACCCCGATATTCAGAAACCATGCAACACTAACCTCAAAAGGGGTGAAACAACACACACACACACACACACACACACACACACACACACACACACACACACACACACTCTCTCTCTCTCTCTCTCTCCCCCCCCCTGCCTCCCTCTCCCTCCTCTCTCCCCCCCCCCCCACTCGCCTCCCTCTTTCTCTCCTCCCCTCCAGCCCCTCTGGCCCCTCTATTTGTCTCTTTCTCCTCTTTTGTATTACTGCAGAAAAAAAATGTCCTTCTATCCACAACATGTGCAAAGAGAAGTCTTAAGCCAACACAGGCGAAAAAGGAATGGTGGTCCCAGATGCTCTGTCTGGATCCGCATATGGGTCGCTATCGACCCAGAACAGGACGTTGTCGCTGATGTGGCTGGACAAGTTCTGCATCAACATACACTGGTGTCCCTCTATAAATAGTCGTCTGCTCACTATCCACAATCCCCCACAGAGCGTGTAGCTTGTTTAGTCTGTCGGGCGGGCGAGGCAGCGTAGTGGTTTTTTCAGGTGAATGTTGGCACGGTCAATACAGACTGTCCGGATCTCAGTGTTGAGTTAGTTTTCAGGTCTGGACCGAGTCTGGCCTATGAACATGGACAGACAAAGTGGAGAAAACATTTCGATCGAATGCCTTCTTCTCTTTCTTCCGTCTTCTGTCTTCCGTCTCCCTTCTCTCTCTCTCTCTCTAATACAGGTGCCCGGATCTATTGAGTTAGTTTTCAGGTCTGGGACTGAGTCTGGTCAATGAACATTGAGAGACAAAGAGGACAAAATATTTCGATCAACTCCTTTCTTGTATTCCGTCTTCTCACTTTTTTCATGTCTAAGCCCCCCCCCCCCCCCCCCCTTTCAGTCTCCATCTAGAAGGGCATCCTTTTTTTTTGAGTGGTTTCTTCCTTCTTCTCAAACGGGAGGAAATGAGTCGAGTGGTTGGTAGTTCCTGCTGATTTGGTAAAGCTTTTAGCGGACCAGTCTTCGTTTCCCAGAAGTCTATTATTTTTTCTCCAGTACCTTTGAGGTCTCTGGGCAGGCGCTGAGTCAATAAAACCCTTTTTGTCTTTGTCAGGTACCACTCCAGGCCTTGTTATGCCCAACGACAGTGGAGTCTGTTTGTAATCGATGCTTTATGGATTTTAGTCACGATTCAGTCTTTCGGGACACAAAGAGTTGTTTGGGAAACAATTATCTCAAGTACAATTGTGTGTGTGTGTGTGTGTGTGTGTGTGTGTGTGTGTGTGTGTGTGTGTGTGTGTGTGTGTGTGTGTGAGAGAGAGAGAGAAAGAGAGAGGGAAAGAGCGAGAGCCCTTTCCATCTATCCGTCTAAAGTTGTTTTTTTTATTTATTTTGAGGAGAGAAAGGGTCATTCCTGACAAAAGAGGAATTGCACTTGGTAAACCTAAACTGTCATCCCAGTCCATGTAACCCTCACCCGCTAGGGTTTCTCTTTATTTTTTCTTCACCCCTCTTGGGGGTCAGAACTTTCAACCTCGTAAGGTGAAGAGTAAACAAACAAACAAAAAATCTGTACACTCCTGCTGACCCTCGACTTTTATTCAAACTGATGAACTGAACTCTAGGGGAACAAAAGAAAGAAAAAAAGCCTCCTTTTACTTTGTTTTACGTTAAGACGTGCGTGCTCTTTGGCGTGTTTCAGGTGATCTTCACCCAGTTTCAGTACAGTGACAAGACGTCGCTCCATCCCGATGCCTTGCGGAAAGCTCTGGCCGAGACGTTCGCCAACCAGCAGCGCTTCCAGCTCGGTCACATGGATGACGCCGCCGAGTGCTTCGTGAGTACCTTTGTCCTCTTCCACATTCTGCAGAACTGGACCATCCACCGGGACAAAAAAAAACAACAACAACAAAATAATGCAATAACCGAACAAGGGTGTGGTTGGCGTTTAGGAGTTTAACGTCCGTTTTTCTGCACGTGTGGGTGATACCAAAGACGGGGCAACGAGAAAAAAGGCCAGTACAAATACTTGGCCCCAGCCTGGCTCCGAACTCTCGGCCCGGCAACAACCGAACAAGTAAAAGTGATGTCCTGTGAATTGGGATTTGCACAGAAGCGGCCTGGCGCTTTTTTTTTTTTTTTTTTTTGGAAAGCCCATACGTGAAGACCAGTTTACACCAACACGACATAACCGTGTTTTAGTCGTAGTGATTCAGACAGTTAATCAACGCTAGTTCCGACATATTCCTCTGGCAAAGTCCGCAACACGATTAGACAACTTTCCAGCAAGGACTCTCTGTGTCCGCCAGTCAGCATCCGTACACATACACTGTATCGGAAAGGGAGGGGGGGGGGGTAGGACTAAGCTCTTCGTGAACAGACAGATAAAAGCTTTGGACATCAAGGGGCTCAGGCAATGGGTATCGATCCATCCACAACAACAATCCCCCGACTGAGTGGCCTGATCGGGATTGTTTCCTCTAAGAGCTCAGTCGTCTATCAAGAGCTGAACGTCCATCAGGATTCCTGCTTTCAGTGCAGAAACTGTTAAAAAAGAGAGGACGGGAAATAACGTTATTTTGTCACAGGAAAAACTTCTCGAACCTCTTCCGGTAGATGTCCCAGGAAAATGTTGACGGTGTCACCCATCAGTAATTAGCAAGTTGGTGAGGACATTGTCCGTCAGTTGTTCTGGCAGACTGCTTTCAGTGCAGAAACTGTTAAAAGAGGGGTCGGAAATTTTCATTATTTTGTCACAGCCAAAACTAATCGAACCTCTTGTAGTTGTCCCAGCAAACTATTGACGGTGTCACATCAGTAATTGGTAAAGACATTGTCCGTAAACTGACCTTTGCATGCTGCTTTCAGTGCAGATACTGTTACAAGAGGGGTCGGGAAATTTCATTATTTTGCCAAAGCCAGAACTTTCCTAACCTCTTTCCGGTAGAACTCCCAGCGTAATGATGATGCTGTCACGTGACTGATAAGTGGCAAGATGGTCAGGACATCTCCAAAAGCACTGCCATTGTCATTGGGGGGGAAAAAAAGGGCATAAACACCAGTCATATCTGTAGCAGTTAAGCCCTCTTTCCAGGTAGACAAAGAATGGCTTCTGATATTTCCCAGATGACGTTTAGACAAGGGTGGCTTCTGATTTTTTTCATTTGGCCCATGCCAGCTGTTGTTCAGTTGATTTCCCCGAACTCTAGAAACTCTTGATAAACTGTAAATTTTACCACAACAGAACCGCTGCACAAAGGGCCAAAGGTTGTTCGAGCAGAACATAAGTTGACACGTGATATCAGAGTTGTCACTTCAGCAGCAGGCAACTGGAGATATTCAGAAGTACGTCTAACAGGTCTACTTCCTTGTTTTTGCACGACCACAGATTTTCGTGACATTGAAGTGTTTTGTCCCGTAGTTGGGCCTTCATTACCGGTGGCGTCGAGAGAACAAAAACAGTTTTGTCGTTGCAGTAGTTTCGCGTTACCGTCCATAGCCTGTGTACCCACGACGTACGGTGGGCGACAGGATATTGGTTGTCCGTCACGTGGCGTAAAAATAAAGTCCCATAGTGTGTGTGTGTGTGTGTGTGTGAGAGAGAGAGAGGTGTGTGTGTGTGTGTGTGTGTGTGTGTGTGTGTGTGTGTGTGTGAGAGAGAGAGAGAGGTGTGTGTGTGAGAGATAGAGTGTGTGTGTGTGTGTGTGTGAGAGAGAGAGAGAGGGGTGTGTGTGTGTGTGTGTGTGTGTGTGTGTCCGTCCTTACATGACCGAAAGACCGACCGACTACCATAGTCAATACCGGTTACCTTCACGGGCACCCTGCCAAAACCTAAAAATACCCAGCCGGTAGGAGCGGTGTCAGGGGCCGTATCAATCTGACGTCTCTTATCAAAATTAATCAGAACACGCGAGCCCTTCGCGCAGCGGCCAGATCCTTCATATCGGACGTCAGGTGGGGGACGCACATCGATTTGGGAAGTGGGGGGGGGGGGGGGGTTGGGGGGGACCCTATCAGCTTACCGCTAAGTGCGGGCTATAGCAGCTTCGGTTGCATGCCGCGTGCGTCACTATTGCACTTCGGCAGACTGAGAAGAAGAGCGGCTGCTACCTAAGAAGACTTGCTTTTGGACCTTGTATGGCAAGGGTAGACTTACCTTGATTTAGTTTCATTGCCCCCTGGGTCTTGCTTGCGTAAAACTGACGACAAGTTTATCTTGTAATATTGTAAGACGGGGGGGGGGGGGGGGGGGGGGGGGGGGGGGGGGGGGGGGGGGGGGGGGGGGGGGGGTGGGGGGGGGGGGGGGGGGGGGGGGGAAGAGGTGGTCGGCCCGTGCTTAGTCTCATACAGTCATTTTATCGTTGTCATGAGGAGACACAGGGAAGGGAAGTGGCCTGGGCAGGGCACGCGTACACATTAACATTATCGATTATGAATAGTAATTATTCTACCGAACTTTGGTAAAAGACCCGGCGATGGTTTTGATAAGCTTCTCGGCATTTAAAAAAAAATCATCTGACGGTAGTATATTGAGGGAACAAAACGGCAGTTCAAAAGACTGTCATGACATTTTTAAAAAAGTGTAATGAATACATGCATTTAGAAAAGAAACTGATAAGGAAACGGGACGTTTTCAATAAATGGATATCTTAATAAACAGATATCTAAATAGATAAGGAAGCATTATTCTTGATATTTCGAGGGACGGCTCGTAACTGAACGGCTGAATTGCACCTCGTGTTTCTGTGGTTGCCCTGACAACACAGTTGTTTCCTTTCATTACTTTCGTGGGATAATTGATTGAGGAAATCGGCCCGCCGGTATGGACGTAACCGGAGCATGGGAACGTCACAGACATAGCGTGATTAACAGTGATACGCCCCGCGGAACGGCCAGCACTGGCTCGCAACAACAACTTTTTATCTAATCCCCCTCTGTTGACGAGAGAAGAGGGTAGTGTGGGGGCTGGCGGGAACTCAGCTGTCTGTCTGTGTGCATCATGAGTTCGTTGCACTGCCAAATTGTATGTATGCCGAGGGGATGTAAATAGTAGCGCGTGCGCCGGGGTGTGTGTGTGTGTGTGTGTGGTGGTGTGTGTGTGTGTGTGTGCTCTTTAATGCGCAGCGAGTCAGTCCTTGAAGTTGGAGAACGGCGCTTTATAAAAGCTATGTATTATTATTATTTATTTATTTTTTTTTTTTTTGGGGGGGGGGGGGAGTTTGTAGCGAACAGGGATGCTGTTTCTGACATCGTAAGAGTAAAGTTTCTTTTTTTATTATTGTAGTTGTCGTTTTTTGTGGTGTGTGAGTTGGCCGGGTGGGTGGGGGTGGGTGGTGGGCAGGTATGCTGTTTGACACGTCAGTTTTGGTTTTCGAGCAAAAGCACAGAACACACAGTCTATTATTACCACTGCTGTATAGCTGCAGACGACATCATTGCAAAATTATTCTAGTCAGGACTGTTGCCTGTGCATTTGCATGAATTAATAGCAAAATCATACATGCAGACACTATTATTGAATCTTTTGTTATGCGTGAGGAAAAAAAATCACACCCATAATTTTATATTCGGTTATGAAAATTCTCTTTGTTCAGATGGATTTAACACATGGTAACGAATATACCAGAAATGATCATCTGATTTTGATTTTGATTTTTGATTTTTTTTGGGGGGGTGGGGGGGGGTGGGGGGGTCTCGCCCTTCCCAGGGCAAAACGTGTTGTGAATTGGTCCAAAGTTTGTGACACATAAGCATAAACACGTCACTATCATTGAATTCTGCACTTCCTGGCCTTTCGTCAGTGGCGGCACGTGACGTACGTTCGCGTCATATTGGATGACAGTTTTAACATCACATTGACAGATAAATGCAACACCACCCAACCGCGCATGCCGTGTGATGTCAGTCAGTACACAGATTACAGAACCGGTAACGTCGGCTTTTGCGCCTTTGGTGTTATGATCGACAGGTTATGAAAATGCCTAGGGAAGTGCATGTGTAATTGTATTGAAACAGCGGTCTGCAAATAAAATATTCACGTTGTTACACATTTCAGAAAGAAACGGTAACTTTGCTGCGGCGTGCGTTCCGGCTCGAGAACAGTTCACGGCTTATTATCCGCGTCACAAGAAAACTGAGTCTCCCCCCCCCCCCCCCCCCGTTCATGCTACTTATAAGTATTATATCACTACAGATCATGATTTGCGAAAACAACAACTGAAAAAAAAGAGGGACGTGCCGGTTACTGAGCAGTAGCGCCCAAAGCAGTTGCTTTCAGCAGCTCATAATACGTGTCAGTATCATTATATCACCACAGATGTCATTTTCCCGGAAGTACTGCCGGAGAGAAACAATCTAGACCTGCTTCCGATTTGACATATTTATGTCCCCAAGAGCGCCCATTAATTGACATGTATGCGGCGCCGCGCATGTGCGCATGTCACGGCGGTCTCATTTTTGGCGGGAAAAGGGAGACTGAGAAACTCACGTTTTTCTCCCCCGAGGGACAGAAATAGAATGGCAGGACGCCGGTTAACAGGAGCAAAGGGGGGAAGGGGGGGGGGGCATTTTGTTTTATTTTATTTAAAGTGGTCACAGACACACGCTGTCATTTGTCGACCCCTCCTCCTCCCACCGGGCTGAGGCCCCTCCCCCCCCCCCCCGACACCTTATTTGTTATGTTGTTGCACTGCCCACACAAACAGCATCCCCCGTCAGAGACTGAGTCCGTTCAGTTTAGGAGAGAGAGAGAGAGGAAAAAAAAAGAAAATCATTAATTCGCTTCTGAAGACGTTTTAGGGCCAACCCTTTGTGTGAGCTTTTATCTCATTGCAAAATGTCACCGAGTCCCAGCGAGTGTTTGTGCCTGCGGCAGGGCGTTGCGACTGAGCTCACAGTGCAAGCATTTGCGCAGCCTTCACACACACTCAAGCAACGTCACGGACGTTGGGTGTGGGTGTAGGAGAAGGTGGGGGGGGGGGGACATAGAGGGGGCAAGGGGGGAAGGTTTTGGAGGACAGGCAGCCCGCTGACTGACAAGGTCTGTCTTTGTTTTGCAGGAAAACATTCTGCGGCGAATCCACTTCCACATCGCCAAGAGCCAGAACGAGGATGCCTGCACAGCCCCGCACTGTCTTCCGCACCAGAAGTTCTCCATGGCTGTTTATGAAAAGGTAAACTGCCAACAAACCCCCTCTTTTGCAGGCCCCCCCCCTCCCCCCATGTCATCCTAGTCTCTCACTCCACACAGTGCCCCTCTCCCTCTCCCTCCACACACGCAAACACACATGCACACAAACACGTTCACCCCCCCTCCCGCCCCCCCCCCCGACACACACACACACACACACACACACACACACACACACACACATGTTCATACTCTCTATGAAATTACTGCCAACAAAACTCTTCCCTTAGCCTCACTCCTTTCTCCAGCCTCATTATTCCCTCCATTCAACAAACACACTGACCCCCCCCCCCCCCCCAACAACACACGCTGTCCAATGCAGTATTTGAAATTGTAATATGCCAACAGAACCCCCCCCCCCCCCAAGGCTCCCCACTCCTTCTACCGAGTTCATTCCCTCCCACTCAACACAAACATACTGACACCGCCCCCCCCTCCTCCCTCCCCCCCCCCCACACACCATGGCTATATGAATTTTAAATTGTCAACAAACCCTCCCCGTTACACCCACTCCCCCCCCCCCCCCCCTGCATCATTCTTTCCCTCTCAACACACATGCTGACATTCTGTCTCCCCAACACACACACACACACACACACACACACACACACACACACACACTGACCCCCCCCCCCCCCCCTCCCCATTTTCGTGTCACCATGCGGCATTCTTTACTTTGTATTTTTCCCATCTCATTCCTCCTGCCTTGGGCAAACACGTTGCCATGCGACACATGTTCTGAGCATGTTTTGGCCCCAAACGGTCAGCAGTCAAGTTTGTTTGGCGCGTTTTGCAGTGATTTGACAATTACACATGGCCTTTTTGAAGGGGGGGGGGGGGGGCAGACTCTTGGCACGCTCACTGAGTTTACAAGCATTTGCGATTTGGCAATGAGTAACAGTTTGACATTGCTTCGCTTGATTCAGTGGCAGGTGATCAGTCAAAAGCAACCCACCTTTTCCAAAACCAACAAGAAAAAAAAAAAAAAAGCAAAGAGATGTTAATTTTTTTTTTAACCTGCAAAATTCAACGTTAAACTACGGTGTAGAGAGCATGGACTTCGGTGACGTTACACTTATCAATATGGTTGAGTAAGTAGCAAACGAATCAGTAAACTGTTTTGTGAATGGTTTCTCTTGTGTGGGTTCATTGTGTGTTGTTGTTTTGGTTTGGTTTGGATTGTTTTGATTTATTTTGGGGCGGTGGTGTCTGGGGGGGGGGGGGGGGTGTAACCAGGCAGGGAAGTGAGGGATAGCTGGCATCACGGAGTCTGGCCAACCAGTGCCACATGTGACTATTTTTGGCCGCATCAATATTTTAGGCATTCGTGAGAGCGCCGTTCTCCAGTCAGTTATCACATTGTGTACAAATCCGCTTTAGTGTCACATTTCTCATTCCCAAAAAAGAAAAACAAACTTGCCTTGTCATCGCTGTTTGTTTATCTAGTTGGCATGGCAACCTATACTGGCGGGTCTTAGCGGGATGCCAGATCCTGCAGTTGCGTCCCTTCGTCCAATTACATTCCTTGATTAATGAGTGCCGTGCGCGTTGTGGGGGGAAGGGGGAGGAAGAGGAGACGCACGGATGCTAGGTTACATCACAGATCTGTTGCTAGGCAGAAACCTAGGACACACCGGATGAGATCTGATGGTGCAGTAGAGTAGACTGGATCAAAGCATCACAATACATTAGAAATATGAGAAGCCATAGTCAACAGATCTTGAGATCTTGAGCCTGAGTGAGTCTAGCCTCTCTTGTTAGTTACTGTTGAACAAAGACAAGTTGCTGATGAGGTAAGAGGTGGGGACTAGAAGGGAAGGGAAGTGGAGGGTGGGGGTAGGGTTGGGGTGTGCAAGGAGTCTATGCACATTTAAATCAGCATCCGTCTTCAGTTCACATTTGCAAATGTCCGTGAATGTTGCTTTCGGTGTATACAGTCACTGACCATTACAATTAACTGTGCACCAGGTTGTGTGTCCATGCGGTGCGAGCTCCAGCCCTCTCAAGTTCAGCGAGATGGTGCACTATGTTTCAGCATCCGCCCTTGTGTAAGTACACTTTTACCAGCACATAGTGCTAGTGTTTTCC
Source organism: Batillaria attramentaria (assembly GCA_018292915.2). Taxonomy (NCBI): domain Eukaryota; kingdom Metazoa; phylum Mollusca; class Gastropoda; family Batillariidae; genus Batillaria; species Batillaria attramentaria. The sequence continues at coordinate 874,709 of JACVVK020000034.1, forward strand.
AGGGGAGAATATTTTCGTTGGGTTTGACGATAAAATGCACTTGAAAATTTACATAAGGGAAAGTGAGTGTAGGGACAGATGTGTCCATTTGTCTGTTTGATATAATTTGATTTTGATTTTGATATTTGACTAAATCGATCACTTGAATTTTTGTGTGTGTGAATATTGGGTATGAATAGTTTTGCTTTTAGTATGTAATTTTGCTTCAACTAAGTTTTTATTTTTTCTTCTGTTTCCAGTGCCCAGTCTCGCATGATGCAAGAGAACGGAGATGTTTTGCATCCAGATCGTTTCGGACTGCTTCTCCGCAAAGCCAGTGCCATGGGTGATGTCCGAAATTGCCCGGTATGTCATTTTGTCTATGGCTCTTACGCGTCATGAACCCAAACTTGTCACATCCAGAACCATTAGATTTTTTGTGTTTTGTTTTTTTTTCTGTTTTTTTTTTTTTTTTTTTTAAACGTGTAATGGCACAAAAACAAAAACCTCAAAGAATATTTTGGAAAATCTTGGTGGCATGTAATACAGTACCCTTGCTTCAAATGGATTGCACATGTATGCATTTTTATCGTTACAGGCTGGATGCGGAAAACAAGTCCAGAAACAGAGAACACTCCTGAACATTCCTGATGTTGGTGAGTACATGTACCATGGCCACATTAAAAAAAACAAAAAAACAAAAAAAACCACAACAACAACAAAAACAGGAAAAATCATGACCTTTTTGTGTCAGAAATTACATTCTCTTTCATCAGCAGCAGTTAGGTTTTGAACCGTAAAACTTATCTTCCAGAACACATAACTGAGTTTAATTTTCATTCAAGTGTGGCTTTAACAGAAAATTGACTTGTGTTTTGAAGTGTGCTAATGTTTTCAGTGAGCATCGGCCTCGTGTGGGACTCGGATCACCCGAGCATCGAGACGACCACGGAAGTTGCCGGGGCTCTTGGCACAGCCATTTTGCTGCAAGATGTAAGTGTTTTCTAGTACACGTATTATATTCGCAGTGCGTGTTATTCACCGTCTTCTGTTTTTTTCACATGATTATTTGAAATATTGGTTGGTGAAAGTCTGTGGGTGAAACAAAAACAAACCAAAAAATGATAAAAAGTTAGAATTACAGCCAGGATGTTTATTCTGTGCTGATAACGGTGTCACATGCCATTGTCATGGTATTAAGCACATATTTTTAAAATTTTGGACACATTTGTCAGATTGCAAAACCTGTAAATTTTGCACTGATGTGTGCCCACTTTTCCCCTTGTCTGCTGCAGTTGTTGAATCTGTGATAAACCTTGTCATCTTTATCATGCAGATGTACCACCGCGTGATGCAAGACGTCCGAATCCTGCCGCGTTTGCAGCTCGTGGCCGTGGTGTGCTATTACGGCAAACATTATTCCACGTTCGTCTTCCACTCTAAGCTACGGACATGGATCTACTTTGATGATGCCACTGTCAGAGAGGTAAGCTGAAGAGCTGATTTTTTTTTTTTTTTTGCCTTTATTACTCACAAGCCGCATCTTTTTCCACACTAAGTGACTTGGTCATTCATCATTGGGTCAGTTCTTACTTTTTCATTCTCCTGTTGCTCTGAACATGTATGCAACACACCCATTGTAACACATCCAAATGATGGAAGTTCAGTTTGTAACATCCCTCATTGAATGAACCACATTTTATTAAGATACCTTCTTTTTGCTTGAACTTCCCAGAGTTACTGTTATCTCACACAGAAGGGACCAATGTGCAGGGCTCATGCAGTCCAAGGGAGACAACAAGTCTCAAGCAGGGTTCATTGAACATGGCAACTAGAGTACAGATTCAAAATTACTTTCATTCCCAGTTGTTGACCCTGTTGTATCACCAGAAAGACATTTCCCCTTATGTTTTCTTTCCATTCTGGTGCTCTAAACTACCTGCTGCAGTTCTTTTGTCACTTGAAAATGTGGGTATTGTCTTTGTGCAGTGCTGTTGTAGTTAGTCACATTCTTGTTGTCCTGTGTATGTGTATGTGTGCGTGTCAAACCATGATCAACTTTGTTTATTTGTTCATGCAGATTGGTCCACAGTGGGAGAACGTGGTGGAGAAGTGTAGCCGGGGGAGGTTCCAGCCCCTCCTCCTGCTGTACGCCAACCCTTCTGCCACACCTGTTTCCGTGGATACAGCGCCTCGCAAGCGCGTCATGGCACCTGGTTACGCGCCTGTGCCGGGTAAGCGCTCTGGTGTGTGTGTGTGTGTGTGTGTGTGTGTGTGTGTGTGTGTGACAGTGGAAAATCATCCCTAAACTTTTAAATATAAATATAAGCTAAATTATAATGTGTGCTGGATTCAGTATGTCTTAATGGAACATGTGGATGAGAGGGATGGGCGTACAGCTATGGATGGCACAGTCTGTGCATTGCAAGCGCTTTATTCTAGTGACATGTTACTCACACAGTCGTAATTTTCCTTATAGTCAATCACTTGCTCACCCACCCATTATTTTGTTTGTTACTTATTTCTTGATTTTCGGCTTCAGTGGTGATGCCACCTGAGGATAGCGACAGCGGACTGGACCGCACGCAGGAGAGCATTAAGAGCATGGCAGCACCACACAATGTTCGGCGGTCTCTTACACCCAGTCGTGACCACATGGCTGCCCAGGATGCAGCCCAAAGCAGCAGCGAGGCCAGTCGGGGTCAGCGCTCTGTCACCCCTTGCGCGGACAAGGCCGGTTCCCAGGAGACAGGCAGAGACTCGCCAGCTAGAATGAGCCGAGAACATTCTCGTCAGCCCAGTTTTCTGATCGCTGTGACTGGCAAGACGGACAAAAACAAGCTGGGTGAAGGCGGTGAGAACGGAGCTCATCTCCCTGGCGGTGCCTCGCCCTTCTCTGGCCAGCATGTGAACGGTAGAGAGCAGAAGCTAGGGTTGTCCAGGCAGCTGATGGACGGTGGGGCTCCGAACGGGCGCCTGGAAACCATGCCTGAGGACGACTACGCCGACTACACTCTGTCTAGCGGTGATCAGTACCGTCGTCCGTCCTTGAATGGGTTTGAAGCAGCTCAGCTGCCCATCCCACCCAACATGGGAAGGTACCCGGACACACAGCGGAAGGAAAGTTTCAAGCGTGGGAACGCCAAGGACGGTAAAGGTGGTGCAGACATTGTGAGATACCAGGTTGACCCAAACCGTGCACCAGACTTTAACTCTCATGGTGATGGCTACTCTCCAAAGAAAAATGGTGGCAATGGTCAAGGCAATGTGCCTGCACATCCTCGTCAAGGTTTGTTGTCATCTGCCAGAGATGAAGACATCATGGTTGGCAGCAGTGACCACTCCAGCAGTGGCCAGCACGTGGTCGTCAAACCCAAACCCACAGGCCACGGGCATCATGATGTGGCTGACGGATCTACACACACACCAGTACAGTCTGGACTCGCCACATTACCGCGCAAGAAAGGTCAAAACCTCAGTGACCCAGCATTGAACGAGCGGCCAGGCTCCTCCCACCAGGAAGTGCACAAGCTCACCCACGGGCCGTCGCTGGGGAACTTGCACTTTGCAGAGCCTCCCCTCCCGCCAGGCACCCCTCCCCCAGAGTACAACTCGGTCAGTGACCCCCATCATCCCCACTCTCGGCAGACCTCCACCTCCTCCCAGGCCAGCACCATCAAGGCTTCGTCCTCCATGGGCCAGATTGAGCAGGCGTCCTCCAGCAAAAAGTCCGAAGACAAAATGAAGAAGAAGATCAAGAAAGAGAAGAAGGAGAAGGACCCGTCCAAGAAGTCGGACAAAAAGAAATCCAAGTCGGACTCTGCACTCAGGAAGAGTGAGAGTGCCCACGACCTGACAGACAAATCCAAGTACATCGACAGGAGGATGGTGGAAACGATCCTGAAGCACCAGGGTGTCCATCGCCAGAACTCAACAGCCAGCAATAACAGCGTCAGTAGCGCGGACTCCGACAGTCTGATGGGGAAACTGCTCGCCAGCAAGGCGTCAGGCAACCTCACGGTCGACATCCCCTATGACAATGTGTCGCTTGGCTCGCACAAGGACTCTGGGTACGGCAGCAGCGACCGGAACAGTTCCAGCTCAACTGGCAGCGGCACCATTGATCCCTACACTCAGTACTTCATCAGCAAGAGCATGGTCGTGCCACGCTCTGTCAATCAGCAGGTCAGTTGATGCCATTTTTTTTGGGGGGGTGGGGGGGGGGGTTTGGGAGGGTGAGGTGTTAGCTTGTTACTGTTTTGTTTACTTGTGTGTGTTTTTTTTTTAAAACAGTTTTTGGGGGTTTTTTTACAGTTATGGGTAAATGTTTCAGCACAGTGTGGTGTGCATTATGAAAATAATGTAAACAGACAAACAACAATGTGGTAAAGAGGACTGTGATAGGAAAAAAACAACTTCTCACAAGGAAACTATTGAGGCTGTTACACTTTTGCATTGGAAGTAGATGAAAGTAGAGACAGTCAGAGATCATAATATCAATACCAAAAGGCTGAAAACACTGTCAGAGGCAAGCTTTTCAACATACTGGCATTCCCTTTCGTTCTCATAAAAGTCTGAGAGTTGTCCACACATGTTGCTGCAAGGAATTTTTAACCATTGTCAATGACGGTGACAATAATCGCTATTTTCCAATGGTAGACGTTTTGGCAGAAATACCATTTTCGAACTTGCCATTGCTAACCTACAAGAATGTGAGCAAAGGTAAAAAACTCTATAAGCTACAGGAATATAGGATATGAGCAAAGTATGAAAAATCAGAGTATAGCAAGATACCTGGTGATTTTCAGTGCTCACTTGGTGAATGCACCTGTCTGTGTTCCAGGCCTTAGAGCAGTACCAGCAGTACGGAAAGGGACCGGTGGACCCCTACACAGGCATGGTCGTTGGTCATGTGTCACAGCACGCTAAAGACACCTCCGGCCTGCCACACGGAGAGGGTCGCAAGATCATGCACCCCATCAAGGAGAGCAGCCAGGAGGACTTTCTGAAGATGTCCCCGAATGATGAACCCATCGGCACACAGAAGTTCATCACCGCCCCTCCTTCCACGCAGGGAGAACTGAGACCACCACCCGTTCCACCCAAAAGTGAGTGCTGATGTTTATAACTCCAGTCTCCTGTACCAGTGTTCGGCAGATTATAAGTAATGATGTGCAACGGTGTCTACCTTTGTCTGCAAAAAGGACCTAGGTTCTGGGGGAAAATCCATGGCACTTAGTCCATATTATTTTAGAACACAGATGACATTAGTGTCTTTCATCTTGAAATCAGGCCTTTTCCAGTCAAATGACGTCATGGGCCGTGTTGTGCCTTGCAGGGCAGAAAGAAATCAGATGAGTTGCCATGGAGGATCAGAGGGCGCGGCTGTGGGCTACATGTTAATTGAGTTGTACTGCACAAACTGCTCGTATTTCTTTTATTACCCATATTCTGATGTTGCTTTGTCTGCAGACTTTGCCCAGTTCCATGTTATCAAGTCCTCCCAGCCTGCACACCAGAGAGAGTCTTCCTTGGACAGTCTGGATAAAGATGGTGAGCACATCACAAGTTTACCAAGATCACTTTTGTTTCTTTTTTAAGTCTGTTATCTGCTCACTGTCTGCATGGCATATTTGCAGCGACATTGGTAAAAAAACAACAAACCCCCCCCTCCCCCCCCCCCCCCCCCCCCCCCCCCCCCCCCCCCCCCCCCCCCCCCCCCCCCCCCCCCCCCCCCCCCCCCCCCCGTAAATACACACTGATGCCAGATGCTTTTTTTCTTCAATGTTACTGAGAAAATCTGAATAAAATCCAGAACTGGCCTGTCAGATTCTCTTTCAATAACTGCGTGTCCATTGCTTGTGAATTGGTTTCATGGACCCCAAATTTTTCCTCAAAAGTATTAAAAGCATGAGTAGTTGCAGCCTCGTAGCCAGATCTACCCTTGTGAATGTGCATGTGTGCACTCCTACCATCTGCCTTGCATGAGCATGAAGCACGTTGCGCTCTTTTACAGAAAACATCAACGAACGTTTCGTCTCACTGTGCAAGAAAGCCGACTCTCTGATGGATAACTGTATGCTGGCCGAGACACAGGAGGACATTGCAGCTGCACTCTGTTACTGCGACAGTGCTCTTGGTGAGTTGTCTCGATCATTGCATGATTTGACTCACACGATAGCTTTAGGTTCATATTTGTATTCAACTGGCAAACAGCAGATGAACTTCAAACTGTGGCATGGAATATTGTGTAACTGCGAAGTTTAAAAAAAAAAAGTTTGTTTTGAATTCCTATGTTGTGTTTTGGTTAAATTTCAGTGTGCATTTGAAGGCCACTGTCCCTTTTGGTTCTAGTTTCCGAAGCTGACATGTCATCAGGGCAAAGATTAGACTGCCCACTCCTAAAAGCATGACAGTGTCAATGACAAACATCACGATATGAAAACACTAGCTTGAAGGGGCTCTGTGGAGGAGAGTTGGGCATGAACGGCTCACGTCATTTGGGTTTTAGTGTCACCAATGATGAGGTTGACTGACTATTCTTTCACACTTTTTTTTGTTTTTTTTTTTATAATAGAAATGTCAGCTCCTGCATGCAGGTCCTTGCACTTACAATCTTGTTTGCTTGTGCTTTGCAGGCTGCCTGAAAGAAGCAATGGCACAAAAAGATCTGAACAGCAAAGCGCTGACTTACGTTCAGAAGAAGCACAACTCCTGTCTGCTCAAGTCACGCAGTCTGCAGAAACGGATGCCCGCCAGACAGGAATCACTTCAGTCCAGCAGCAGCTCCGACATGCCACCTTCGGTTGGAAACAGGTTGGTGCCAGTGGCAAAAGAAATGTCTGGCGTTTGGAATAGAGTTGGCAGCCACATTTTGGTATTGAAATGGAAGTTTCATGTGTGGAAGCTGTTTATGAAGTATTATCTCCGTTTCTGGGATGTCTCTGGTAAACATTCAGACCAGATCCCTGTTTTCAGCTTTGTGCATTTTTGTGGTAAGAAAGTAGCCTGCAGTAGCCATCATTCTTTTTGTGATATTGCTTGTGGTGAAGTGAAGAAGAAGTATTTTAAGAGGACTCAATTCTGAAGACTTGAGTTGTCAACCCTGCTGGTGCTGGGAATGGAATATTCTGGACTATGTCTGTGACTATAGCAAAAGGCAAATCAATTCAGCGAGACCAGGGTTAAGTATTTCTTTTCAGTAAAGAACCTTGCATTGTGTCTGGCTATATCTGACAGTTGTTGTGTCCCTCCTGCAGGTCTAGCATCACAAGCAGCGACTCAGACATGAGCGACAACCTGGCCAAGCAGCTGCGAATGGAGGCTGCCAGAGAGCGACAGGATGTCCGAAATAGGGGCTATACCAGTCAGGACTCCATCGGTAACTTGCATGACCGTCAGGGAAGCGGCACTCATCTGGGGGCTCCTAACGCTGGTCGACAGGGGCAGGTTATGAACGGGGCTCCGTACAGTGGTGGGCCCAGGAATTCTCCAAGCCGCAGTGGCCAGGAGAACGGCATCGCTCATCAGAGAACAGACAGCGGAGTGAGTCGCATGTCGACGTCCCAGTCAGCCAACTGCTTCCAGGGCGGCAGTTCCAGCGGTGGAGACAGTTCAGGCAGCACGGCAGATCTGTATGGCACATTACCCCGCAACAAGTCGCGCAAGCCGTCCTCAGAGACGGCGGCCAGTCCAGAGGTGTACCAGTCATTCCTCAACAAGCAGAAGTGTCTTCAGGCTGGTGTCCATGCCAGTCAGCAGAGCCTGGACAGCGTCAAGTCAGACAGCGGAGGATCGGATCACGGTTCTGCGGCCGGAAATCAGCAACGGATGAGCAAGTCGGATATCCGGCAGCTGTTGCAGGACAACATCGTGCAGCGGCAGTGGCAGCAGAACGGTCAGGCGGATCAGCATGCGGCGAGAGGCGGCCCGCAACAACAAGCAAATGTGCATCAATCGGGAAGAAATGTTCCGCCACAGCAAGGAGGTGGACAGTATCCAAAGTCGCACCAACAGTACGGACAGCACCCCCAGAATGCGGCGACACAGTACCTCCAGCATCCACAGCGACAGGGTCCCACCGCCAGGCACACGCAGCCTGTTCCTCCCACCTGGCAGCAACAGCAACACCACCAGCAGCAGCATCCTTCACAGCAACAGCATTACCATCACCAGCCTCCCCCACAACATCCGCAGCAGCATCAACAACCCATGTCTCACCCACAGCAGAACCCATCCGCAGTTCATCGTCAGACCAGTCAGTCCGGCAGGCATCAGAGCTCAGGGTTCCCACCGCCCCTGCAGACAGCATCAGTGGCACCACAGCCAAGCCAGCACAGCTCCCAGGGAGCTCCACCTCCAGTTCCCAGTCAGAAACCAGTCATTCCCTACCCATCATCCATAGCGAAATCCAGGGCACCCAACGGCCAAGGACCGGCGGTGCCCACACGAGCGGATCAAGCTGAGGTTGGTAGACGTGTGCCTGTCCAGAACGTAGCAAGGGTGCCACCTAACACTCACATCGCGGGCCCTCGGCCAGCTGCAAACATGTCAGGTGGTAGCTATTTGGTGATGATGCCACCGTCGCAACAACAACAGCAGTATCAACAACTACCACAGCAACACCAGCTGACCGGTGGTGGCCAGATGCGGCACGCGGCCAGTAGCATGCATCTGTCTGGTCTGGTGCCCGGGTCAAAACCGCTCGAGCGATGTGCGTCCCAGCCTGACTGCCAGAAACTTGTAGACTCTGCATACCCTGCTAACCAGCCAGGTACCTGGACTAACCTATTTCGGCCCGCCTGCCCCCCACTGTTGCCGCCGGAGCTAGGGAGAATCTCATAGTGGTTGCTTCTGCTTGACGCTAGCGCTAACTTCTGACTGCTTGCCGCAAAAGCTAGTAATTTGGGGCTCACTAAATACCCCATCACAGTTCTCTAGACATTCTCACTGACATAGAAAGAATTCATAACAGACTTTAATTATTGTGCAAAAACATCGACATTTTAGAGTAGAAAACAAATATTTTTCTTAAAATGTGGATGGGCAGAGCTTTAATGTATTCTTTGCTTTCACATGCCGTTTTCTTTGAGAAGATTGCTAGTGGTGAGACTGGTAATAGTAGGAATAGTAATGATAAACCCAGTGATTAGTGTTCTAATATTTGATCTCATGCACCTGAAAATCTGTCAAACATAGCAACAGTGGGGAGCAGAGGCCGCATTTTCTGTCTCAGTAGCGTAGATTTTGTGCCAGATGCATGTGCTTGCAATCTAATGCTTGTTTTGAATTCTCCAATGTTTGTACTGGTTGTCCAGTTAAAAGTTTACTTCAATCAACTGCTTTGCGACCCTCACAAAGCAAGAAAAGGCATGCTGTGCAAAATACATGTACAGCAGAATAGTAGTAACTTTAACTGTAGTTGACGTAAATCAGCTTCAGAAGTAATTTTTTTAACTTTAACTAACAACCACCATATCCACTTAACCTATGAGAGTTGGTATTCGCCTGTGTAGACCTAATGTGTTTTGTAATTTTTTAACAGCTAACACTTTGCATTTTCGCTGTGAACACAAGTCCATAGCATTCTTCCCGTTAGTCCATTTTGTAGTGTTTCCATCAAACAAACTTGTCATCCAGACTAACTCTGGCGCATGTGTGACTGTGTGAACATTATTAACATTGTGCCATCTTTATCTAATCCTATCCCTCCTGCTTACCTCCGCAGATGCGCCTAGCTCAGTTTATGGTGACCGTGACAAACTGAGAGTGTCTCCGGTTCCCTTACCAGTAAGTACGACTGTGGATCGAGGTGCACGGCCGAGGTGTATATGGTAGTCTGCATGATACCCTGCTGTCGTGAGGTTCTGTTCTGTGGGTGCTTGCTCCAGGATTCTGTCTGGCTGCCTTGGTTGCATACTAAATTTCTCTACGTTTTGGTTGAAAAGCCTGTTTTCATGTTATGTTCTTGTCTGTCTCTTGCATCATGTGGGGAGCCGGTATAGCTAAATGGTAGAGCATTGGACTTCATTCTTGGGGCGTGAGTTTGAATCCTGGCTGGGGCCAACTATTTATGCTGGCCCCTTTTCTCGTTGACCTGTCTTTGATACCACCCAAACATGATGGAAAAGGACGTTAAACTCACAACCACCCACCCATCCTCTTGCAATCGTGTGAGGAATATCCCACAGTGTGTGCATGTGGGTGGGCACGGTTAAAAGCCATTTGGTTGTATCTATAGTGTCCCTTTTGTTTTTTGCTACATGTACAGTCTCTTGATTTTGGGTTTTGATTTAGTTTTGCAGCTGTGCGTTCTTGTGTTTGTCTATCATGGAGTTTTTGTCTTTGATGGTGCTTCAGTATCCTTGTCTCGCACGAATACCTTCTGCAATTTCTCACATTTCCAGTTATCTGTCCAGTGCACACTTTATTGGTTCAGTTTTTGTCTGCTTTGTTGAACATTTTCAACTACTGTTGCTTTGGCAGCTTTTATTTTACTGCAAGCTATCACTGTATCAGTGCTTCTTGGACAGAGGTGCAGGCATAATTGGCTTTTGGTTGGGTTTTTTGCCCTCTCGCTTCACAAGCTTTGCTTAGTTTCATTTCTTTTGAACTCAAGAACAGGGTGTACATTTATTTAGTTTTATTTATTTATTTATTTATTTTCAGTAAACTCTTGAGCAGCCTTTCTTAGTTATGCATGTAAGATGTGAAACCAGGAACGGCAGGAACTGTTTTAAGTACAATTTTTTGGGGTTTTTTTTGGGGGGGGGTTGGGTTTTTTTTTTGTTTCAAAACAGCAGAATGGTTATGTGGTATATTTGTACACATTCCTGCATTTGCACATTTCTATGCTGATAGCTATGGAAAGGTTTCATTTTGGCCACGCACAGATTCTCTTCAACGTATCTGTGTATCCCTTTCCCTTCCCTGCATGTTTGTATAAAGCACTTTTATTAATCTAATATTCTGATCTTTCGTTTGGACGCAACTGTGAAGCCAGCATACAGATAAATGTTTAAAATTTGATTTCCTTTGCAAAGAAAAGCACCTCCGCGTGATTTGTGTGAAATATCTGAGAACACTAGAAGTGTAATCTGGCTTCACAGCGTGTTTGTTAACGTAATCCTGTGTGTATATAAGGGTTGTGGACTATCAGAGCTATTTTCATTTGCTCCTACAGTTTCTGGTGGCTGGCAGGGTGCCATTGCTACCACACAGTCACTCCAGTTACTTAAGTGGCTATGTATCTACCTTAACAGTAATCTTAAACCTGAACCCCCTCTAAGACGATCCCTTCTGGGTAGAAGGATGATTTTTCACTTACTATAAATTGACCTTTCTTTGCTATCTAAGTTCATACTCATGTCAAGATGAATGTGGTGTTCCTGGTTGAACAGTCTGTTCTGTTATGCAACAGGTTTATGCCAGTGATGGTAAGCTGGTGTTTGCACAATGTCTGCATAACAGGTTGCGTATAATTTTAATTCTCAACATGATGGAACTTAAGATAACTTAGACTACTTTGATTCTTTTAAAAAATACTTATGATCTTCTCTTGTCTTTTCCACCAGCAGCCGCAACCTGAGCGTATGCATGGTGCACTGGAGGGTAGACCTGAATCTCGAATGTCCCCTGTGAATGGTGATGCTGTCACTAATGGCAGTGCTAGTAGTGAACTTCCGTCTCCATCCGCAGTGAGTGTTCGTGCACTGGCTTCACGTTTTGAAAACTCAGACTCTGTGCCCGCACCAAGTGCAGGGTTAAGACAGTGCACTTCGCGGCAAAATGTGCAACCAGACGACGCACAGAAACCTCATGGACACACATCTGTGCAGAGGACTCGAAGCAAGTCAGAATCGTTCTCAAGAAAACCGAAATCCGTGTTAAAGAATAAGAAGAACAAAACGAGGCAGCAGCGAAAGTCAGTCACTTTCGGGGACAGTATCACCCACTACACAGACTGTGATGAGCCGAACTCTGGGTACGAGTCCGCACGAGAACTGAGCACGCCTCGTGTGGCGGCCGACGACAGAGCATACTACAGCGATGACGAGGAGCGACTGGGATCTCATGTGTCATATTCGGACAACGAGTTGGACGATGTGGAAGACAACAACAGCTCAAACAGCGATGACTCCCCAGTTGGCGACGAGGAGGCGTGTCAGTTGTGTCACAAGCGACGCACCGACCTGGGGAAGTTGTTCTGTGCCAAGTGTAGCTTCTACATGAGTAGGCTGAAATCCAACTAAAGACAAAGTCTGACGGACGTTCCACAAGGCTTGTACAGTTTTTCCTTCTAACTGAAACGTTCTGTGTCTAGTCATAAACGCTGCAGACTAGTTCGAGATTACTGTCACGAGCGAACATTCAAATTTGATCCAGTACCAGTACAGGCCCTGTGATTGAATACTGATGCCTGTTCCAGGTTTGTTGTTGTTGTGTTTGTCCCCCCCACTGCCAGTTTAACTATTATCACATTGGTTGACTAGTAATATGCCACGGAGGTAAACATTAGTCCATTTGGCTGACACATTTACGGAAGGGCAAAGACTTGCAGCAATCTGGCTGGCTTAGGTCAGAAAGCTTAGCAATACTATCTCAAGCGTGAACTCAGCATGGACATGTCTTTGCTGGCCAGTAAAATGTGCATCTGACCATGAAGTGGACTGATCTTTAACCGACTAACCTGATCTGATCTGTGGATCGGTCAGGAGGCCAAGTGCCTTGTGACAGCGAGTTGACAATGCTGTCTGCGACCCTCAGTCCATTGACTTACGATTTTCAACCAGACACCTACCAGCCACAAACACCTTGTGTGCGTCTTTAGCAAAGGGAATCAACTCATGCTGATGTGCGAGAGTTGGGACAGCCCCTTCCTCACATTGACAATCTGAAGCACATTTGGAGGACAAGGTGGTGTGATCATACAATCACAAATGCATCAAGCTGTTGAGCATGAGATATGTGGCCTGTATGTGTCGATGGGGAATGATCCATATTCACTCGACCAGTTATGCTGCATCAGCCAGCTAACCTAGACGGAGACACTGCCTTTTTTAAATGAATTAATTGCTTACTAAGCCGGCCATTCTTGCCACACTGTCTGTCCATACACATTATGCAAAATGTTTGGGTTTTTTTGCACATGTATCGCAATTCCATGAGAATTAAATGTCCAGAATGTATTCTGTCCAATAGAACATGTATTTTCCTAATGAATTTTTGTTTTATAACAAACTTTGCAAGTGCTTGTTAATATTTATAAACTGCTTTTTCTACCCTGGACTTAAGAAGATGAAAAACACGCTGCAGAAGTAATGACTGACTAATTACTGATGATCTCCGGTCTTTTTTTGTTTTAATATTAATATTGCTGAAAATTATTCTAAGTCAGGCCACTAGCCTTTGGACAGTGGTCAAACAACCTGTCTCACTTTCAGTTGTGAACTTGTTCGTTGAGTCAAAGATCTGAACATGAGTCATTCATCAAATTCAACCTTTGCGGAGAGCTACCATATTCATAGATACGGTCCATTTTCTGAGCCCATTTGTTTTTCTGCGGTCATCTTTCAGCATATTTCAGTTCATTAGTATTTATCCTAAAACTCTCTGAAAAGGCAGTCATGACAACCATTCCGAGAAACCTTCCAAGTACTCAGTCCATTTATGAAGTTTGTGTCTTACCTTCACGTTGCATTCCAGTGTTTTTAAAAAAAAACAAAAAAAACGGCTGTACACACGATTATGGCGTGAAAAAAAGCTGTTACATTGCCATCCATGAATTGTTGAAAGATGTATACCGATCGTCGGGGGTTCTCTCCGGGTACTCCGGCTTCCTCCCCCTCTGCTTTGGAAATGTTCAGCCCACCAAGTTTGAAAAAATAAATGCATATCTAAATTCCGAAATTTAAATAGCTGAGCTGACCCTTCGCACCACGTGATTGTAATACGTTTATGTCCTGTGTGTGAGAGAATGCGTGTGATTCACGTGAGCGTGCGTGTTGGGTTTAGCTCGCGGCGCTTTGAGCCAAAATATTTGGGATAAAGCGCCTTATTAATGCGATTATTATTATTATTATACATGTATTTTGTGCACATTTTAGTATGATAACCAGTGCTTCAAAGGGTGGCTTACGTGGTGGAAAAGGATGTTAAACACCCACCCACCCGCTTCAAAGGGTGGTGTAGAGTAGAACATGCTGTTTACTGTGCATTTCCATGTTTGAATTGTAAATATGCTAAGACCTTAGCTACGCTGTTCTTGTGTGCTGTGCAAATTGAAATTATTCAAGGCAGATGCCTCAGTAGAATGTCTGAACAAAGCCGCCGGAAATTGTAAATTTTTTAAAGCCTAAACTGTGTCAGCTGCTTTGGTGATATTGCGTGTGCACATTAATTTTGTGCATTGTCGTTCGTGTAGCTCTGTATATTTTTCTGTAAGATTGAACTTGGAGGAAGGGTACTATGATTATGTGCGTGTAATGTTTTTTCTATGTTGTTTGCGCAAACACATTTTGCCAGTATAAGCAGTATACACAGAGTTTGGTTTTCATGGGTGGTCTAAATGAACAGAGGCATTCAAGGCAGCAAACAATTTATAAACAATGTTTAGTTTACTATTTTTGGTCCGTGTTGTGAACAAGACCCCTCTGAATGTTGATTATTGTGTGTGACTGTGCATGCCACAATGCTTGATTAGGATGCACATTAATATGTTGTCATTTTGAAAACAGTACCGGCCTAGAGAAGGATGCCTGTTTTTATGTTGTTTCCATAGTAATGGAAACAACATAATAGGACGGGCTAAAATTTCCACGTTCATAGGCAAGCATCTGTGGTACAAACGCACGTCACTGCCGATCTCCCGCAGAGACGATTATGCAAGTGTAACTCTGACAATGACGTAAGAAAACTTGCGTCATCGATGCTGACGCGTATGGTGTTCCGAACGCAGTTCTCCTCCTCAGTGAGTGCCGTCTGTGCGGATGTGTGTGCGTGTGTGTGTGTGCGTGTGTGAATTGTGTCCGGGCCCGTTTCTTCGAAGATACTTAACCGAATGGCTTCAAATTTGGGGTATCCAAATTTATCAAAATGTTACATTAGACGATTCAAGCGTGTGATGATTGCTTAAGTGATTTGGGAGTTATCGCCCTTTTGAGACAAGTTGGTTGTCTTTCGTGTACAGGCGTAATATTTATTTAAATCACTCAATTTTTTGGCAGTAGATAGCTTGAATACGGACTCTGAATTGACTCACTACTAGAAAATGGTCGCTCTTATAGTTTTCATGTAAACCGAGCCTGAGTTGACATTGCATGTGAACCCAGTTCAGATGCCTATTTCTCCGAAAATACTAAACCGATCGATTTCAAATTTGGGGTTTCTAAATGAATCAAGATTGTTGAATAGAAGGCCCGATCCAGGTACAATTGCACACATGATTTGCGAGTTATCGCCCTTTTCAAAAAAAGTGGCTTTCTGGCGTTTAAAGGCGTAATATTTACCTAAACCACTCCATTTTTGGGACATAGATAGCATGAATACGGACTCTCAACTGAGTGAATTTTGGATGTTGTCGCTTTTATACTTTTGGCGTAAACCGTACCTGATGAAAGTGCTGGTGAACACACTTTAGATCTCAAAATCGCTCCTACTATACATAGATAATGAGCCTGGGGTGCCATAAAATATACAAAAAAAATTAGAAAAATTCACTGCAGCCGTTGTCGTCAGTTGACTCGAAAATTTGTACTCGAAGCACATTTCCTTTACACAAGCCACACGCCTCACAAACATCGCAGAAAAGGCACACGCGCACTGACGCAAAACTGTATCAGCGTCAGTTTGCCGACGTCATGTTTGATTGACGTGGGGGTGTGTCGTCACTTTTCGGAAGTTCTCTATTTGTAGACGGGGAAAGCGGGAGTTTCATTGATGTAGTGAGCTTTGTTTTTCCCACTGACTCTCACTCAATAGCATAGTAGAGTGAGAGAACACCACATAGGTCTCAATGGAGCACATGCACAAACGCGGCTCGCGCAAGTCTGCGTGCGTGCGTGCGTGCGTGCGCGCGCGCGTATGTCTGTGTGTGTCTGTGTGCGCGCGCGCGCAGCAGACATAACACATAGTGAAAAAAACGTTCGCCGCGCAGACTTGTCTGTTAAACACATTGAGCCGGTATAAATTCGATCTTTACACTGCGCAGCAGCAACACTTCAATTTTCATGGGGCTGCTTTCATTGCAAGAATTGTATCCGAGTCAAAGTTATTACGTCAAATGTATTATGCGTCATCCCAATGAGGAAAACGTCATAGATTTCAAAGAAAACAACTTGACGTCTCTCTTCCAAAACCAGATTGGTCTGACAAGCCCGGTCAGTTGTTTCCATTGAGAGAGAGAGAGAGAGAGAGAGAGTGTGTGTGTGTGTGTGTGTGTGTGTGTGTGTGTGTGTGTCCTCCCGTATACATGGCATTACAAAAGAACGACCGTGACGACAGCAGGTGATTAAATGGAAACAACATATTGGGCTGGTCAGTGGCCATCTTGTTGTATGGTGTGTGTGCGAGTGTGTACAAGACATAGCAAGAGAGAGAGTGTTTGAGTGTGTGTGTGTGTGTGTGTGTGTGTGTGTGTGTGTGTGTGTGTGTGTGTGTGTGTGTGTGAGAGAGAGAGTCCTGTGGCTGATCTCAAAAGTTTGTGAAATTGTGTTCAAGTTTAGCTTACTGTTACTTCAGTCCTTGGAATGCACATATCATATATATATTTTGCCATCCATCCGTCACAGGTCCTCGGGGCCCACAACACAGTGATCATAATTCAAAGCAAGTATAAATCTGTTGTCTTGTTAGATATAAGGCTAAATAGATTTTTTTGAGTAAAATGTTGGCATACACTTACTGACTTTGTTCTTTTTTTGGTCAACCTGATGTGTGTTTCTGCGTTCATCTTTGTAAGTTTGATATGTGTTGCTATGTTCGTCTTTGTTAGTCTGATGTGTGTCAATGTGTTTGTCTTAGTTTGTCTGATGGGTGTAATCGTGTTTTCATCAGTCTGATGTGTGTTAATGTGGTTGTCTTAGTTTGTCTGGTGGGTGTAACTGCGTTTTCATCAGTCTGATGTGTGTTAATGTGGTTGTCTTAGTTTGTCTGGTGGGTGTAACTGCGTTTTCATCAGTCTGATGTGTGTTAATGTGGTGGTCTGGTGTAGTTGTATTTTCATCAGTCTGATGTGTGTCAATGTGTTTGTCTTAGTTTGTCTGATGGGTGTAATCGTGTTTTCATCAGACTGATGTGTGTTAATGTGATTGTCTTAGTCTGTGCGATGTGTGTACCAGTAATTGTGTTTTCATTAATCTGATGTGTGTTTATGTGTTTGTCGTAGTCTCTCGGATGTGTGTAATTGTGTTTTCATCAGTCTGATGCATGCTACTCCATGTCTCACAGCAGAATGGGGATGGATGCTGTGAGAATGGGGCACAGGAAAAAAACACTTTTCTCTCAAATTCAATATTTAAACTGCTGTGTGTACTTTCAAGTGAAAATTTTCTTCCACTGGGCTCTTGCAACCTCCCTACAGAGACAATCCACAATGCAAATGATAAACATACTCTGCAAAAAGATTAGAGAGAACTTGCTTTGAAAATATATATATGAGAACTTTATTTAATTAGCGTGGCAATGTATCAAACACTGCAGCACATGTACAAGACAAGTGAAACATTTGTAAGAAGACAAAGGGAATGTGATGAACGTTTTATCACGAACACTGGTGTCGATATGGAGCTGGACTTTCCACACATCTGGGAGCTGAAAATGTCACAGATGATGATATGCTCAAAGCCACATGGATTTATTAAATCATTACAGATTAACTGAAATACAACCGCAACAAGGTAATCTACAGTGCATAGGACCTCGCACGTACCTTTTTTTTTTTGTTGTTTTTTTTTCGGTATGTGAAATACATCGCAATAGAAAAGTGCCTCAAGAAGAATCTGCCAATTCTGATTCTAAAGCTATTGTTGTTTTATGTGGTTTTCTCAATCTCACATGCCAACACGTTTTTTTGTTGTTGTTTTTTCCAGACTGCACACACCAGTAATAGCAGAGACAAAGCATCCACTGCAAGGAACTCCACAAATATGCAATAAATAAGGAGCACTGAGGAGTGTATTTCAACTTTTAATGCCTATAAAGCTCTCTGAGGAATATCTGTACTCGCTGTCATGACTACAACTGTTTAAAAAAAAACGTGTACCTTCCATCTGTGCAATTTGAGTGAACATCATTCTTGCACTAAATCGTCCAGCGACTGGGTAAAAATTGTGAAATGGGAATGTAAAGAAATTTTAATTGCACATCTACTGCTACAGACTAAACTTAAAAAAGAAAAAATCTACGAATCGCATTTTTATCAACGTACACATGCAAATTAAAGCTTTGAGCGACCAGCAGCTTGACCATGTGCAAACTTGGTGTGTATCAAAGCATGTACATAACTAGCTATATTAAAGGTACTTAAGTAAAAATGCTTAATGATCATGCATGTAAAACTCTTCAACCAGTCAACTGTTTAAAATTAAGGAAGACATTTTTCTCCGGCAAATACTACTGCAATCTTTAAAAAAAAAATCGAGTACTCTTCATTGATGCAATATTTTACTCTTTCTCAAGAAGAAAATGCCAAGGAGTGTAACGCAGGGCACACTTTGAAGGGAAAACGTACAATATGTTGCATCAGAGGATCTGTAAAACTAAAATTTAGAAAAGACAGTCAAGAATCTTACCCTGATTCTTACCCATGAACCACCAAGACAATACTGAAGCACGTGTGTACTTGAGAATATCTCTGCTTACCTGTGATGACCATGGAATCCCATATCAGTAACTGCCAAGGTGACATGTATACAGACATGTGTCCTTGAGAGTATTTATGATCCTGATATTACCCTGGTACTGATAAATTATCTTCATTATAAAAGCTGCGAATACCTGTATGTGCAAATGTTACAAGTTAGACAAGACAACGGTCAACAGCGTGAATATTTACAGCTTTTGTCATGGATTACATATTAAAAACATTTGTAAACACTTGTGCACGCATTCCTGATTAAACATTGTAAATATGGAAGCAATATAAAAACTTGCATGTTGCATTGTGACTGCGAAACATTTAAAAAAATAATCCTAAGTGGGACTATTCCCAGAAAGTAAGGCACATGGATACAGTAGAACCTCTTTTGGGTGACCACCCATTTGAGAGACCACCTGCCAGTGCAGACCAATGTTACAATGATCCTGGGTTGCACTTGTTCACTGTCTGAAGCTTCTTTTTGATGACCACCTCTCTTTTAAGACCACTCTTATCAAGGCCAAGGGGTGGTCGCCCAAAAGAAGTTGTACTGTATTTGTGTAAGGTATATATATATACATCACAGCATGAATTTCAGCATTCTTACTGAGTGCACAGCATTATTTAATGGTAATTCAGTCACTTGGAACACTTCTGTTGCATAATTTGATACAGCAGTGCTTATCGAAGATGGATCAAGGACTCTGATTTGACCTGTGACAGTCCCGTGAATCTTTGTCAACGGTGTCACAAGGAAAACTGGAACAAAATATCTGCTCATCCATTCTGCACGTGAACAAGCAGAAGATTTGTGGGTGCTACAAGTATTGCTTGTTTTCAGCACGTCCTCAGCACGCAAAACTTTTGCTGCTCCAGTTATGGTGAACACTTTTATTTTCACCCATGATAGCGGCACACAGTCGTCAAGTCACTTCTGTCAGCGTCACAGATAGGTACCACAGCATTAAAATCACAAAACGCTTTTCACAAGAAATGTGAAAGGAGTTCTTGTCAACCGTGCAGTCTTCCTTTGGTGTTTGTTGCATGACAAGATGTAAAGAACACAAAATCTTTTGCCAAGTCATGGACACTGATCTACAGTCCAGTTGAAAAGAACTGTCCATCCGGAATTTTCATCTGTGACAAACGGAGAAGTCACAAAGACCTCTTGGGTACTGATTATAGTTTGGTTGAAAACAACTGTGCCTCGTATCCAGGATTTTCAAACGAGAGGAACGGAGGAGCCTCCAGAGGCTGTTGCTGGGATGTCTTCAGTGGATCACCAGAAAACTCAGGGTTCATGTAGGCATATGTTGCGCCTGTCAAGGATTTCTGCAGGAGTGAGTCCTTGCCGGAGAAACTACCACTGCTGCTTCCACTGCTTGATCCGTTCTCAAAATCGTGGTCTGCATCGTCTGTCTGTTCTTGGGCAAAATTGACAAATACCTGAGGGAGAACAGACACAACAGGTCAGATGCAAAACTTACACAACTGTTGTACTCTTTTTCTAATGCTAGAATAAAACCATTCCTGATTGTTTTCCGCTAACGAAAACAAACAACAACAAAAAAGTTTACCAAAACATGATACACAACATGATACACAACCTCGGTACTCAGCACAAAGTTGGATATGTCTGCACGGATAAGACACTACCCTACTACTAGCAGGATGAGCAAAAGCCTTGCAGGGGTTTAATTACATACATCATTCCACTGCACTGTATAAAATGTTCCTTTCTCAAGAAGGGAGGGGTCAAAAACATGCACACCATCCATGCCTCTTCCGAATCATCTTAAATCTTCAGACTCATACCGTGTCAAGTGTGGTTTGTGAGACAGAGTAGTAGACGATCTGGTTGTTGGCCTGTGCACTCTGGAGGGCAGCGAAGATGTCAGCGACGCAACCAACTCCTCGCGGGATGCTGACTTCCACTACGCTGTGGTGCTGGTCCTGTAGGGGTTTTCACACTCATATCATCAGCACACGCATGCTTATAGAATAAATTGCACTGCATCGTAACTGATTTTCCTCAGATGTAAGTGACTGAGCTGAGGCCCTGCTTAAAATTCTGTACAGTCAATGCGGTTAATGAAGGTTACCGACAGGACAGAATTAGTCAAACAACTGAATTTCACAGTGTACATGTACTTGCAAAGGTTTCTCAGTGTCGGTTTGTTTGTTTTTTTCTTTTCTGAGAAAACATTATTAAGTTATCTCTTAAAAGCCCATGCCAAAATCGAAATGCTATCTGAAGTCTTCCGATCACAAGGATCCACTTCAAGCCACTATTATGGAATCTGCAGCACTCTCAGGCCTAGCGGAGAGAAGGCCCACGTCTTGCCTTATAGTGGCTGGAAGTGGCTCATACTGGTGTGCTGTGGCTTGTTCTTTTTTAACAAGTCTCATAATATAGCAGGGGGGAGGGGGGGAGCAGGTGGGGGGGGGGGGGAGGTGCAGATCAGGCTCGGGCTCTTAAGAGTTCAGTAAAATAAAGGTAAAATAAGACAGAATGTGGGTAACTTGTCACATTAGCTTTTGGCACACTCTGGATGAAGTCTCTTGCACATGCAAGCCACCATGACTGGAGAATGCATGCACAGGGTTAGGACAGAAGACATGACCCGTACATCAATGCTGGAGATCTTGTTAGGCATAGTGAACGATTTCAGAATAAAGTGTATTATTTATTTTATATTACACTGCACTCATGAAACAAAGGGACTGGTTTGACCATTCAATGAAAGGGGAAACGTTACAGGGAAGAACAGTGATAGGTTTTTTTTTTTGTTTTTGTTTTTAAATATCTTGTTATCACACGTCCAATTTCAAAGTTAGAAGTAGTGTTATATGTTACTGTGTTATGTAACAATACAGTGTTAAAAAAAAGGCGACATCTCAGACTTCTTAAAATACAATAGAAAAAAAGCTGCATGCCTACAGTTTTTGACATCTTCAATACCAGATCTGTTCAACATTTGGACAACTTCTTGATTTCTAAAAATCATTTTCCGTAGGTGGGATAGCTCTGTAAAAATTACCCAAAACTGGCTTTTCAGATTTTAACATTGGTCATAATATTGTTACCATGAATCCCAAAACAGTAAACTGAATCATCTGGATTTCGCATGATTTTGATGTTACAAACCAATATGCAATTTCTGTTACACTTTTATCCATGCCAAAAACTGTCAAAAGATTGAGAAAAAAAAGCAAAAAAAAAAAAAGCATGCATTGCAAGAAATGGTGGATCATTTCAATGCATCAGTTACACAGTAGCTGTTTTTAATTTATGATGCTACTGTTACAAACACTGTTAGTCTTCCAAAGCACAGATTAAAGTCATTGCGTCTCAAGCCTCCAAGTTAAGACAAAACCCAATATTCATTCACTTAAATATCGCATTAGTTGTTAAAGACTGTAGCTTTTTTCAGTACACACATACAGGGTGTATAACAAATGTTACTATGCCATAAATGCCCAAGCAAATTTGACCAACTCAAAGAACTGACAGTTTCTTGCATGAAATGACTTGGACAACAACAACAACTTTGTCGACGATGATGATGATGATGATGTGGATGAAGCCGAAGACCATGATAAAAAAAAAAAATCTATTTTAGCTTATTCCTGCATTGTAAACTGCCCTACAATTCTGACTAAACTGCGATAGTTCCTATAAGCAGCACCTGAAATAACACCGAGGAAAGTGAATGTATTTTCTTTTCTAAAATACATAAATTGCAACAGCATAACTGTTGCAAGTAGCACTGAACAACAAACAGAAAACAACACTAAAACCGACAGTATACAAAAATTTGGTACCTGAACCAAAAACACTAAAATTATAATAAAAACAATATGAAATAACACTTTGAAAAATGAAATTAAAAAAAATAATACATATATTTTTTATTTGATTTTTTAAAAATTTAAAATGAAAAGGAAAGAGAAAAAAAAATGAAAATTTCCTTCCAATAAAAAGACAGACATGCACAGCACAACACAGACTCCAACAGTACACATACGTGCAATAACCTCATGACCAGCAACGGTCCTACTGATCGGCCAGAAAAAGAAGCAGAATTCACCATCACCGTAGCCCACAGCTCTACGTCTGAGATGCCTTCTGTTGCCGTATGAGTGAAAATGAGAATGAAAATGACACTGACCTTTAACCTCTCACTAACCTTGATGCTTGACCCTGGGAACTGCGTGAGGAAAGCCTCAGCAACACTATACCGGTTACTGGACAGCCCTTGCAGGTGAAGGATCACGGTGTAGCCGTCTCCAAATCTGGGGTGGAAAAAAGAAAAAAAAAGTCAAAGGCTGTGTACGTTTGCGACAGGGGGAGTGAGTGAGTGTTTGGGGGGTTTAACGTCCTTTTCCACCACATACGAGTGATATCAAAGACAGGGCAACGACGAAAAAGCCAGCACAAATATTTGGCCCCAGCCGGGATAAGAACTCACGACCCGAGCATTAGAAATCCAACGCTCTACGATTCGGCCACCCCGGCTCCCCGTGTTTGCTACAGAAAGTTGTCCTCGGAAGTAAACACTAAAGCGTGCAATTAGCAGAAATATGGTAAGATGAGTTGACCCTTTTTTTTCTGCCAGCAGTGACAACACATGTAGTTGCCAATAGGTCCTGGTTAATCACTGGAGGTTGGAAGTCATGACAGACAAAGGGTTAAACACTTCCGTGAGACCACTTCAGCAAAAAACACTGTACCAACCGCAGTTTCTGTTTTGCTTCAGCCTACAGTGTCACCTCACATTTGTGTTGATCGAAAGAACCCGGTTCAGACACAACTTACTCAAAAGGATGAGAGCTGCAGATTAATTGTAGCCAAATCTAGAAGTTATCTGTATTTTCCACACTCTATATGTGCAGCTAGCAGCAGTAACTGCAGACGACACCAATTCTTCTCTGGCACCTCTTTGTGGATCGAGGTACACTGAAGTACATGAGACGAAGAACACATTCGCAATGAAAGGCCCTAGAGAAAAAGAAAAAAAACACCACATTACGGCGTGCACCTACTTGTTTTTCAGGTGCTGGGGACTGCCAAGGCACTTGAGTTGTCCATTGACCATGATGGCGATGCGGGAACACAGGGAGTCGCACTCGTCCATGCTGTGAAAGAGAAAACAAGATGAATGTCTGCATAGAGGGCACTATGCACTATGCACCACGTGCATTCGCTGGTATCAGAATTATTTATTGATAGGCCTTAGGCCCATTCAAATTAAGTTGAGAGTGACATCAAGACATTCTTATACACATCAATACATGTACAAAAAGTAACCAAAGTGCAAAATAAAGTATATCAACTCAGCTGAGCAACTGTTGTCTGTTGTCTTTTTCTTAAACTTAAAGCTAGAAAAATATATAATGCCAGGTTCTTAACTGTATAATAGTTACTTGAGGCCATTAACATAGTGAGTCGAAAGCTGCTTGGATGGTTCCAGTATTTTCTAGGAATAAACCGGGTACGTATGTCAGAAAGACTGGCAAATCTAAGACAGCACAGGAGAGGCAGCTTCCACGCATACTTTCAACAGTTTATACAGACTGAATATGAGGTGTGGTACAGATCAAATATCAACCTTAATTATTTTTCATGTATGTAGATCACATTAATGCACAGTAAAACAACATTGTCTGCAGAGCATTGGTGCATGGGTAGGTGTTTGGGAGTTTAACATCCTTTTCCATCACTTAAGGGTGATATCAAAGATGGCGCAACAAGGAAAAGGCCAGTACAAATAATTGCCCCCAGCCGGGATTGCATTGGTGACGTAACTGCATTTCCACAGAGAATGGTCACACACCATCATACAAAAAGTGCATCATCTAGACACACACAGACTATACATGTATAATCAGTACTGTACTCTGTTAAAGGTCTGCTTCCTGACAAGTAGTAAATTGTGGAAGTATTTACCTGTGTGAGGTGAGGATCACTGCCTGTCCCCGCTGGATGGCTGTGGTGATGCTCTTCCAGGCCAGACGACGTGTGCCGGCATCCATGCCTGTGGTCGGCTCATCCTGAACACGAGTTATAAAGGCACAGTCAGATAGACTAGTTCTAGTGGTTTACCCCAAAATAAACCATGACATGTTTCAATTTTTTGCCGTAGCTACCGCGCTTCCAGGGCCCATGCATTTACTGCAATTCTATTTTTCTGGTAGGGTGACAAGTGACTTATGTATCCCCTAAAAAATCTACACACTGATTTGTGAGAAAATGATGCGTAGAGCAGTTGAAAGTGCCTAATGTTAAGAAGAATATCATTAAAAGCATACACTTGCAAATACTTCGCAGAGATTTTTCTGTGTGATGATTTTTTACATGATCCAAGCAGAATAAAATGTCACCCCCAATAGTGAACAAAATAACATGTACTGGCCATGATATATGAGTTCCAAATGTTTGAAATGCACTCTCTGCATATATCTTTGACAGGTGGAGTGTGTTTTTGTGAACTTGTAAACCACTGAGCGGGTTATAGAAAGTCAAGCTTTTCTGTGCAGCTGTAGGTGAATATGCAAGTAATTTGCTGTTGAAATATCTTCTTCCTTTGCGTGTGTGCATGTGCGTGTGTGTGTGTGTGTGTGTGTGTGTGTGTGTGTGTGTGTGTGTGTGTGTGTGTGTGTGTGTGTGTGTGTCTCTCTCTCTCTCTTGGGTTGTTGTTTTGCTGCTGTGGTAGCATCTCAAATGCACACTGATTTAAACACACCAAACTCACCAACAACAGTACAGGAGGATCGCCCAGCATGGCTATGGCAAGGTTTAGTTTGCGCTTGGTGCCTCCGCTGTACGTGTGGACGGCGTTGTCCGCGTAACTCTCCAAGTGAAGTCTCTTCAGTTGCTCTGCTACAACCTGGAACGACAAGACGTACATTTTCAACAAATTTTACCCAGACATCAGGTAAGTTGGGGTGGGGTGGGGGATAATGGGGTTGGTGCATGATTGGGGGGTCACGTGATACAGACTGTATACAAAAAAATCTTTTGTGGAAACCAGTGGAAGATTGTATATTGCACATACACATATTACCATTGCAGTCAAGTTTAAGACGGTATCTCTGCAACTAGAAAAGCCCCTATGCACTACACCCGATCTCTCAGTAATCTCCCAAGTTGTGTCTCTGAGACTGTTTCAGTGTTGGTTTGCAAATATTAGCTGATATGTATTAGGCACACCTATTGGTATACATTAACAGACTAGACTGCAATTTTCCTGTGCTGTGAGTGCATACTCTGTAAGTACATACTATGTGAGTGCATACTCTGCATACCGTATCTTGAATGACACACACACCTGTTTTGCCTGTTCACTATCAAAACCGCGCAGTCTGGCGTGGAAATGCAGCGTCTCACGGCCAGACAGGAACATGTCCAGCGCATCCTCCTGTGGACAATAGCCGACCTCCTCGCGCAGGCTTAATGAATCAAGTCTGAACAGGAAAAGGGGAAAGTTGACAATTACACAGGTTTTAGTGGTTGCGGTTCCTAAAACTGCTAATACTGGAAAACGTGAACCTGTTCTCAATTTTTTTTCTGGAGGGCAAAATTAGGCTTTAGTAGGGTGGGTGGGTGTTTGGGGGTTTCACGTCCTTTTCCACTACATACGAGTGATATCAAAGACAGGGCAACGATGAAAAAGACAGCACAAATATTTAGCCCCAGCCGGGATACGAACTCACGACCCGAGCATTAGAAGTCCAAAGCTCTACCATTCAGCCATCCCGGCTCCCCTAGGCTTTAGTAAAAGAACGTTACTAGCAAAAAAAAGAAAGAAAGAAAGAAAGAAAAAATCTCAATGAAAGCAAAACGTTAAACATGTGGGCTGCAGGTAAAAGACATTTTGGGTTTTTCTTCTCCCCTCTTCTTCTTTCCGTTTATGCAGATTTGGAAAGATTGATAGAGTACTGTGTGCGACTGTACAATCTGACCAGTGGCTAAACCCCAGCTGACCAGTGTTCACAATACAGAATGGAGTGTATCTGCTCATTCTCTGCACTCCCATATAGTGAAAGTAACAGAGCAGAAGTGGCATAAACGCATCTGCACAGAGAATATGGTCCCATAGCCTCATGTACCTCACAGCTGAAGAAAAGTGGGTCCTTTTGTTGCACGATTTTGTATTGTTTAATATATCTGTCGGTACTACAACAAGCCACATCTCCTGGCTGACAACAGAAGTATAGGACATTGTACTGAATATTGTTGACTGTGTTGCAGATATGATAGGACATATAATAATAATAATAATTAATATATAGGTATTTAAGGGACACCCTCCCTCTTGTGGGAGCTCAGGGCGCCTCACAATGAACACACTCATTCATCCAGAAACACACACAACATGCCTCCACACATACATTTCACTACAAACACATAATGTGCAGAATCACACACACACACACACACACACACACACACACACACACACACACGCAATGGCAGGAAAGTAAATGGACATTTTGAACAGGAATCGGTCTGTGACGATGCCCGACGCAGATACGAAGCCCTGTATACATGTGAGTCCTCGAATCATGGAATCAATGCACTTACTTTTTGCCGTGAAGGATGGCCTGACCGAGAGAAGGTGTGGTCCCTCCCGTCAACATCTTGAATGTGGTGGTCTTTCCTGCTCCATTCACACCCAGCAGGCCGAAGCACTGACAAGACAAAACAAGAGTGAAATGTACTCATGCAGTGTCTGACAACAACATTATACCGTTCCACAACCTTCAGAGTCCCAAGAGTTTCTATACTACATGTATAAAAGAAGGTTTTGAAGGACTTTGACTCTTTGAAGGGCACTGCCTGATTCTTGGAGGCTGCTTTGAAAATAATTCCTATGGCACCTATCCTAAAGGCACTTCCAAAAATAGGAGGGTGGGTGGGTGTTTGTGAGTTTAACGTCCTTTTCCACCACATACGGGTGATATCAAAGATGGGGCAACGATGAAAAAGCCAGCACAAATATTTGGCCCCAGCCGGGATTCAAACTCATCACCCGAGCATTGGAAATCCAACGCTCTACCATTTGGCCACCCCAGCTCCCCTCAAAAACTAGGAAAACGTGTAATGGAAGTTGTGATTTTAGACGACATCAGATCGTTATACACACACACACACACAAAGCAGAGACCAACAGTCACAAACTGAGCTCACCTCTCCCTTGCTGACACCAAAGCTGATGCGGTTGACAGCACAGAACTTCTTCATGCCCCGCAGGTACACCTGAAAATTAATGTCATCAGGTAACAATGACATTCCTGTTCTCTCTTTATAATCATATCACTGTGACTGGAAGTCACCAAGAAAAACTTCAGTTTCAGGTGGAAATGTGCAAATTTTGTTTACTGCTGGGACCCCCCACCCCCACCCCGAAAAAGAAAGAGAAAGAAAAAAGAAAAAGAAACCACCACACCAACAAAACAAAAAAATCCCAACAGAAACCAACAACAACAGAAAAACACATGACATTGCCAGCTGGGATGAGCTGTGTGGAGGCAACATATCATACACATGAATGTACGCTACAAGGTGAGAGATGATGGTGCATACCTTGCTTAGGTCCCTGACCACCAGAGCATCCCCACTGCCTGAAGCTCGCACCCTCTCGTGCTCGTTGTACACATCCTCATCGTCCTTGCCTGTGTAGTTCATACTTCTGGACATACTGCAACACCAGAAATGTCTTGGTACAACAGGGGTTGTATTTAATTGATTTTTGTTTGTTTGTTTGTTTTTGTTTGATTGTTGTGTTTTCGTTTGTTGTTGGTGTTGTGTTGGTTTTTGTTGTTGTTGTTTTTTTTAAAATTACATACAACTTGCACATTACCATTTTTCTCAACACAAAATTGAAGGGTGTGTTGCTAGGATGAGTCAGAAATGGATTCTGATCATGGTTCAGCCACTACCACAATACCGGTACACTTCACAATCATTCTACAATGACAGCTGATGTGATTACATTTTTTAATTTTTTTTTAAAACATGCTTCACCAGAAAATATTTACCTCTGGGCTCGTGCCTTTCGTGAATGGATGAGCAGAGCTGCGATGAAGAAGACGAGCCCCTCGATGCCCAAAGCGACGAATTTCCAGCCAAGCATATCAAAGGAGAAGGGGCTGACGTAAGTGTCCTCTCCAAAGCGTGCCAGCAGCTCGTACTCGACCTGATTGGTCACCAGGCTGACCAATCCCATTCCCAGGCTGAATTGTGGGAAGATGAGGAACACATACTGACACACTTCGAAAGCTCCATCCAAGGTCTGCAAGAGAGGGGGGAAATTTAAAATAATGACATGGTACATTTTCATTGATGGTAACCTGTTCTTTCCAGTAAACCAAATCCACAATATCTTTACGAAATTTTTACTTTTTAACCCACGCAACTGATGTGGAAAAATTTGCAATGTACAGAGAAAACCAAGAGACGAAGTGCTTGACATCCATTATCTCTGTCCCAGATGATTCTCAGTTTGACATACCACAACTAGTCAAAACCAGAAAGTGGAAAATCACGACGCTATGTGCACATTAAACTTTCCATCTTGTATCAGGATCACATGCGCAACCACGCAACACAGGTACACACACACACACATACATGTACAAGCACAATCATCAGTTCTGTAAGGTCAACCAGAAAGCTGAAACCTCTGAAAAGCAACCAGTCAGAAATGCAATCACCCGCCACATCAAATACACACTTATGCAAAGCCAGTCTGTAAACAGGTGCAGAGAGAAAACCATGCCCATCTTAAACTATGCTGCAGTGGTATTTTAGCCTTCATATAAGGCTAAGTGAATGTACATAGAACAAGTTTGCAGGCAATGCAGCACCATTTATAGCTGGCGTGACTTTCCGTTCTGTTGGTGGCCAGCTCCAGCGCCATGTTCATGCATACACAGATCACTTCAACTATGACGTCACCACCATCTAGTCTCTGCCACAGTTTGGAAAATGGCGGAAAAACGTCAATTATCTCCTGGTGTCCTTTTTCATGACTTAGTCAATACAGATGGCTATGGATGAAATACAGATGAAATCTGTTAACACGATAAAGATGTACAACTAAACCGGTGATAATCGAACTAGGCTCAAGTTTCCCGGGAACTGCTTTGTGACTGTGATCAATTGTTGACACAGTCCTTTGGTTCCAGCTCAGTTGTTTCACATGGCATAGAGGTTTTGGCTGCTTACGAGTCACGCTTGCAGTGCACTGATGGGAGACGGATCGACCTCCTTGCGCATAGTGATTATCAACTGTGGCAGAGACGAGATGAGATGCGAAATCGTCGCATGCAGTTTGGCTCATGCATAAACGTGCAGCCTCAACCTGATCTAATTATGGCAGGCTGGTCACTTGACCTCTTTGTTTGGTGTGTCCCACCCATGTATCCTGGACCATATATTTCCCCTTCCTTATAAATACAAGACTGGTTGGACTGTATTACTACCGGAGGTGAGACTGGTCAAGATGATGCACTTTGGGATGAGATCCCTACAGGCTGTCCTACAACCAGATTCACCACAGATTTTGACCCATTCTGAGCCCTGTTGCAGGTGAAAGGGTAGCTAGGTGTGTGTGTGTGTGTGTGTGTGTGTGTGTGTGTGTGTGTGTGTGTGTGTGTGTGTGTGTGTGTGTGTGTGATGTCAGTGTGTGTTGCAGACTCTTATTAGTTTAGACGGTCATTGTGAAGAGCCTTGAGCTCACCTTGTGGGGATACTGTGCTATATAAGAATGCTATATTATTATTATTATTATTATTAGATCGACTTTAGTAAATGCCCGAGTGGCTAGCTGTTTTTAAATAATAATAATAATACTCATAGGGTGCCTATCCCCGGGGAGCGAGCTCTAGCCGCCTTACAATCTAAAAACAAAGTTTAAAACACACGCACACACACACACACACACACACACACACACACGCACACACACACACACACACATATTCAATGTACACTACGCAAGAACAACTGAAGGGTGGGGAAAAAAAAGCACGGAATTAAAGAACAGATAACACAAGTAAAAATGATAAAGAACAGGCAGTGACAATTAAAAACCAAGAACAAGTACCAGTGAGAAGACCCAAAACAAAAGAATAGATTGGAATGGGCAAGATAAAACCTTAAAAGATTATAGCAGTGGTGAGAAGCTAAAAGTAAGACTGACACTTTAAGACATGCATATGATGCCACCCTTGCACATTTTGAGGTCACAGCTCATAAGTTGAAATGTGCAGATCAGTCCAGATACTTTAAAAACAAGTGTGTCTTAAGATAAGATTTAAAAGACAAGTGTAGGACAAACTCTGAGGGCCGGCTTTGGTAGAGTATTCATTGTAGCAAGACCAAAGTATGAATATTTTTTTTAGAAAATGCATGTTTCCCAAAACTGCTTATAAAGCGATGGACACAGAAGTGCCCTACTTCATGGGAGCGCAGGGATCGGGTAGGGACGTATGGAGTGAGGAGCTCAGCAAGGTATAAGGTGTGTTAGACTGCGGAGTGCGGTAGCATAGGGTGGCGACCTTGTATTCAATCCTAGCCAATGTAACTCTCTCAGGAGAGGTTTTGCATGGTCTCGCTTGGATCTGCAGAGGATTAGCCTTGCACCGTTGTTCTGCAGCCTCTGTAAGAGAGAGAACCACTACCTCTATGGTTAACATTTGGTTGATTAGTAGATATGTGATATTCGTAACACGATACAGAAAAGGGGAGTGACAAGGGGGTAGCCCTGAAAGTTATTTTTTCCACAGTAGCCTTTGGCTAGTGAGTCGAGACCACCCCCCTCCCCTCCCCTCCCCCCCAAAAGACCAACACCCACCCCACCCCAACACCAGAAAAAAACCAACAAAACACCAAAACAAAACAAAAAACAACACCAACAAAACCCAAGGAAGAGTGTGTTGACAGTGGGGTTATTGTCCCTACAGTCTGGACAAAGTGTATTAGGTAGAAATGTTAACTGTGCAACACCCATCAACCTTTACACTTACCGGGTATTCACTGGTTCCCTAAGTAAGAAAAAAAAATTTTTTTTTTTTTAATGCAATTCATTTGGTACAAATTTATATGTACAATACCCTCAAATGGTATAACAGTCCAGCTGAATCTCAGGTGTCAACGAGATGAACTTTTCTTTTTCATTTTTTTTTTTTTCATCATTAGACTAAAATGATTTGGCTGATATCTGCCCTCAGGTGAAAAAGTTCCATCCACGCACATTTGATGCGCTGATGTAAAAACAGCTGGTGACAACTCACCGACAGCATGTCAAACACGAGGAGTGTGATGGAGGTGATGAGGCCAAGGAACATGCTGGTGCAAAAGAGGACGATGTATGCCGATGACCCGCTGCTGAACAATCGCAGGGTGCAGTACATGGCTGGGATCACCGCCCATCTGTGGCAGGAATAATCATTCAACATGAATGATGAGTTGTCAGAACAAAAATTAATGCCAATATGTACAAGAAGTCGTCCCCTGAGGAAGGCCGTTATGTCGAAAATTCGGGAAATACATGTCTTGAAATTCGTATTTTGAGCGTGTCTTGAGTCTATTGTTTTTATGATGTATGAGCGTCACGTACCCTCCGCTCAACCAAAGAAAAGCTCCTCAAAGTTCCTAGGCAAAATTTGAAATCTTTTGGCCAACGCTCTTTCCGTTTTGCTACCGCTATAATCTGGAACTCGCTGCCCGCTAGCACGAGACAGCAACCTACTTTGGCTTCTTCCACATCAGAGCAAAAACCTGCATGTTCCAACTGGCATTTTACTGATTGCTGTAGTACCTGCTGTGTAAGGATGTTTTATGTGCCTGTGAGTGATATGTGAATGCGCGATGAGTTGTGTGCCAAGAACTGCGCTTTAGAAATGTGATTTGTTATTATTATTATGAAGATCGAAGTTTAAAAACTCGTCTCTGCCACTCAGGCTGACTGGCAGGTGCCAAAGACAGCAAACCCTCTTTTTCTGAGTCCTGATATCTTGAGTCTCTCCATCTCCCTGACACTTTTACAAGTACCATGACAACTGCAGCACTTTCATAAATGGAAGAAAGGTAATGACAGGACTGAGCCTTATTCACCCGTAAAGGAAGATCAGCAGTGCAAAGGCGCCAAGGTTCTCCCGAGCGTAAAATCCCTCCGTCTTGAAGATGACCACGATCACCACCATGAGTCCCAGCATCACAGAGTACACAAACTGGAAAAAGTCAAACCCATCTTTCATGCGTTCTCTCGACATCCACGGTGCACGACAAATGGATACGTTCATTTATGAAATATTAACAGGGTGTTATATTGTTTTTTTTGTGACAATCTATGCCATGTTCATTTTACCTAAAATACAGGCCCTGTCATGCGGCGAAGACAAATGAATATATGAATACATATGAACAAATATTGTTCTCATATAACATATTCATGAGATTTTTTTTTTTGTCTTGTTATCTTCAAGCTGTTTTTTAGGTTGTTGTTGCTGTGTTTGTGTGTGTGTGCATGTGTGTGCGTATGCCTGTGCGTGTGTGTGTTTGTGTGAATGCATGCATGTGTGTGTGTGTGTGTGTGTGTGTGCGCGCGCGTGTGTGCGTGCGTGCGTGCGTGCGTGCTTGCGTGTATAAATGGATATCATACCAGATCCCAGAGGAATGACGCGGTCCAGTACAGCACAGTTCCTACCCCGCTGATGGCCTGCGTCTGGCGCTCGTACGAAAGCCTCTCATTCACCAAGTACACCATGAAGGCACTTGGGATGAAACTGAGGGCTAGCAGTATCACCATGGCGATACCCACATCTGTGGCTGCTGCTTCACTGGAAGGAGATAAATTAAATTTTGCATTATTTTCCAAGTCAGCTGAAGCGTTTGCACGCCATACAGGTCAAGAGCAGTAATGGTGCGTATGAAGACAATAAAATGAGTTGGTGCCTGCCTTACTGCTTATGCCAGTCTTTCAAGCCAAGCACCAACGCAGATTAGCTTCTCTTGTAGTTTGTGGGTGGGTGCGCATGAGGTTCAGCGCCTTCTGTTCACCGAGGTGATTTCAAATACAGAGCAACTGGGGGAAAGAAAGGGTGTGTTCATCTCAAAATTTGAACCTGCTACCCTCTGGTGGACAGTCAAATGCTGCGCCACCTGAGCTATCCCAACCTGGCTGTCTTTGCTACACTTGCGAAAGCTTTACTGCAGGCCTACTGCTGCAGAGAATGAAGAAAAATGTCTATGTGTGCGCATGCACGTGCCTGCACACACAGGCGCACACACATGCACGAACGCAAGCACACTCACACACACACACACACGCACCCACGCACGCACGCACAAATGCATGCTGCGGGTTGACTCACATGGTCTCAGCAGACAGCTGCTCCTCATTTAACATCAAAGGATGGTTGTACAGAGTGATACCTGCAACAGAACATTCACATTCACAACTGTCAACATGCTCCAGGTTGAATGCAAACGGAGCAAAAGTGGTGTAGGAGTGATCTAGAGAGGGGGTAGAGGTGGTGACAATTCGGACCGCACAGCATATAATGGGGGGGGATCCTACTAATTATCGGAAACACTGGAAAACTTGGAAACACCAGTACAACTAGACTGAGGTTTAGGGTTAAGATCTTTCAATGCAGTTCTTGGTCACTTCTGCTGCTTGTAACTTGCGTGATTTGTAACCATGCCCACATACTCCTTCATATCTCCAAGCGATCATGTCAGAGTATCACTGAATCTGAAGAAATGACTTGGTAATGGGCTCCACTGGAGGTCAGACAACCGCCAGTACTCATGTATTAGAGCAGGATATTCTGACGACTTACCATAGTCCGATGAGCGGACAGGATCCACAGCAGTACGCAGCAGGTTGTTGGAGAACGCGTTGAAGAATGACGCCATGGCGTGGTGTCCCTTGTTGTTGAACCAGATTTTCACCACTGATGTGGTCTCGTTGCCTTCCTGCGATGGCGGCTCAACGGACCAGCCACCAAACCTGGACAGCAATCAGTCAATCAATCAACCAATCAATCAACCAATCAATCAGTCAGGCAGGCAATAAGATCAGATCGGATCGGATCGGGACAGGTCAGGTCGGGTCGGGTCGGGTCAGGTCAAAACAAATCAAATCAAGTCAGTCAATCAATTAAAAGCACTGCACATAGGTGTCACGCCCATCATCTGGAGAGTCCATGTGCTATAAATTGAAACAACCTACACTTATTGCTTTCTACAAAAACAAAAGGGATCAAAAGCTGGTTGTTCATTAATGCACTTATACAAGTCCTAACAGAATGTGCTACGGTGAAGCATTAGTGCAGAAAACCTTACCACACATAAAAAAGACCAAAAAAAGCCCCAGACACATAAAAAACACAAAAAAAAGAAAAAAGACACACAAAAAAGACAAGGAACCATACTCTGAGAAAAGACAAGACAAACCACAGACAACCAAACCAAACAAAACCAAACCCATTCCACAAACAGGTACACTGTACTACAGAATACTGTTTTGATCCCAAATATGGGAAATTGCAATTCTGGCTCGCACACCAGTAAAACACACAACTGATAAAACATTTTAATAAATGAGACTACAAAAAAAGTTTTTTTAAAAAAGTATAAAAAAAAGAAAAAAAAAAGAGTAAGCTGTATGGCCTATAGCTTAGCACAAACCATACGAAGGTAATTAAATAATGTAACTGCACTGTGTAAATGTCACAAGCACACACACTGTGCCTGACACTAAACACACAGGTGAACAGCAAACACAAAAGAAAACATAGTCAGTGCTGTACCTCTTATCGATATATTGGCTGTAGGAGGAGACCAGGTATTCGTCGAGGTTTTTGTCAGCCAGGTTCTGAAGCGTGACCTGTGGGCGCGAGAACATGTTCTGCACGTCTTCGTCCGACGTACTGTCTTCACATTCGTAGGAGTAGTCATGACACTTACAGATCTGCTCCTTTGTTTCTGACATGAACCATGAGCTCGGGTCTACACACTTGAAGCTGATGTTTGAAGAAAAAAACCCAGAAAATGCAAACTTTCTTTTTATTAAAATCCAAACTGAATTTTTTTCTCAAAATGTGGCAGCAATTATTCAATCATTAGAACAAAAAATTAACTCTACCAAATGTATCTGCCGCATAATTATCTACTGCCACAATATTCTTGAAATTAGTATTTTCCTTCACAGTTTCTGTGATAGTGCCAGATTTTAATCATTATTCGTTCATTTATTTGATTTGATTTATTTGATTGTAACACTGTGTAAAACTGTGATGTAACCGATAGTTTATCTCAATTATTTATCTCGTTTTTAGTCTCTCTTTTATTTTGTATTATATCCTTGTGTGCGTACGTGTGTGCGTGCGTGCGTGCATGTGTGTGACTATTTCAATTATGATCATAGTGTAAGAAGCGGATCGAGCGAATGCATGTGTCTGAAGACAATTTTCTGTTTTATAATGTGTTTTTAGAACAGACAATAAAGTTGTTTTTTTAATTTTAATTTGCATTTAATTTGAAATATGATGGAGTGAGGCTTTGTTTGCAGAGAAAAGGAACTGGAGTTTCAACAATTCCCTGCAAAACTGGGGGGAGGGGGGGGGGGTGGAGGGGGGAGGGGAGTACTTATTACTCTTACAATGATAGTGGGGAAGGAGACAACCAATCAAGCTTAGATAAGTGAGACAGACAGAATACTGGAAACATATCTTACCCAGCATCAGATCCATTCATACAGGTCGTGCCGACACCAGGGTCTGGGCTCGTCAGTGTTGCTGTGAAGTTACGTCCTAGGACTGTGTTGCTGTTGTCCCTGTAATAATACAACATAATGTGGTCAGAAACATCTCAAACATGAAGTTAGCTTCTGTGATGATCTAGTAATTTAATTCTGGAAAAATCACTCCCACACAAAAATTTTGCTGATTCATGTTCATCTGTGGTAAAAAAAAAATCCCAAAACACACACACACACACACACACACACACACACACACACACACACACACTCGCACACACATGCACACACACACACATGCACACACACACACACACACACACACACACACACACACACACACTCACACAAACGCACACACACACATGGAGGTAAGTAGAAAGGCATCAGCAGAACTGTCAGAACCATTCGGCCTGAACAGCATGGCATCAGTGGTACTTTGGGGTGGATGTTTTGGGGGTTTAACATCCTTTTCCACCACATACGGGTGCCCATTGACGGGGCAATGATGAGAAAGTCAGCACAAATATTTGGCCCCAGCCAGGATACGAACTCACGACCTGAGCATTAGAAGTCCAACACTCTAGTGATACTTTGGGAACTGTTAAACACGACACAAAAGAAAGATAACCATCTTGGGCAGAAAGCCACCTCACACCATCTCACTTCAGTTCTACGCATCTGCCTACTCATGTGTGACTGCATTAGACTTTAGCAGGTGATCACACAGGTATGTCTGATCTACAGCTCAACTTTGCAAGTGGGTGGGTGTTTGGGTGTTTAACGTCCTTTTCCACCACGTAAGGGTGATATCAAAGACGGGGCAACGAGGAAAAAGGCCAGAACAAATATTTGACCTCAGCCGGGATTCAAACTCACGACCCCAGCATTGAGAGTCCAACGCTCTACCATTCGGCCACCCCGGCTCCCAACAACTTTGCAAGTAAATGCAGGACTCACTGGTAGAAGGCGTAGGTTGGGGCGTAGAGCGCAGGGGTCATCAGCAGACTGGGCATGTCCTCGGTGGTCGGTCGCAGCGTGGCAAAGCCCATGGCGCACAGGAAGGCGATGAGGGGCAGGACAATCGTGGAGAACATCATGCGCCAGTTGCGGCGGTAGTGGTGCACGCGCTTCAGGAGCAGCGCACCCAGCTGCTGCGCTTTGAGTGATGCGCCCCTGACGGTACGCTGCGGTCTGCGGTGGGGCGAGCCCAAGATGGTGTCTGAGAACAAGTCACAAGAAGAGAGATTTATCTTTCACCTTTTATTTCTTTTTCTTTTTCTGCAACCTCGCAGGTCATGCATTTGACTACACATAACACCATTCAGACCAAATCTGTCATGCTTCATCTCTCAAATTTATCAAAAAACAAAAGGAGACAAACGGACTAAGAAAATACGCCATGTAAACAACAGTTATTTGAAAAAAAAAAAGAAAAAAAAAAGCAAATAAATACTTTCAGATACATACTTTCACTGTCCGTTGAAGTCGATTCTGTGTCAGTGGAGGTGACTGTGCTGCGAGTGTCAACCTCATTGTCAGCCTCCATTGTCACCCGCAAGAACACCTGATAAACAGATACACAGTTTTCAACACCTTGGATCTTGATAAGTTAGCACTTCAGACCATGGGCCTGGAGATCCAGGTTCAAATCCCGGCCGAGGCAAGTGGGATTTTCTTACCTAGGTAGGCTCCTATCCAGAGTAGGTGTGCTATTAGCCCAGTGGGGAGGCTGTTGCCACACAGCCGTGACTCACTCACTTTGGGGGTGCGACTTTGAGGGTGCTTCCCTTGGTATGACACATCTTATGATGTGGATGATTACACGGCTGGCTCCGCAGGTGCAGTAGCTCCCAGGCCCAGGTAGCATGGAATGCGGCCCTGTCAGGCAGCGTCAAAGCACATGGACCCTCCACCTCATTCATGGTAAAAATTACCCCAGCTTCCCAGCCCTCTGTGGGTTCCACCCACGACCTGGGAGGAATACCACTGGAGCTGGCAAAAGAGCTGGGGCAGCAAAACAAAAACAAAACCAAAAAACTTTGTCTGCTGTTTTTCTGTACAGCGTCCTAGGGGTCATACGATGTGTTAGTCTTGTTCTGACTTGCTTTGTTAAAATGTTTTTGTAGGCAGCTGGCAAAAGATACATATTTTTCAAAGTAGGGTGATAAAACTGGCGATTGGGGGTTGGGTCAGGTGACTTGGAGTCACGTGCCAGGCTAACTCACTGGGGCAAAAGAGTCAATAAAGGGTTATCCCTCTTGTTGCCAAGTACGCTAACACTTCTGACTGAAGTCGTGGGGGTATGGGGGAATCTCCTATAGTATCATGTCATCTAGTATATCCGTAGGAGAGAAAAAAACCCAAAAAAACCCCAGTTGTCTAAAATGGAAGCTCTAAGCTCATGCCATATGCCATACCTCTTCCAGTGTGGTGTTGGAGACACCGTATCCAAGAACTCCCAGTTCATCGGCCTTGGCATCAAGCTGTCTGAAGAAGTGGGAAAGCACGGAGCTGTCGCTGCCATCTTGTGGCAGGCTGACGGTAAGGTCTGTGCCCACCGACTCAATGAAAGCTGCGCCTGGGATGCAGTCCTTGATGAATGACACCACCTTGCTGTGGTGGGAGTTCCCTGTCGTAAAACGGATAAAGCAGAAATGAAAACCATAGTCAAACCATAGTTAGTGCTGAAGAAGCGTCATTACCATCATTACCACTTAACTATCATTCTAATGTGTGAAGACATGTACTGCATGAAGTGCTTTTTGTGGAACTGATCGGTGGGTAAATTCCTGACCTCAAATATTTATATACCATTCATGTTTTTGTTGGGTTTGGATTATTTAATGTCTCCTGGATGTTTTTGTTGTTTGTTGCTGTCAGAAGCAAAAGTGGGTGGGTGGGTGTTTGGGGGTTTAACGTCCTTTTCCACCACATGGGGTGATATCAAACTCGGGGCAACAATGAAAAAGTCAGCACAAATATTTGGCCCCAGCCGGGATCAAACTCAGCTGTCAGAAGCAAACCGTACTGACAACAGACACATTTTATGAAGTAACTTAATTCTTATTTAAAGAAAATGAGAACTGACCTTGAGATGATGCTTCAATTGCCTTGGTATTTGCCTCCTCCATCTGCAAAGGGCAACACTCCCTCCTTTACATTCAGACATCACAAAATATGCTGATTTTGGGCCCTATGAAGTTCTAATTACATGACATAAAATCACCTGGTTATTCCTGGCTCTCATACTGCAAATTTGGTGCTGTAAGGATCTTCTCATTTTCCTCCAAAAGCAGAATTCAACTGCACCTACAAGCAATGCATGCTCCTTGGTGACAAGCAACCTATATTTCAAACAAAGGGATAAAGTGTTGTCAAATAAAAATAATAAAAAATAAAAAGGGAGGTGGCTGCTGGAGGACTGACAGCATTAGATTCCGATGTTTTGATGAAAATTGTATCATATTTTCACACACATACCTCATTCTGCTCTTCCTGTGTAGGGAAAGTGTTGACAGTCAGTTTGAAGCCGCCTCCAAGCTGGTTCTTGAGGAAGGCTGGTGAGCCGACACACAGCAGACGGCCCTTGTGCATGACCAGGATCCGGTCACTCAGCATGTCCGCCTCGTCAAGATGGTGGGTTGACATCAGGATCGTGCGGCCTGCAGGGGAGAGAGATATCTATACATCACCTTTTATTTTAATTGTTTCTGAGATCACAACATGTAACAGAACTGACAACTGTTTCAATGCGAGACAAGACTGTTAAGCAACAATAAGTCCCCAAGTTTTAGGTGTCCACTGTTGGTGTCCCGCGGACGCCAGATCACAAGACCACTGTATAGAAAGAAGTGAAGTCTGGAAAAAGGGCCTACAGCGCATAGATTTAATATGTGCTTAATCCCTTTTTCCAGGTCACAGAAGAAGAACTGCTAGTTTTAAACCATAATTCATGATGAAAAAACAAAACAAACAAAAAAATTCATACCTGGTCTATTTTTGATGATGAGGTTCCAGATGTTTTTGCGTGCGTGAGGATCCACGCCACTGGTTGGCTCGTCCAGAACGATAGTCCGTGAACCTCCCACAAAAGCCAGTGCCACACACAACCGGCGCTGCATACCACCAGATAGCTCGAGGGCAGGAACGTCCTTCACGTGGTAGAGATCCACATCGTGCAGCAATCTGCAATTGGGGTGACAGTTATGAGAACAGAAATGCCAAAGGTGGAAATCCGCTGAAAGGTGGAAGATTTTAAGCCCAGATAGCTGCATAGTTTGTTCTGCAATAACTGTAGCAACAGCTTTTTTCCTTTCCTGATGCTTTACATAGTTCAGTGTAGATTACGAAAAGGCAGTTTAAAAAAAAAAAATTCAATGCAAAAAGCATACACAAAAAAACAGCTGGCACAGACCGAATTGAGACTGACATGATTCATATGTTTAGGAACACTGCCCACTAGTAAGAAGTGCTTCTGGCCATGTATTACCGCAAGACTTAACACAGTTGCAGCAAAATTGTTTTCCCAAGATACTGGCCAGCATCACAGCTGTTTTCAGCTTTTCTGAAGAGAAGACGCAACACTTCAGATGAAAAACTTACTTGCGAATTTCCCTCTTCTGTTCCACAGATGACATGGTCCCTTTCATGCCACCATAGAACTCCATGTGTTCCTGGACAGTCATGCTGCACAAAGAGGCACATGTCATGACTCCTCAAGGGAAATGCACCAATAATAATAAGAAGAAGAAGAAGAAAAAGAAGCGCATCAATATAGGCGCTTTATCCCAAATATTTGGCTCTAAGCGCCACTACTTAAACCCAACATGCACGCTCACCTGAATCATACACATTCTCTCAAACACTGGACATGAACATATTAAACTCATGTGGTGCAAAGGGCCAGCTCAGCAATTTAAGTTTTGGAATTTTAGAATTGCATTTATTTTTTAATTTTATGGGCTGAACATTTCCAGAGAAGAGGGGGAGGAGGCCGGAGTACCCGTAGAGAACACCTGACAGTCGGCCCGAATGAACGGGACTCGAATCTGACCCCTCGCATTGGTGACTAAGTCTTAACCACTAGACCACCGACCGACCCAATCTCTCTCACACACATACATACACACACACACACACAAACATGCTCACACTCACACACACACATACACTGAATACACTCACAACCACTGGAGTCAGACAAAACCAATTTAACGTACTATTCATAGAGTGTGTTGTGTTGTGGACAGATTCCGAGTAGTCCAGTTTTCCCCGTGGCCTTCTTGCCCTCGACCAACACCACTCCGCCACTTGGGCCCAGCACTCCCACCAGCATGTTCCTGAAAAAACAAAACAAACGTCACCATGATCACAGACAGCAGAAGCCGACACTGGCAAACTTGCCTTAATATTGCAGTACTGAGAAAATCATGCTTGACATGCCACTATACCTGCATCTAATGCTCCTACACTTTTTAATGTGCATTGATTTTATTTTCCACAATGTCACTGAAGCACAGCTGTATACAGCTAGTGGCCTTTTGGGTGAGGTGTGTGTGTGTGTGTGTGTGTGTGTGTGTGTGTGTGTGTGTGTGTGTGTGTGTGTGTGTGTGTGTGTGTGTGTGTGTGTGTGAGGGCAGGGACTGAGTAAGGAAGAAATGCATGAGGCCA
The DNA here is from genome assembly GCA_018292915.2 of Batillaria attramentaria. Lineage (NCBI taxonomy): Eukaryota > Metazoa > Mollusca > Gastropoda > Batillariidae > Batillaria > Batillaria attramentaria. The sequence continues at coordinate 916,991 of JACVVK020000034.1, forward strand.
GAAATCGATTCACAAAGGATCTTTTCAGATTGATCCATTCTCTAGTGGAAGATAAGATCAAAGCTTGACAAAATAGTACAAGAATGAATAAACCAAAACTTATAGAAACACACGGGAAAATGATGAGGGTGGGTGGGTGTTTGGGGGTTTAACGTCCTTTTCCATCACATAGGGTGATATCAAAGACGGGGCAACGATGAAAAAGCCAGCACAAATATTTGGCCCCAGCCGGGATCAAACTCACAACCCGAGCATTAGAAGTCCAACGCTCTACCATTCGACCACCCCGGCTCCCCAGGGAAAATGATGAAGGAAGAAAAAAAAAAACCCAACAAAAAAAACAAAAAAAACAAACAAACAAAAAACAACCTTCCATAATGGTACTTGTGCTGAGTGCAAGAACCCTGTTACTGATTCCCCCCCCCCCCCCCCCAAAAAAAAAAAAATTACCAAAAAAAGAAGAAGAAGAAGAAATGATCAAAACTTGGCACTAGAAACTGTACCATTCATGTCAAAATCAACACCAGAAACGTTTTCCCGATTGCTATCAAATTAATACATGGTGTGAAAAAGAAAGAGAGAAAAAAAAAATCTCAACTTACATAGTGGTAGTTTTGGCTGCCCCGTTGTGTCCGAGAAGGGTTGTGACCTGGTCATGGTAGATGTCAGCGTCCAGAGAGTGCACCACCTCTTCCTGACCGCTGTATGTTTTCCGCAGTCCACGGACACTGATGCCAATATCCAGCCCTTCTGGAGCAGGCTCGTACAGATCTGCCAGAAGTTATCAGTCAGTGAATTATGCGGTGAGAGGAAATAAACTAGGTAAATGTTAGTTACAATGTTCTTCAAATTACTGCCCAAGAGTGAAACTCAAGCGAGGCGCTTAAAATAAAGTTGTTTCTTCCACCCAAGTGCTAGGAAATAATCTCTGGATACAACTATAGACAGGTGGTTGTTGTGCTGCGACGGCTGCTACAGCATGTCTGAATGTACAGTGGATTTTTAAAAAAATTTATTTCTTAAAAAAGTCTCGCATACCTTGATTTTGTGATCTGCCAGGAGGGGGCAGGGTGTGAGTGGAGGAACCAAAACCTCCGCACCAGTAGTTTTGAGAAACAGGGAAGTACCAAGGCTGTGCTTTGCCGTATTTGCCTGGAACAGCAAACAAAGTTCACATCTTTGAGGCTGCAAGCTGTTTAACCCTAGTCTTGCTGAGAACAAAATATTCTGTGGCTTTATCAGCATAAGACAAGCAAAACCATGCAGGGTTAATATAAGCCGATAACCATGTTGAGATTGTTAGCTATAATTATATGTGGACTACAGAATACAAAAGAATCAAAATCAGAATCAGAATCATCAAAACGAAAATACTTGGGTTTCCTCCATTTGTATTTTGTTGTATTGACATGGCTTTGGTTTTGTGTGGCAAAGTCAGGGTGTTGGCGATCCAAAACATTTTCTTTCAGTATTTAAATGTAGGCTGCAGGAATGTTACCAGCAAGACTGGCACTTTGATATATCAACAAAGGAGCGTTTTTGAATAAACCTAAAAGCAAAGATGTACCGAAGAAAATCTCCAGAAACATCAGCACAACCTTAGAAAAGTTTTCCTCATGAGCAAGGTGAGTGAACAATCTTTGTTAAAAAGCACACCAGTACAAAAGCATGAAAACATCCCCTTTATTTGGCGGTTATCTCAGCAATGCGTCCAGGGGTGGGTGGGTGTTTTAGGAGTTTAACGTCCTTTCCCACCACGTAAGGGTGATACCAAAGACGGGGCTGTGAGAAAATGGCCAGCACAAACATTTGGACCCAGCCAGGATTCGAACTCATGACCCGAGCATTGAAAGTCCAACGCTCTACCATTCGGCCACCCCGGCTCCCCCAGCAATGTGTCCAATGAAAAGTCTTAATGGTAAGCAGCTCAGGTTGATCTTGGAAAAGTTAACTTATGCAGCATCAACAGCTGGAAGAAAATGCAACTTGCCTGGCTTGATGTTCCGGATGTACCATCCCAGCACGAGATAGATGGCGCTGTCAATCAGCATCATGTACACCATCCAGGAGAAGCTGACGGAGTCACTCAGTTTCATGTTCACGTTGCTCCACTGAAGCCCAGTCGTCTCTTCCTCCAACCGAGTGATAAATACTGCACCAAAGCTGAAGGCTGTTGTTGAAGACAGGCACTGCAGAGCATAAGGACAGAGTCAGTCATGTATAATGTAATACATGTACCATCACCTATCCTTTTTTTCTTCTTTTTTTTTTTTTTTTTTGCAGGAGTGGGGTGAGTGTTTGGGAGTTTTAATGTCCTCTTCCACCACATAAGGGTGATATCAAAGACGGGACAATGAGAAAAAGGCCAGCACAAATATTTGGCCCCAGCCGGGACTCAAACTCACGACCCGAGCATTGAGAGTCCAACGCTCTACCATTCAGCTATCCTGGCTCCCCATTTTTTTTTTTTTTTGCAGTGTTAGTTATGCACAGACATGCACAAGCAAAATTGACATGGAGTAATATACCCCCCACTGCACTTAACTACACAGAATGACTGTCTAGAACAGTTTGAATGCTTTCCCGTCATAAACTGTCTCAGCAGCATCGCAAATTGTTGGCATCCTGAGATTTTAGCTGGAAGCCTGCTGGTGTTCACAGATACTGTAATTTGATATGGAGTAGATGCTGATTGTTTTTCACTACAGCTGTCCAGTTCAGCGATCAGACAAGCCAATACATGCTCCACGAACTTACTGCGAGAGTTTTCTGCCAGAAAGTCATGCCGACTTCAGCTGATAGGAGGATGACGTACGGCAGGAAGGAGATGAAGTAGATGATCAGCACAGAGAGGATGGCCAGAGTCACACGTGTGAAAAATGCGCTGATGAAGTAGCTGAAACACAGAGCAGGAAACAGTTGTTTGGATTATCTTGATACTTGTACATTTAGTGTTACAACACAAGCATGTTACTGCAACCTCCATGCATCAGTGTCTTTATCCACATTA
>JACVVK020000034.1:922500-1032500 GCA_018292915.2 Batillaria attramentaria
CAATACCTGCACAGCAACGAGCAGCCGTTACATGGCACTAAAGTGTATTTCAGTTCACTGATCTGATTTTGTCTGAGGGTGGGAAGTCTGGTCTCCACTGTCCCCGTTCCTAACCCACCCCATCCCATGACCACCACAACCCGAAAACCTCAGCACACGCACATCATCCAATCCCTCAACCCCCACGCCAGTATTTTCACACTAACTTCCCACCACTAACGCTCCCATTAGACCTTAATTCTAAAACCAGATAAAATCATTCTGATCCAAATTTTATACCACCAAAAAGAACATCTTTTTCTTCAAGTAGGTCTTTTTTTTTCTGAAGCAGCTACTGTTTCTGCTGGAACATCTGGACTTTCGACGCTTGGATCGTGAGTTCAAACGACAGTGGGGGCCAAATACTTGTGCTGGCCTTTTTCTCGTTGCCCCATCTTTGATATCACCCTTACATGGTGGAAAAGGATGTTAAACTCCCAAACACCCCCCCCCCCCCCCCACCTCCACCCCCCCCCCCCACCCTGCTGGAACATCACATACCACATACAAAACACGTACCTCCCAAAAACCTGTTGATTTGGAAGAAACTTCTGGCCTTTTCCTCCATCTCAGCCTCGGAGACCACTGGATAAAAGCGGTTCAGCTCCAGGCAGTACGAGTAGTTGTACACTAGCTCCGCCACTTTCTGAACAGCGGTGATCTCAGTGGCATTGATTTTGTTGTTGTTGAGAGCGTCCAGGCCATCCATGAGACTCTGGGTGCTGACCCCCGTGCTGGACTGAAGCACACTCTGAACGAACCTGTTGCTCAGCACGTCCTGTGGACAATATTACAATTATTGATTATTGAAACTGCTCTTATCGGTTCATATACTGTTATCTGGAAAGAGTGCTCATGTGTTTATCAAATATGTGATACTTTACTAACAGCTAGCAGACATGTATTAGTGCACAGCCATTTCCTAATTAAGAGAATCAGATTTCTGTGCTGCTAACTTTATCTGGAAATCCACAATCACGTTCAATCTACAGTTTTGAGTGTGATTTTTTTTTTTTTTTTGGGGGGGGGGGGAGATTTGGTTATCATTATTATTGGTAACAATCCACAACTAAACAGGTACAAAGTTATTCAAACATATTCAAAACAAAAACAAATCAACAAGAACCCACAACCGAACTTGATTGACAAAAAGTCCCCAAAGCAACGACCAAGAAGGTAGTGAATGTTTTCCATACACAGCTAGAGGTGACGACAACTGATGGAATTTAGAACTCACTCTGAGCCGATCCATTTCAGATGCCTGGTCGGTCAAGGCTGCCAGACTCGGGGCTTTCTCAGACCAGATCTTGGCCACGCGCCTGACTTCACTCAAAGTGTCAAACGTCCAGTTGGCCTGAGAATAGATGCAACACAAAAGTCATTCAAAACTAATGTGTTAGAAAAAAAAATACAGTGAAGGGGCCGCAAGCACAAAACTGGTAAACTGTAAGACTCAATCATCACACAGAATGTTGCCTGGCAATGGTTGTAAAGGTGTTGATGGAGGGATGACAGATGGAAGGGGCCGTTGTATGGGTGTCTTGGCTAGTAGTGTTGTTTACTTGGGATAGAGGGCACAGAGATGAAGATCTGTTTGTGTGTGAGTGGTTCGATGATGGTAAAGGAATGTTTGTGGACGTATGTGTGCAGAGAAGGAAAAGGAATGTGTGTGTGTGTGTGTGTGTGTGTGTGTGTGTGTGTGTGTGTGTGTGTGTGTGTGTGTGTGTGTGTGTGTGTATGTGTGTGTGTGTGTGTGTGTGTGTGTGTGTGTGTACACATGTGCGTGCGTGCATGCATGTATGTCTGTGTTCAGCTGCGTGTGCTGAGTTCATGTGTCAAAAATTATCCATTACATCTGCATACTGGCACTGCACTTCTTAGTAGGAAGTCTTCCGGCCTATCTTTCAAACTCCCTCACAGTTTACCAAACAGCAAGTACACACTCTTCCTCTTCCTCTGAAATACTTTTGAAAGTTTCTCATCAAAACCTCAAGACACTAAAGCCGGCTCTTAACTTTTTCGCACCGCGTCACATGCGGCCATGTGACATGCTGTCTTCCCCTCTGTCTGCGGCACATCCCGAGCTGTGCCACTCGCTAGTCTGCGTTGTACGGGGCACATCGCGCGCTGTGACACGTACTGTAAAAATTCCCCTTCCACACCTCTGCGGTCTAAGAGAGGCAACTCTTGCTATAATTTTTCAGTGGTTATCGACGAGTAAATTTGCTGTTACTGGCCTTTATAGAAAAGGTCTGTTATTTTTTCTGGAACTTTTCCTTGACCCACTTGCAGAATGGAATGTGACCGAGCTTGCAGGAAAACAAAATGGCGGCACCCAGAAAAAAAAACCATGTGCGCGCGTTTCACTACAATTTAAGAGGTTCTAGCTGAGGGATCGGACGAAGAGGGGGATTTACCTGTAGAAAAGTGAAGATGAAGGAGCGGATGATGCTGATAATAGGAATTACGTGCTGGATATAGGACACAATCAAGTCGCACTATTCGACTTCGAAACATGGGCCAGCGCTGCTAGATCTAAACAGTGCCGAGTGTACTCGTGAAAGTGTGGTGTTTTTTTTCGAGGATTTTCTTCATCTAACTACAAAATGTTACCTGGTATACAGTTCTGAATTTTTGCAAACCATTTCCAAGGTAAGGACACAATTTACATTGTTGAAAAGACGATCGCTTCTGTTCTGTAATAACAGCTGCATGAAAACAATGTCTGTTTGTGTTTACTTTTCACGTGTTGTTTAGCATGTTCTGGTGTCTCTCTTGTGAAATCAGCACACAGGCGAATATTTTTCTCTGAAAGTGCTGATGTTGAACTTTCCATCCATACCAAACACTAGGGCATAAAACACTGCCAAAGCGGTGAACAAAAAATCCGAAAACTGCTAAAAATGCTACGTACGCAACGGATGTGCGGGGAGACTGAGCGCGAGTGCGCTGGGAACAGCCGAGGCTCGAGGCGCGCGTAGCGAAAAAGTTAACTGGGAACTGCGGAGCGCCACAGTGCTGTCCACAGTTGTGACACAGTTGTGATTTTGGGGGTTTCTGCCGCTGTGGCGTCATCACAGCAACCTGGATTTCAAATAGCCACAACTGTGACTGTGGTTTCCACAACAGATTCTGATTGGCTGTACTACGTCACTCGGTGCGCAAACATGGCGGACAGTGCATCTTCAATTTGATTGGTTTGTCACTGAGCACAGCTGTGTTCAGTTTTGTAGTTAGTAGACACACCGAGCGCAACGACTGTGATGTGGCGCATGCATGTTTCGCGCACGGTGCCCAGTTAAGAGCAGGCTTTAGCGAGCCTGCGTTTAGCTTTGTTGCCCCATCACTCTGCAACGCACTACATGCTGGTCTGAGAAACTTGATGGACAATGAAACAAGATGTTCAAGTCTTCACTTCTAAACATACATGTTCCAGCTGGCTTTCTACTAGGTCTGCAGTCTTCCTCTTGATCCAGCTGCTCTGTATGTGTGTGTGTGTGTGTGTGTGTGTGTGTGTGTGTGTGTGTGTGTGTGTGTGTGTGCGTGCGTGCGTGCGCATGTGCGAGCATGTGTGTGTGCGAGCATGTGTGTGTGTGTGTGTGTGTGTAATATCTGTTGATATAGTGCAGGATTGTGTGCACTGAGTCACTTTATGAGAATATGCGCTATGTAAGCACGATTCACTCTCATTATCATTATTATTATTAAGTGACATTCATTTTCTTACCTCGCGGAGTATAGCCCTTGTGGTTGGTGTATCAGGAGTGTAGAGAATCTTTCCGCTCATGATGGGCTTCAGGTAGGCCATGACGACAGCCCCCATGTTTGACTTCCTTATTTTCCAGTACATCTCTCTGCAGAAGTCTGCACAGCAGCCAAACACAAATCCAGTCCAGATTACATGAACTACTTTCAAACCAACTGAAAACTAAAACCCTAATAAAAGTGTAGCAGTGACAAAATAAATTCATGATAAAGATTACTGTGAACAGATACATATTGACCCTTGCCTTTTCTAGCTGTGATTTCTTATCTTGTCCTCTGATTTAAAAAAAAAAAATCTAAAAAAAATCAGTCGTTTTGGGAAAATTGAATTTGTTTTTTTCAACATGTTTTGAAACATGTTCAAACACAGTGTTGCTACCTTAAAAAAAACAAGAAGAAGAAGAAAACACAAGAAAAGAAAATGTTAAAATTCAAAAATGCAAATGCCAAGACTACAAGATAACTTCACAGGTGGACAGAAATGTCAATGTACATGCACGCATACACAATAACACACACTCACTCACATTCACATGCACACACACGCACACACACACAGGCATACAGCCAAGACGACAAAAGTGATAATAGAAAATTAACGTGTTAATGGCTATATGGCATACAAAATTTTCAAGAAAGTACACATTTGATGCGCTGACGTAAGAACAGCCGCTGACAAGCAAAGTATTTATTAAATTTATTTAATATTCTTTCAGAAAACAGACAAAAAAAACCCCACTAACCATCAGGTCGTGCATACACCGTGTTCCCCATGTACTGCGGGCGTGCCGTGGTGCTGCCACCTTGACTGCCCATTCCACCACTACCTTCAGCTCCACCACTGCTACTGCTGCTACCAGTGGTGCCACTGCTGGCTACAGAATCATCCTCGTCGTTGAATTCTACACGTCCGGAGTCGTCAAATTTGCTGTTGAGGTTAAATTCATCGTCCACTGTTGATGTTCTGCCACACAGCACTGGTTCCAAGGAAACTACTGCATCAAACTCTGAAAAAAGAGAAAGAAAAAAAAAGTCAGTTGTACTCTCATGACAGATGGACTTGACATTTTTTTTAACGGTGTGATGTAGACCCTTTCTGCATTCTGCGTTTTGCTGTGGCAATTAGAGGGTCATGGGTTTGCACCCTAACAGAACCAACATGTTTACAGCCCTTTTTTGCTGTGCCCAGCCTTTGAAATTGAGGTGAGTGGTGGTCTAATAAGTAGCGCGTCGGATTTAGCCGCTGCGCTACTGAATGTCCGTCACCAATGTCATGGCGATGAAGCGTGGGTTTGAGCCCAGGTAGAGCTTGTGATATGTGATACTGGTTTTTCCTGGCTACCGGGCTGCTCATCGGGGGTTTCTCTCTGGGTTATCCGGCTTTCCTCCCCCAGCAAAAATTGTAAAAAAATATAGGATAGGTATTGGGTGGCGCTGCACCGTGGCGACGTGCTTCCTCCAGGGGAAGCAGCCTGAATTTCCCGAAGGGGATAATAAAGTAAACAAAACAACAACAAAAAAATCACTTTGTTGTGTACAGGAGACAGTAAACCTCCACTCACCCATCTACCCACTTTCCTGTGCATGTTTTGTTGACTGGATTTGTGAAAATAGAATCTGTCAATATATATATCAGACACACATGTGCAGAGCGAACGCACTATATGAAACAGTAATTTGAAAATCTAACCTCCTGTGATGCCAAAAATGTCATCCAGTACGGGGTCACGTGTGCCGTTTTGACCTTGGAGAACAGCCGCAGCCTTTCCGAGAACTTCGCCACCCCTGTCGAGCTTGTCCACAATGTCCTTGACCCGCGTCTCTGTCATGTTGATGGATTGCAGGAACTGGTCCCCTGACATTGTCACATACTGATCGGACAGAAACAAAGAAGCTTTTAAAAAAAAAAAAACATTCCCTCAAATGTCTGGAAGTTCCACAAGCCCCATACTTTGTACATGTATGGAATAATAATCAATTCACCATTACGATAACAAATCACAGTGCATGGGTGACATTAAAAAAGATAATCCTGGCTACGGCCTAGGCGCCTCCTAGGCCTCGGTGGGGTGCAGAGATAATGCCCCAGTAGAGGGTCCAGGGGTGGCAGCCCCTCCCACCAGCCCTTTCCCCCTCCTACCATTTCTGTAAACAAATTTTAGCATTCACTGAAACTTGAGCCCAACACAAGGCTATTTATCTCGAAAAGGCAATTTGTTTCACGTTTCTGTGCAAGCTAGAGCACACCTGACTAGAGAGAAAAACACCAACAGAGGAAAAGACTCAATGCCCTGCGGCGTGGTTAATGAATCTGACAATGCACCCTGTGAACTAACAGCACACAGTACCGGCCCCCATAGTGTAGTGGTTAGCACTTTAGACCATGGACCGGGAGAACTGGGTTTGAGTCCCAGCCGAGGCAAACGGGATTTTTCCTACCTAGGTCGGCTCCTACCCAGAGCGGGTGTGCTATGAGCCCAATGGGGAGGCTGTCGCCACACAGCTGAGATTCACCCACTTCACGGGTGCGACTTTGGGGTGCTTCCCTTGGTATGACACGTCTTATGATGTGGATGATTACACAGCCGGCACCGTAGGTGCCATAGTTCACACACCTGGTTATATGGCAGGATATTTACGACAGGAAGTGTGGAATGCAGCCCAGTCCCACAGTCCCAAACCACACGGACCTCCATAGCATCATCTTACCATCATCCTCATCTCCATCATCCTGTATAAAAAAAATTGAACCAGCTTCCGAGCCCTCCGTGGATTCCACCCATTACCTGGGAGGAACACCACTGGAACTGGCAAAGAGTTGGGGCAGCCAAAAAAACCCCAAAAAAACCCAGAAAAACACAGTACACCAACCCATGCACAAACTAGATCTGGAATGGAACAGCAGCCTTGCCTATGATCAGAAAGCACTTACTTTCTCTACAAGGTCTCCGACGTCGAGTTCCGGCATCAGTGCCTCCAACAGGTCAGTCACTTGTGTTGTGTTGAGACTGCAAAAGGCGCTGGTTATGTCAGTGTTCACTGCTTTTGTGCCGTTCAGAATCAGGAACTGATGTAGTTTGTCCGCGCATGAATCGTCACTGAGGATGATTTCGCTGGCGTTGAGGAACTGAAAAGCACGAACAGTCATTTGATGGATTGAGTGGAAGGATTGGTCAATACTTGCGTGCTATTAATTTTCCTACTCACAAACCTCTTCTACATCAGCTGAGCCCATGACACACAGCGGGAAAAACTATAACCAGCCAAACTCAAGAAATCCCTAAGAGACTTGGAGAAGATCCTTCGTATTTTTGTTCAGAATTTTTTTTCAGACCCTCTGTCACGCTCATGCCTCATATTTCCTTGTGTTATTCATGTCAGTATCTGAGACTAAGCTTGCACATTGTGGCCAAACTGCTCTCCAGAATCTGGCAAGTATAACTGAAGTGGGCCATGTTAACTCACTCACCACACGAATGGAGTAGACGCTGTTCAGCAAGGCATCCGCCACCTCTGGGCTGAAGTCTAGCTCGTTGATCATGTAGTCCCTCATTCCCCGCACGTCTTTGAGCAGGTCCGACACTTGCACTGTAGAAAGCAGTATAATTATGGCTATCAAAATAACAATATGTGTGTTAATACAGCTGTGAATATTTCTATAAATACACTAGCCAGATGCAAAGAAGCCTTATGCTGAAGTGAGCCCTGTTTGTTACATGTTGACACAAGTGACTGTTTTTGATGCACACGTTCAGCGCAACTGATGTAGGCCAGAAAAGGTTATTGAGGACTATACCAGTAAGTATGGCCATTAACTCAGACGGTCTGTTTGTTACATGTTGACACAAGTGACTGTTTATGATGCACATATTAAGTGCACTTGATGAAGTTTTCCACAACACTACTGTATGCCACAAAAAGTTTACTGAGACTTTAAACTCAATCTATCCCATATTTGGCATGGGATCAATAAAATATTCCCTATTCTGCATTCTGTAAGTATGGTCATTAATAACTCAATCAACACCAAGTTAGTTAAGCAGGAACGTTTTCACCTGCTTAAGTACAGATGACTTGATGCTCAGGAAACACAATGTGTGTTCGCATGAACACATAAGAACATAGGCAAGGTTGAGGCAGAATGATATCTCACAAATTCACATAATCCTAGATTTTCCTTGAGGAAATTAGGACAATGCTAATGTACCTACTTGGAAAAAACCATTGTAACTTTCTCTAAAAAAAGACAGTGTAACTGGTTCTTACATGATTTCAAAATGAGAGACTGTAAAGAATCAAGGCCGACCAATCCCCTGATAAGGGTCTGGATGTCTGTGATGATGTATTTATCCTCTTCAGGCACCAAAAACTGCAAATCTCCGACAATTGCCACCAAGCTGCAACACAACATTTCACATCTGATGTTTGATTCTGTGAAATCAGTGGTGTCAATAACTTGAGAGCAAGCCAACTCAACATTCATTCCAGTGTTCTCCGTGTATTCTTCAGTATTGAAAACTAACTGATGTTTCAGCCTGGGCTGGTGATGTGGTATGTGTAGAGATGGCCAATGAATCGATCTTGCTTTCTTTTTCTTATTTTAGAAAGGTACATTCAAATTTCTCCTAAAAAAAAAAAGTCTACAAAAAATTCTACTTTCACATCCATATCTAACCAATGAAAGAACAACAAACACACACACACACCCCTCCTCCCCCAATCCCCACCTCTGCAAAAAAAGGAGAATAAAAAGAAAAAGATCAGCATTTTTTTTATCACTACAGACAGATCAATTTTAGGGGTGCCAGCCAAACAAAAGCAGCAAAGATTACAAACACAGTTATACCTGTCTACAATGCTTTGGACTGATCCGCTGTTGAGGGTCCTATCGATAGCTTCAGCGTTCTGGCGCAGGGTGTCATAGTCAAAGCCGCCAGTAACCAAGTCCACAAGAGCAGTCATCCCTTGGAGGTTTTCAAATAGGTTGACCAGGTTGGTGGTGAAGCTGGCCATAAATGTAGCAGTCGAGTCAGTGGTGATCATAGACACCAGCTGAAATTAAAAACGAGCACATGATGATTTGACTGCTGAGCATCACAAACTGCAGCTGTTGGTGAATTTTGCACGCTGCTTGCTAAAAGCTTGGCTGTGGTGTCTGGCGTGCACTGTGTGTGTGTGTGTGTGTGTGTGCATGTGCGCGCGCAGCGTGTGTGGTGTGCATGGGCGGGGTGTGTGTTGTGTGCATGTGTATATGTGCGTGTGCATGTGTGTGCAGTGTGTGTGTGTGTGTGTGTGTGTGTGCATGTGCGCGCGCAGCGTGTGTGGTGTGCATGGGCGGGGTGTGTGTTGTGTGCATGTGTATATGTGCGCGTGCATGTGTGTGCAGTGTGTGTGTGTGCACGCGCGCGTGCGTGCGTGCGTGTGTGTGTGGTGTGCACACGTGTGGTCATTGTTTAGTCCTTTTGGCTCCTAGAGAAGCATAGGACCTCAACAGCTCTCCTCCATCTCACTCTACGTGTGGTATACACAGTCCTTTGTCTCAGATTTTCTGACTGAGTTTCATAATCTTCCATCTGACATACACCCAGCCAATACTGCATCAGTTCATGCAGCACCACAAGACAAAAGTGAAACAGGTTGAAGCTCTCATACACATACCCTTCCAACATATTCAAAAGACTGTCTGGCATCCTTGAAAATGGCGGCCGTGACATTGACATCTCCAGAGCACAGGTAGTTGCTGAGTTGTGAAATGGTGACTGGGGAGAACGATGGGAGAACCATGACTTCTCCAAGTGCCGCAGGGTCGCATAGGACTGCGGCAATCTCACCCACTGTGTCGTTCAGGAACATAGACTGAGCAACAGAAAAATCAAAACATGCTGACATCATACATGATACATCATATACGATAAAGCATACATAGACATCAGGAAGTCTGAAACAAGGTACGAATAAACCTGGGTGCTGACAATTCCTATACAGAGCAGGGTGATAAAACTCACGGCATTAAACTGGATGCTCGACTCTAGCAGGGCGGCTACAGCTTCAGGCGTTATTTTCAGGATGCCCTCAAGGTAATCCTCCACAGTGGTGCTGTTGGCCAGCAGGTCTTCAAACTTCAGAGCAACTGGAACAAAGACACAGGCACCATCACACTATATCTTTAAGCATTTTATGCTCACAGATCATTTTGAACTAGCATCACGACGACACCACCTAGACACCTGCACAGTTAGACCACCTTAAATGCTGGCATTGAGCCAACAGAAGGGTACACGACTCAGCTCACACACTGAATGAAAGGCTTGTTGGCAAAAGCAACCACCACACTTGTCTAAGGCTTAGCCTATGTCAAAAGTGTTCTTTCTCCTAAAAAGAAAGGAACCTATATGTATAGAGTGATCACCTGTCTAAACAATACCACTCAGATTGTTTGTTTCCCTGCACCTCACCTGGCTTTTGTTGGGTCAGGATAGACATGATGAACTCCAACACGTCTCCCAGTTCCCCGCTGTTCGACATCAGTATTAAGAAGTCATCCTCGTCCATGAGACGCAGCATGTCCTCTAACACTCCATAGATCCTGAACAACAAAACAGCTTGTTCATGCTTTTTTATTTCCTTGTCTGCTACATGTAGGAAAAAGAATCTGTTGAATGGAAGTGGCCTGGCAAGTAAGAAATGCTAGAAGACTGTGTGAAAGAACAGGAAACAAAAGAACAGTCCAAATCCCCCTTTTTTTTTTCTTCTTCTTCTTTCGATAGTCTTACAATAGAACAGCCAGCTGGAGCCGAATATTTGTGCTGGCCTTTTTCTCGTTGCCCAATCTTTGATATCACCCATGAGTGGTGGAAAAGGACGTTAAACTCTCGAACACCCACCCATCCACAATAGAACAGATTGTTCGTGTTCCTTTTCCATTTTCTACAGCAAACACAGGTGAATAGGGGAATGCAAATGAAGTAGGAGGAATGCAAATACTCTTCCAACTTATCCATGACAGAAGTAGGAGAAGGGTGCGTGAAGGACAGAAAACTATATTCAAGCACGCGAGTCACAGTAATAAAAGGAGAGAAATTCCATGAGCTGTGTTTGTCATCCCATCACCCACATTTCGGATAACTCAGAATGCATATGACAAACAAGAATGGGATGAAGTAGCATGTTATCAATACCAAATATCAATTCAAACACGAAGGAACTTACTGGTTGATGCCGCCCAAGACGTCGGCGAAAAGTGACGAGCCACGCTGCATGCATTGTCCCAGTTGCTCAAAATCCAAGTCGCCTGACATAAGTGTGGTGTTTAACACCTCAAACATTTGTGCTCCGGAGTGTACAAGGTCGTGACACCGGAATGTTCCTTCTGTGCCATTGGTCAACAGCTGTGAGAGCTGTAATAGACATTCATCACCATCAGTGGGTATTTTTAACTATATTGACTTCAAGGTGGTTATAGGTATCACAAGCGCTGTGGGTTAGCTAAGGATGAGAATTGTTTCCTCAGGATCAGATCATATCAACATTATATAATGTTACCCATATGATTACATGTGCATATCCAGACTGATACATCTTCATCCATCCAACCTAAACTCCTACTAACACACACACACACACACACACACACACACCACATGCGCGTGCATTACCTGGTTGAAGAAGTTGTGCAGCCCATGCTGCTTGAGAATTTCAATGCCAGCAGCAAGGTCAAGGCCCTCATTGGTCACCGTGGCACATGCCACATCATCCAGTACTGCAATTGTCACAAACGCAGAGGGCTTTTATAAGGACCGCTGCCATACAAAACGATAAACAAGTGAGGGTTGAACTGGCTACCACGCTCACTCACGCTTAACTTCTGCTTAGCGAGAGAATTTCTAGCAAAAGATGGAAATCCACCAAAAGGTGGAAGATTTTAAGCCCTGCACTCACCAGGTAGAAACGGAGCGGCGGAACTGGACACCTCCAGGACATGGGTCACGAGCACCATGAGACCCATGTTGTCTTGGAACCAGGCGGTGCCGCCCATGAAGCTCACGTAGTTCTCACACAACCCTTCATAGCTGAAAACACACAGAACGATATTTATGTTTGTTTCGAGTAATGTGTGTGCAGAAGGAACGCTTTGCCCTGGCCAGAAAAAGAAAAACTGCACTTTGGTCAAAATGTTTTTCACTAAGAAACTTCCACTGGGGTGTGTGTGTGTGTGTGTGTGTGTGTGTGTGTGTGTGCACGCGCGCGCACGCGCATCTTTGTGTATGTGTGCATTCATGTGTGCATGTGTGTGTGCGCGTGTGCATGCGTGTGTGCACCTTTGCATGACCTGTGTGACAGTGTACAATGACTACCAAAACCAAACCCCACAGGTAACAGGAAGAGTATTCTGTTTTCAGAGAAAACAATTGCCAAATAATCTTCAACACTGAAAAAGAACCCAACAATTCTACCTGACCATCTGAACAAGACCACTGGTTGCTCAGAAAGTTCCCATCTACTGGCTGAGGCTCTAACTGGTATTATAAACCTACGTGTATCTGACAGTGAAATCAAACCCACCTGCCCTCTGATGCCTGGTTCAGAGTCATGAGTGTGTTTAGAATGGGAGAGAACCAGGACATGCTGATGGTGGCGTTGAACTGTCCCTGCTGCACCTTCTCCAGGTCGGTGATGAGGGCACGGACAGTGTTAAACAGCTCGCTCCACAGGCTGAAGTCACTCATCATCTGGCTGTAGTTGCCAGACATGAAGGCATCAAGCTGAAACACACACAGACTCGGTCATTGTGGTGTTGTTGAGAGGCTTCAGTCCTTAGCTACTCGCCAAAATTTGAAATTGAAGAAATACATGTAAAATGCCCAACACACACACGCACGCACGCACGCACGCACACACACACACACACACACACGCACACACACACACACACACAAAATCACTGGTTGAAATATGTGGTGAAATGAATATGACAAATATAAAACGATGCATGAAATGTTTGTGTGTGTGTGTTTGAACACGCTCTCACTGATAAGCCTCACAATTTCTGAACATACCCTATTACAGTATTAGTAAAAATAACACTCTAGAGAATGTGACCAAGGACCCTAGCATCAGAAGGATGCATCTCAAACTGAATATTTTACAGAAAGAGCGACTGGACTCTGAATGCACCACAATTCTTTTCAAACATCATATTCTTAGAAACAGCAATTTTCTTAACCAGCAATAGTTTTGCAAGATTCAAGCGTCAAGAATACTTTATCAATCGCTGAAATGTCTGCTAAAAACACAACAATGGCAAGGACATTTGCACAAACTATAATACAACATTAAAATTCTACACATTGAAAAATAAACACAGGAAACCCAGCAAAGATGACAACGTGACAGGTGTCAGACTCTACCTGTTTCAGCATATCACCAGCATGGAAGAGATCAATCAGTTCTTGCAGGCTGGTTGACCGGTTGGTGGCTGCAGCACACAGTGACTGTTGAATGGCGGCAATGTTTGAGCCTTGTTCAAACATGAACATGGTGTTGAATTTGGCTGGATTGCAAGCAACTTCCTCCAGGCGGTCGGTGTAAGCCAGCT
This sequence comes from Batillaria attramentaria, assembly GCA_018292915.2. Lineage (NCBI taxonomy): Eukaryota > Metazoa > Mollusca > Gastropoda > Batillariidae > Batillaria > Batillaria attramentaria. Next base: position 935,900 of record JACVVK020000034.1, read on the forward strand.
CGAAAAACTGAAACGTAAACGCAATGCACATGTTCACGGTGTTCAGAATTTCACTGCTTAGAAAGATCTGCCTGCTCAACAACTTTGTAGATGTGTCATCTCTTTGAAAGAAAAAAAAAAAAAAATATATATATATATATAATATGGCTGGTAGCCAATGTAGGGCAGGGCAGACTTGTCCAATGGTATACAAAGCACAGATCTCCTAGATCTAGGTAGCGCTCAGCTTTACTTACTTCCCCTACTTTGAAACTGGCCTGATTGAGCACGTTTTCAACTTTAGCGACGCCTTTGTTTCTTCTCTCTCTCTCTCTCTCTCTCTTTTTAAAAATTTTTTTTACTACATATACACGTACATAGTGTAAATTTCATCAGCATAACTATACCACCTTTTTTTTCTTTTGTAAAGAAAAGGTCATTAAAAAATAAATGGAACAGGACTTTGATGAACGAAAAGGGTTCACACAGATGTTTTCAGGGATCATGTTAAGAAGTCAGGAACTATAGTTACCGTGTACAACCAATGATTTCTCAGCGAAAAGATCTAAACAGAAGTTTAAATACATAAAAGGAATTTTCCATTCTGATCTGTATTAGAATATAGTATGGTAGACTTCTTCTCGGCGCACATATCCATCTCTGCTGAAATGCTCACGACGCCGCAGGGCTGGAGGACGAAGCAGTGAAAGCCTGCTGCCACTAAGCGCTACTTTATGTGCAAACCTCCACCCTGCTATTCACTCTGGTGCGTGCGACAGTACATGTATTTCCGTTTACCACGACACCGGCCACAGCCTACTCTTCTTCGAAAAATATCTACCGAAAAAACAAGCCAAATTGAATAAGAACCCTATAACAGAGAAACAGAGAAAAAAAGAAAAAAGATACAAACCAGCTGAGGGTTTACTGATGCAGCAAGAACCTCGGAAGCGGACGACTGACCGAACACATCCTCTATCAGCGCTGCCACTCTCTCAGAATCTGGCAACACGCTCTGCAGACTCACCATACCAGGCTGACCTGAAAGACAACACCACCAGACATGTACAAAAGCATCCAGACAGGACCCTGAAAGCGAAAAGAGGAAAAAAGAGTAGCGTAACGTGGTCTTGTGTTGGCGGGTTTGAAGGTTGAACAAGTTTACTGTCATGTGATACAAGGGACTACGCGTCACGGCTCTGAAAAGCACCTAGGCTTAGGGTCCATACAGGTTCAGAGTCTCAAAAATTCATGACTTTTCAATGACTTTTCGAAGCCAACTCTCCTCCTTTCCATGACACCTTTCTCGCCCTCTTTCACACTGACACATGCGGGGTTAGAAATTCTGAGCTTATCCAAGTTATCGCAGTCAGCAAGACCAACGTTCAGAGTTAGTCATTAGCCTTATGAGAAGGCAGTTTGTTGGGTTTTTTAGCAATCAGTCCAGCGAGTAACTACCAAGCTGCTGACCGTTTCACTGTTGGGCTCAAAATGGCTTCCATAAAATTCCGAAATTCCATGACTTTTCATGACTTGAGAGATAATTTCATGAATTTCCAGGCCTGGAAAAGCTATTTCCAAATTCCATGACTTTTCCAGGATTCCATGACCTGTATGGAACCTGTAGGCTCTTGTAAATTGATGGTAGAATTTCTGTCACCTGGAATGGTGAATTCAAAGACAGGGTTGCTGGTACTAAATACCTTAGACCTTGCTGGGACACAAACCCTGACCTGCCAATCATGAGAACAATGCTCAGCACTCCTGCTGAAATGAAATGAAATAAACTAAACTAAAATAAACAGGCAATTGAGGTGTGACCTACCAGTCATTCCATGCAAGTAGGTGTTCATGAACTGGCCAGCAGAATTAAGGAATCTGAGGAACTGTTTGAATGCCAGCCACTCTTGCCCAGCCTCGCCGTACATCATTCTGTCTTGCATCTCCAGGTAGTTCATAGCACTGCACACAAGCAAACAAGATTATGGCGTCCAGAAATGAGGTGAACAAGGCTGCTGTGAAATGGCAAAACACAGTAAATTCATGATGTTGTGGAAAAAGGCTATTATGTCAATATCTTTCATCTTGAAATCACCCTGTTTTCAATCAAATGACATAATGGACTTACTGCGTTGCACCATTGCACAGCAGAAGACAACATAAATCATGAACAAAACAAGGGAATTAATCCAAAGAAAAAGAGAGAAGTTCTGGGTAGCAGAATCAAATGCAGATGAGTGTGACAGGAAATATGTCTACGCAAAGCAGACAAACTGGAAAACAACAACAACAAAACTGGGCCATAAAAACAATGTTCACTTTGTTGGTGCACTTTACCCTGAGGGAAGTAGCCTAAATTTCCCAAAACAGCCAATAAAGCAGTACATGACGATTTTCTTCAAATTCAAGATTACAAGTCTTGCAGTCATGACTGCCATCCATAAAGGACACAACTAACCCGTGAAGCGCCTTGTCAAGGAAAGCGTCCTGCATGACGGACCACAGACGGAGCATAGGGTCAGTCATGTTGTGGACATTGCCCTGGTCGTCAGTGGGAGTCATGTACTTGGCTAATGACTCCAGGCTGGTCATAAGGCGCATCCAGTTCATGCTGCCGTCTTCCATCAGGTCGGCATTTTTAGACGAGCAGACACTATTGCACTCAGTAGTGTTCACGTTGCAGTGCGTGTGACACCGAGGGACTTCATTGTACGCTTCCTGGACCTGCAGCAGAACAAATCCTGATGAATGGACCACTGGACTGACAAAGGAATAAATGGCTTCTATGAGTCAACCATTTATCATGTTCAAGGTACGGACACCAAAGGCCTATCTCTTCTGGTTCTTCTGCTTGTCTTCAGGCTCTGTACAGCTACGTCCATTGCTGAAATGTCACCTTCTAAGTTCTCTTTCTCTGCGTTCTCTCTTTTGTTCTACACGTCATTTGCAAATGTTTTCTTTTTCACATCCCTTTCAAGCTCCATGAGCATACACATCTTTCCATTGATGGATCCATACCATTTCACAAGGATGTCATTATCATCACCACTATTATCCTGAGGTGCAACATTATTTTCACAATATTACACATGCACTGAACACGTGGAACTCTCCTCTCAAACAGGTCATCCACCATGAGAAAAAACAAACAAACCAGCCAAACACAAAATCAAAAACATCCTAAAAGGATTTTGTATGGGTGGGTGTTAGGGTGGGGGTTGGGGTGGGGGTCAGGGTGGGATGGGAGGAAGGAGGGGCATGGTAGTCTAAATGAGGCTAACAACTTTCTTTCCTGCTGGTTGCATGCGATCAGTCACTCAGGTAAATTCACTTGTGTGTTCAGCTGTACAATGCTGCATCATGACAAAAAGAAAACAAAACAAAACAAAAAAAAGACAAGATGACAACCTCGGCCACTCAGGTAAATTCACTTGTGTGTTCAGCTGTACAATGCTGCATCATGACAAAAAGAAAACAAAACAACAAAAAATGACAAGATGACAACCTCGGCCACTCAGGTAAATTCACTTGTGTGTTCAGCTGTACAATGCTGCATCATGACAAAAAGAAAACAAAACAAAAAAAATGACAAGATGACAACCTCAGCCACTCAGGTAAATTCACTTGTGTGTTCAGCTGTACAATCTTGCATCATGGGTGACAAAAAGAAAACAAAACAAACAAAAAAATGACAAGAGAAAGATGACAACCAACCTTGGCAACAAAAGTGTAGATCTGCATGGCAGAGGCACTGTGCTTCTGGAGCTCCTCAATCCACTGTGTGGTGGGTAACTGGCACAGGGTGTCCACGATGGACGGCTCAAGTCCGGCAGCCACAAACACGTCAGCTGGAAGATCGCCACTGCAGAAGTGGTTGTCACGGAACTCCTCATTGTTCCAGATTATGTTGATCTGAAACCCAGAGCAAGTCACTTGAGTTTATCAGCATAAGAAACAGGAGACCTTATTAACCCTCTGAAAATTTTACCATGGTACACTTAGAGTATGTTGGTTGGTTAGCTGGGTTTCAACGTTCCCACCACAAAAGTGATCAGAGCCCTACCAGGCAGGTTATATGGGGAAGGGACTGCTACCATATCTGAACAGTCCAGATGAACACTACACTGAACTTTAAAATAACTAGTTACCGTTTTTTTCTGCTTATAATTATATACATGTACAGTACACAGTATGTACAGTACATACTGTGGGCTGCAGATAAACGCTGGCGAGAACTTCAAACTGTGTGGAGTAGTCGGTGAACACTGGCAGAGCCAGCAGCAGCTTACTGGGGTCGTTCATCACAGCCGACATCGTCAGTCCTGCATCTGGAGCATTAAGCAAGAGACAGGTCAGAATTTAGCCCAGTACCATCTACAGCACTCTGGTCCTTTGCTGACAGCTTCATCATGTATCACACATGCGCCAGTGTCTTGACGTATGAAAGGGAAATAATGTCATATCACCAGGGTTATCCCAAGGTTGCTTTCCTTCACTTGGGATTCCTGCAAGTGGTTTGTGGGTGGCGACCCTTGGTGTCAATGGGGTTGGTCACCCATCACCCTAAAGCCTGCTCTTAACTGGGCACAGCGCGCATAACACACGTGCACATCACAGTTGCGCTCGGTGTATCTACTAACTACAAAACTGAACACAGCTGCGCTCGGTGACAAACCGATTGAAGATGCACTGTCCACCATGTTTGCGTGCCGAGTGATGTAGTACAGCCAATCAGAATATGTTGTGGAAACCACAGTCACAGTTGTGGCTATTTGAAATCCATGGTTGCTGTGATGATGCCACAGCGGCGGAAACCCCCAAAATCACAACTGTGTCACAACAGTGGACAGCACTACCCAGTTAAGAGCCGGCTTAACACTCATTCAAGTCGTTGGAAGGCCAAGGGAAACGACACAAACAGAAGAAAACCCACATGCAGCAATACACACAGCACCTGTTCATCTCATCTCAGATAATTCTGTTTTATTTTCAAAATGTATTTCTGAGGACCACTGACAGATAGGAAAACCTAACACACACAGGTGATGCAGACTTACGGTTCAATCTCTCTGTCACCATCAAGAGGGGCTGGGCAATGTAGGCGTTAATGCCGTAGAGCATGTTCTCCAGGTCGTTTGAGGACAATGGACCATCAACCAGGATGCCAAACGTTTTCAGAAGACGGAAAATCCTGGACGAAAAGAAAATGTCCCATACATGTGAAAGAGTGTGTAATTTGACTTGAACACAAGAAAATCAACTCTAAGTCATAACTGAATGACATGTTAAGTACATGTACTGATTTCTCATAACTGAATGACACGTAAGTACTGATTTCAATAATTACTACATGTAATTACTAAATAAAACACTGATATCCATAGCTAGACTTGCTTGACCCCCCCCCCCCACCCCACCCCTCAAAGTTGCATGCACGCACACACACACTACCTTACAATTGTTAACCACCAGTGAAACATACATTTCTGGATGCTGTGTGATGTTCATCAAGGTATCAAGCATGGAGTCGTAACTGAAACGCCCGGGCAGGTTGGGATCAACAGTAAGCTTTTCTGGATGGTCGATCATCTGCTGCACCAGCGCAGCAAAGGTCTCCACATTGTCCTGGTAACGCTGGAACTGTGGTTGGACTGGCAGGCTCATGTTCCAGATCATTTCCAGCTGTAACAATGAGCATGAATTGTGTGGAATATGACTCAGGATGATAATTAATTAACAATTCAAAAGGACATAAAATGAAATACATGTGTGTGATCAGTTAAAAGTTGAAGAATAAAATTTGAACTTGCTTTTCCAATTTTTTGTTGCTGGTGGTGTTCTGTTTTGTTGTTTGTTTCTGGTATTGTGGAGACCAGAGATAATCACTATACTTTATGAGTGATAGGCCCATTGAGTATCGTAGGTTCTGTATTTCTGAAGACAAAACTACATGTCTGTGTACTGAAGACGAGTAAAAAGTGGACTGTGGAGTCAATGCACAAACATGCACTGAAAATACTAAATCAGGTACACTTTCACGTTTACACGAAGCACAGAACCTTTGGACAGTGGAAGTTAATTACATATTCTACAGTAATAGATCTGACATGGAACCCGCAGGGGAAAAGGAAGAGAGGCCGGCCTCGCAACAGCTGGAGGCGGGACACTGAGGCAGAGCTATATAAGCCGGGGACCAACTGGACTGGAGTGGCAAGAATAGCCCAGAACAGAGTGCGATGGCAAAGGGGTGTCGATGGCCTAGCTATGCTCCACTTGGAGCCAGGGGCGTAAGTAAGTACAGTAATAGATGCTCCATGGTATGTTCTCTTAGACCAACCATTTTGCAAGAACATATAATATCCATTAAAAGGAAAGTAGAGCAAAAATGGTGGACGTCTACATCTGGTAATGTCTCAAAACACAGCTTTCCCACCAACCTGCTCTTGTATGGCCGTGTAGTCGATGAATCCCCTGAAAGCTTCCGGCAATGTTGTGGTCACGCTACACATGACCGTTGCCATGGTGGTGGCAATCTCTGGAACTGTCTGTGAGTCGGCCAGGTAGGCGGCAAGTGTGTTGGACTTGCACATCTCGTCCATCATGGTTGTGTTCACAAACATCTCCAGCACCTAACGACCCAAGAAGAATAACATTTTTGTAAAAGCAGGGAGAGTGAAAAGACAAACAAAAGCACAAATTCACTAAATGTGTTAAAAAGCGAAATGCATTTTTTTGTCTGATGGCAATTAAGTGCTAGAAGGGTGGAGCACTCCAGCTGAAAATCGATGCCTCTGACTTGGCACTTTAAAGTTAAATATAAATATGACACCCATGGAATCAGCACTACATGTACATCTTGCCAATGTTTTTCAAAACAAACAAAATTTGCTGGCAGGGTGGGCTTTGAAAAACAAAAACCCTGATTTCCATCACCAAAACTAAAGACCATCACCAAAGGATACAGACGAGGAAAAGCATTTTTTCCCTCCAGCTGATATCTGCTCAATTCATCCTACTATTAATACACACAGGATGTCATGTATAAGAATAACAAGCGTGAGACTGACCCTCTCCATGCTAAACTGATCATCAATCCAGGCTTGTGCTGACAGCTGTGTCACATCCAGGTACGCGTCCATGAGATCAACAAGTGTCTGACTGTGGCCCAGTAATGTTGACATGCTCACGTTGTTGTCTGCAAATAAATGCAAAAAAAGTATAATCCTGTCTCTTTAACATTTTCTTTTGTTATTTATGTACAGTGGGACATATCCTGTTTCTTAACAAGTCTCAATCTGTGGATGTGTGTGTGTGTGTGTGTGGTGTGTGTGTGTGTGTGTGTGTGTGTGTGTGTGTGTGTTTGCTGCCCCAACTCTTTGCCATCTCAAGTGGTATTCCTCCCAAATCATGGGCTTAATTCATGGAAAGTTCAAGCTGAGGCAATTTTAGAGTTAAACATCAACTTCAAAAATGGCTGCATCACCTGAAGGGCGGTGCTATATTTGCATTATCACATCCATGAACATAGCCTAAGATCAGCACAACAAAACTTTATCACACAAAAACCACCTTTAAACACAAAAACACCCCACCCCGCCACCCCCTCTTAAAAACAAAACAAAACAATAACAACTTAAAACAAACAGAAACATAAACGAAACACACACACATAAAAAAAACAGCAGAGATCTCTTAATTCTGCCAGCACACCTTTTAATTTAGACAAGCCTTACCTATCACATCTCGGAGTCTATCGTTGATGATTTCCATGAAAATGTTGGCTGTGTTGATCGTGCGAACCATGAAATCCTTGCCCTCAAAGTCAGGCAGCATTGACAACATGTCACCGGACCTGCACAAGAAAAACACAACAGATGTTGAGCTTCTCTGTGCTGCGTTTGGCTTCTATCTATATTTTCTCATCTGTTTTAAAAATACACTTTGTTCATCTGTGTTAAATATGCACTTTGTTCATGGAAACACTACACAAAGTTACAACATTAACAAATTAACTTTACAGTGAAATGAACAAGTTTACACTTAAAACTCATACGAACAAAATAAATGTAGTTAATGTTTTCATCATGTGTGTGTGTGTGTGTGTGTGTGTGTGTGTGTGTGTGTGTGTGTGTGTGTGTGTGTGTGTGTGTGTGTGTGTGTGTGTGTGTGCATGTGTGTGTATGTGTGTGCTGTTAATTAAAAGCTTTATGATATGCTAATTTAATTATGTATGCTATGCATCTAAGTGGACGTCAGGTCTGCGGTGAGGCGCCGTGGTAAAACTGATTGTAAACTAATGGTTTCTCTTTTGTACAGTATTATTGTGTCTAAAACAAGAGAATAAAGTCCTGTTGATGTGTGTGTGAGGAATGTGGATAGCGAATTACCACTGTGTGATGTTCATGAGCCTCTGATTAACAGACGCGCTGAATCTGTCAAAGATGTCGCTGAAGGCTCTCCAGTCCAGCAGGTCTTGTGCTGAGCGTGTGCCGTTCTCATAATCTGATACAAGCTGCATCACCATGTTGATCAGCTTCTCAACTTCACCACTGATGGCGGACGCGTTGACAGTGACCTTGCCTGCCGCGATCTCCTCCGAGAGCCGTCCAAACTGGAAAACAGTCAGCAAGGAATAGTTTCAGTGATAGTCCTGAGGGAAGTTTGTCCTAAAGTATATGTATCATGTCACCTGGTAAATAGGTTTTAAGGAGACACAGGGACGTGGCATTCCTACCGATTCTCTCTGTACTGAACCCTAAACTGAACATTTACTCCAATGAACACTGATGGGCATAATTTACAAAACAACACTTAAAAGGATAGGGCATAATTAGGGTTATAATTTTCTTTTACTCTTTATTGGATTTTCTTGCCCATTGTGTGAAATTCCTTAATCCTCAGTTTGAAGAACTGCAACCTACGATTGTGCAGAAATCAGCACAGACTGCACTGACGTTACACGTCAAAGAGACAACAATAAATTCACTGATTAAAGAGCAGTCACCCTTGCCGGATGGGGCAAGCATTACGGATGGCATGTGCCTAGGAAGATCAGAAGTGGTTAGGAGTCTGAGATACACACTGCATGAGCAAAGCCTCAGCTATTATTCCGTTGACCACTTGCAGAGCAGAGGCATGTAAAGAGCTAGGCAGTAGTGAGGGTAGGTGGGTGGGTGTTTGGGGGTTTGATGTCCTTTTCCACCACAAACGGGTGATATCAAAGATGGGGCAACGATGAAAAAGCCAGCACAAATATTTTGCCCCAGCCGGGATTCAAACTCACGGCCCTAGCACTGGAAGTCCAACGCTCTACCATTCGGCCACCCCGACTCACCCAGGCAGTAGTAAACAGTCTCAATATGACACTGGGGAGATTACTGAGAAATGGGGCGGAGGATGTTCATGCAGGTGCAGAGAGACCAGCTTGAAGTAAACTGAACTGAACTGTAGAAAGATGCTGTTACAACAGCACATCACAGACCTGAAGGTAAAGCTGGTAGCCATTTGCCTGCCCCATGATAGCTTGCCACATCATCACGGTCATGTTGGTGTTGCACACTGATGTCTGAAGCTGTCTGAGTGCTACACTCTCGTTGCTGGGATATGCGAAAGCTGAGAACAGCTGTGGTCCGCACAGGGCTCCCATCGCGTCTGGCTCCATGAGCAAGCCACTCAGCTGATGAAAGACAATGTAGGTAAATTGAAGGGCTATAAATGAGTGACAAAGTGCTGGATTTTTGTTTATTTTGGGGGTTTTGTTGTTGATTTTTGTTGTTGTTTTTTTCTCTTTTGGTGACGATGGTGGCATATGTCTGGCTAATTTTGCCAGCATTAGATGTTTACATACACGAAACAGGCAACACTCAAGATTCTTATGTGCTCTAACAATGAATTTGCAATCATAATTTTCTGAAGGCCGTAAATGGTCATTGAAAAAGCTTCTATTACTTATAGAAAATTATTTAAATAATTTGGGGTTTGGGTTGTTCTCTTTTTATGTTACCAGAAACAAAACTCACCTTCTCTGGCAGCAACTGCAAATTCAGAAGCTCCTCGAACATGTTGGGATCAGTCAAGAACGGCATGACGATCTTCCCTGCCTCTGTGTTGTTGACTATAGCAGCTAGTGTGATCGGCCCCTCTGCAGAAACGTAACCACACAAGTTATGTACAGCAACTTCCAAAAGACATCAGCGATGAAGATCACGTTTGAAGTAGGCAATTATGTAAAACCATACAGCAGTCGATGCATGGGATATACCTGTGACATGTAGTTTCTCAGTCAATACCTGCATACTTACCCTACATTTTAAAGTTGTTTCTCTATAAAGAAACAACTTTATAGGATGGGGCAGATTTCATGGTGCACAGCAGCAAGTTTCAATGATAATAAGTCCGACTGTGACGTTTCTCCACACAATACATACTTTTGCGCACACAGTGACGTAACGATATCTGCGTCATAGACACCTCATATGCACACTATGCTGCTGCATTCTTTTTGGTGGGAGTTGTGGACGTGTGTGTGTATGTGTGGACGGATGTAATGATGGCTATCTCCTAAACCACCTCATTGGAGGGCTTTTTGAATGGTGAGATCAGATTTTGTTCTCTTGTTTTGATTTGTTTTATCTGTATGGTGATGATCTGGTTGCTGAACTCACCCATGAGGACCCCAAGCTCTTGGTTGAGACTGTGGAGGTAGGTCTCCAGGATCTTAAGAACCAGCACCACAGTCTGGCCATCAGTGCTGTTGCCCAAGCTGAGGGGTAAGAGTGTCCACAAAGCTGTCACAAAAAGACAGAAATCAACCACAACGACCAATCAAAAACATAGGTTTGTACCTGTGTATTGAATGCAAGTGGTTTACCACCCCCCACCTACCCCACTCCCTTTGTTTAGGGTTTGTTTTTGTTTTTTTCTTGTGCCTGTAACCCCGGAACTGCTCCTTAAGTGCGTAGACACAACCAGGCATTATGACAAACAGCTATGTGGAAAATGATGGAATCAACACTGTGGAGCTAGTGGAAAGCAGACTGCAATGCTTGTATTGTTTGCACACCACTACACACAAACCTTCAAAAACAGACAATAAGAGTATGAGCGCAGGCCATGATTCAACTGATATGGGAATAACACCCCACAAGTAAAGTAAAAGGCCATGATTCAACTGATATGGATAATAAAACCCCACAAGTAAAGTGAAATCAAATCAAAGTTAAACCAACCTTGTAGTCGTGATTCCAATGTAATTCTCAGTCAGACGTTCACCTACAGAGGCCAATGCTTCCAAGAGCAGGGTCCCGTTGATGGTGAAGGCTTGTTCAAGGTTGTTGCCATTGAATGTGACATTCTTCACGCCCATCAAGGTGTTGATGTGCTCAACAAAGTTGAGGTATGTGGCAACATAGGCCTGCATGTTGAATGGCACGCTTTCGTTCATCGCCATGGCAAACTGAAACAAATGACGGATATAGTTTAAACAATCGCATGTGTGTGTGCGTGTGTGTTGCCGTATGCATGTACACGTATGAGCACACACACATGCACATATTGATTGTGCATATTAAACTGCTCCATCAACATCTACATGAATCTTTTTTTGTTGTTGTAAAAATCAAAATTACCTTCCTCGTCAGCGAGTCCACCATGAAGTTATCGCTAAGTTCCTCAGTCAACTGAGTGAAATTGAGAGAGCAAAGGACATTCGACACATCCGCAATGTTGACCATGTCTGGCACCATGAAGTAGCTTTGGAACACACTCTCTGAACAAAACAGAGTCTCCAGGAAGTCTGGCTGTGTGGCACGCACTGCAAATTCACTTATCTGGAAAAAACAGCAAGTTTTTCTTTAACCCCTTCATCACAAATTTTTGCATTTATCATGATGTGCAGATCATCACCACTGTCAAACTTTTTCTAAATCCTATAGCTCCCAGAGTTCTTGAAATTGTTTTTCAAAATCACGTGGTTCCTGTAGAACGCAGAAGTCTCTAGACGAGAGAAACCACAGAACCTGACTTGCAACATGAGCAGCAAGGAAAAAGTTTATCATCATGCAAGTAGTAGCATAACTGTTTCAGATTAAAGCTTCCATGGGTATTTAGGACCATTTGCCAGTCAAATTGTAATCTGATATAATTTAAGGCCCTAGCTGGTAGGTTACTAGCGTCTATTGCCCACAAATCTTACCCAAATGCCTGTGCCCTTTAAAGAAAACCAAAGCCCCCCAAATAACAGCAATATTAACCCTGGTTAACCCAATAATAACACTTAATCACACAAATTCATCATCATCAGGGCCTCATATCCATGGAAGCTATGAAAGGACAAATGTCCTGGAAGACCATACAAATCTAGGGCATGTGCCCTGAGTATTGTCCACCATGGCACACAAATAAACAGGATATAATTATGTTTGCCTTGGTAAGAAAGTAATTGGACATTCTGAAAATGGATCTGTCTATGACCAATGTCGGATGCTGATGTGAAACCCTGCATCATCACCATCATCATTTCTTCTTTCTTCTGGTACTGGAGGGAGAACACTTAGGTGTTACAAATAGAAGCCAACACAATAACGATTAATCAGCTATACTTATCAGAATAGACAAGTTACCCATGAAGAACACACACTCACCTTGGCAGGGTTGAGCTGTATAGCGGACAGGGCCGTGAGAAGGTCAGGCTGGGTGTGCAGCAATGCGTCCACCAGGCGGACGAACGACGGACTTTCTGAGAACAGTGACGCCAGGTCCAGCGTCATCCCATCCACAGTCAGTCTGTTGACCAGGTCATCCAGGAACTCCGTTACCACGGCAGCCGACTTCAGAATGCTATTAGCAGCTTCAAAGCCTGGGACTTGTTTCAGGGCGTCAGGACAGGGGAAAGCCCAGCGGCCAGCTGCCAGAGGTCTGTGGTGTTGAAGCCACTGCCTAGCATGGTTGTTACACTGGAGGCGTTAAAGTACGGTGGATTCTGGATCAGATTCTCAATGTTGCGCTGCAGCTCTTCAGACTCCTTGAACACTGCAGACCAGTTGGCAACAGCAGACATAGACTCCAGACCGTCGATCAGTCCCTGAATGTCGAGGTTGCTGACGAGATTCTCAACCACCGTGGTAGTGTTCTTCAGGCATACTGTCCCGTAAAGGGCAGTGGTGTTGAAGGTAGGTGGCAGCTCCAGCATATCCTGTATCTGGCCGGTTTCACAGATGGCGCGGTAGGCAGACGACCCGTCCGACAGCATGGCTTCAATCAGCAATTCCATGCTTTTGACTGGTGCCTCTCTGAGAGTGTCCAGCAGCTCACCCTCGACACCAAGCGCGTTCATGACCTGCTGAAGGACAGGCACGCGCTCGAACATGTTGTCCAGTGTCAGATTCTGGTTCTGCAGTGCCACCACATTCTCATTTATCAGGCGCAGTACTGTCTCCATAACCAGCCCCATCTGGTGGAAAGGGTCTCCGGGCACCGCACTCATCTTTTCCAGGAAACTCTGCAGTCTGTGAAACACACACAAAGAAACCCATTTTACTTAGCTTCAAAACATGTATAAGGAGATCCCTGCACAACATTATAAATGTTATCTGGCCGCTTAATACCAGTCAGCTTCACTAAAGAGCCATTTGTGCTTCATAAACACACCATGAAATCAACTAAAATGTAATTCAAGAGATAAGATTTCCTGCAGTAACTATCCAGAAGAGAAATATGTGTTTATCATGTTCACATTCTGTGGACCCAAAAAGGACACAGTATTCAGAAGGGTGGGTGTTTGGGGGTTTAATGTCCTTTTCCACCACATACGGGTGATATCAAAGACGGGGCAACGATGAAAAAGCCAGCACAAATATTTGGCCCCAGCCGCGGTATTCAGAAGGTCATCCCTGACTGAAAGCACACATAAAATAAGCATGGGAATAATCTGGCTGCCAATGGTAAGGCAGAAATTGTCTGATGCCATTGCAAAACAATGTTGTCTAGTAACCCATCCGATTCTACTCAACCCTTCCAAATTTCAAACAGCCCTGGAGTAACCAGTCACACATGGCTTACTCTGTGAAGATGTTAGCAGGATCTTGGCGTTGCATGGCGTAGCGCTCCAGTATTCCCAGCCAGTAGGTCTCGTTCTGCCAATCGGCTGGCAGTGTGAAAGTGGGAGGCGACTCAGTCCATCTCGTTATCATGGCTGACACTCGTTCCTGTTGCCTCATGTACTCCGCCCAGTCCACAGGTATGGAACCATTCATCTGTGGTAACCAGACACGCACAGACAGTTTGAATATTCCCTATCGTGAAATTACTCATCATATCAGATTGTGACAACTGCTGGAGTACCCCAGACCACCTAGACTGCACTCGCTGTGAAGTCACCAGTGTATTCATAAAGGAAACAACTCTCTGTGAACTGGCAGGACTGCAACATATTTTCTTTTCCCATCATTATTTGAAAGCTCTCCTGAGTCAGCATAACTCATGAGATAAGGTGGAGGTCACAACTGCAATTACACTATTGTTATACTTCTATCAACACTAGCAAAACTGCCCAACAAAAATGAAAATACTTGTGTCTGTAATCAGTGCAAACCAGTATGCCATTCACATACGTCCACACAGCTCAGGCCGGAAATCATTTGTGATCGTTCAACTACATGTAGAGGCAGAACAGCCAAACACAAGAGCAAATGCACTATTTGTATCAGACTTCTTCCTACACTTTAAGTAGCAAAAACAACCATCCTCAAAGGCCACAAAACATTAAAGTTTCCATGTACAATAATAATAATAATAATAATAATAATAATAATCACATTAATATAGGAGCTTTATCCCAAATATTTGGCTTAAAGCACAACGAGCTAAACCCAACACACATGCTCACATCAATACACACATTTTCTCAAACACTGGACATGAGCACATTACAATCACATGGTGTGAAGGGCCAGCTCAGAAATGTAAGTTTCTGAATTTTAGAATTCCATTTATTTTTATATTTTTTTTAATGCTGAACATTTCCAAAGCAGAGGGGGAGGAAACCAGGGTACCCGGAGAGAACCCCCGATGGTTAGCCAAAATGAATGGTGACACACACGAGAAAGAAAAATTCTTCGCCCTAAGTGGGATTCAAACCTGACCGCTCACACTGGTGACAATTAAAGTCTTAACCACTAGACCACCAACCATCCCATTACTCACAGCGGCCTCAAAACGATCAATGTCCAGGAAGTCCATGAACTCCTGCTCAATGAGTTGAGGGCTGAGGGCACACAGCTGTGATTTGAGGCCAACAAGGTCAACACTGACACCATCTGGTACCGTCAGGTATTTGGAGAGGGTGGTGGATGGATCACAGAGCATAGCAAATGACACTGTCACGTTGTTGGTGACCCAGACAGGTTCAAACTGAAACAAACAAGGTGACTTTTGTTGATGCTGGAAGTAAGATTACATCGTACAGTAAATTTAAATAAAACAAAAACAAGAAAAAACAACTCATCTCGTACGAGTGGGGTGGGTGTTTTGGAACTTAACGTCCTTTTCCAAAATGTAAGGGTGACACAAAGACGGGGCAACAAGGAAAAGGCCAGCACAAATACTAATTTTGGAACCAGGTGGGATTCGAACCCCCTCTTGTACAAGTGAACCAGGGTGGGTGGGTGTTTGGGGGTTTAACGTCCTTTTCCACCACATACGGGTGATGTCAAAGACGGGGCAACGATGAAAAAACCAGCACAAATATTTGGCCCCAGCCGGGATCGAACTCACGACCCGAGCATTAGAAGTCCAACGCTCCACCATTCAACCACCCCGGCTCCCCTACAAGTGAACCAGAAAAGGAATTCATGAGACAAAAACCATGAAGCTTCGGTGTTTTGCGGCAGAAGGTGAATGTGAACGGCTTTAGGTCAGAAGCTGTGTACCTGTGGCGAGTTAGCGGACTCAAAGAAGACCTCAAGAATGCCTGGCTCTTCCATCAGCTGAATCAATCTCTGTAGTTCTGGGGCTCCCACAAACAGTTTATCCAGAGAGAAGTTTGTTACTGAAAAATAATGAAGAGAATAATAGTAATAAGTAGTAATAGTAATAATTAATACATGCTTTATCCCTATAACTTGGCTCAAAGCGCCGTCAAGTGAATCCAACACACACGCTCACATGAATCGCATGCATTCTCTTAAACATCGGACATAGACACGTAAAAATTCTGTGGCAGGGTCAGCTCATTATTTAGTTTTCAGAATTTAGAATTGCGTTTGAAGTTTTGAGTGTCAGAGTGTCAATGCTCAATAGACTACAGTCGCACAGTGATACGTGAGTTTCCTCAAACTTGAACGTCAAGATTTTCCAAACCACCACTTACCATTTTCGTACTGCAGCATTTTGTCCATGACAACCATAGAGACAGCCGCCCATGAGTTCATGACACCCATCTGGTTCATCAGCTCTGGGTTGTCCAGGAACATCATGTATCGCTCAGGAGACCTGGACAGATGCAATGCAATGCTGAACCTCAGGAAAAAAACCCAAAAAAACACACACACACAAGCAACAAGCACACTTTTTGTCCAGTCATAATGCTCTATTTGGTAATCGTGCGGGTTCCTCGCTTGGCGATTCGCAAAGGCTGACACGCTACAATCCACATACATCTCTTCTACTTCAACACTTTTGCAAACAAGAACAAATGGTTTTGACTTTCACACTTTTTTATACCAAATTTACAGAAGGGCCCTCAAAAATATGGAAAGAGGGTCAATAGGACCCTTGTATTTTCAAATCACAGGGAACACTGAATTCGCATACTTACATCCAGTACTGTGATGCATTCATGGACCACTTTTCCAGGTTGGCCATAGCGTTTTCCCACAGGGAGACATTGAGGAATCTGTCACTCCAGTTGAAGAGTGGAGTCTCACCGGATGCTAATTTGCTCACCTCACTCACTAGTGACTCGATCTTTACAATCACAGATGTCAGGTTCACCTCCGCTGTTGTGTTGGGTGCAAA
Source organism: Batillaria attramentaria (assembly GCA_018292915.2). NCBI lineage: Eukaryota > Metazoa > Mollusca > Gastropoda > Batillariidae > Batillaria > Batillaria attramentaria. The sequence continues at coordinate 952,892 of JACVVK020000034.1, forward strand.
CTGGAAATCATTGGTGTAGAAAATCTCAGATGTACTTTTCTTTTAATTTTCAAGTGTCATACTTCTCTCTCTCTCTGTATTTTTTTTTTTTTTTTTTCCAAACTGGGAACGAGTTTCCCAATTTTCTGCTGTTTATGTTTGGGAAGACAACGCACTGGCCATGCTTGCAAACCCTGCAAATGTCTGTGACAAAATGAAACAAACTGCATGCCAGATCAGTGTTAGAACGTTCATTGCATATCCACAGACATGAAGGCTCTTATCCTGTACTCAACAGAAACTACTTCAGCTTTTGCTTTTACAATTTCAGTCGCTTTTTACCAGTAGTATTCTGTGTACATTGTAATAGAAGAGTTACAGCACACTCACCATGTTTGCCACTTCCTGTACGCCTGCGTATTCCGCCAGTTCGTCCATGAGAACGGTGAGGTTGAGAGTACAGAATCCCATCTGCCACACAGTCAGGTTGAAATCCACACCCTCCGGCACAGTGAAGATGGTGCTCATGTCCGTTGTGCAGAAACTCTCAAGAGACGTGAACGCATCTGTGTTGGCCGAAACCTATAAAACAAAATTTAAAAAATTAAAGTCTGTGCAAATAACAGAAAATCTCGAAATGCAACACAACACACAAACAAATGTTCTGCTCTGTGAAAACTATTTAACAAGTATGATAACACATGGATTTTGAAGTCATCTAGAGAAATGCAGTAATGCACATGTCAAACAAACCTTGTCAGCTCCAAACAACGCAGTGTACACAGCCATCTCGTAGATTTCTGGCAGGCTGTCCAGCAGCCCGAATGCTTTCTGTGCTGTTGGGTAGTTATCAAACAGATCTTTCACGGATCCACCTGCACATTTAAGAATTGGTGTCATTGTATTAATCCTGTCCACATCAGTTATAGATTACTTCTAGCTTATTATTCTGAAATATTTGCAGAAAGAAATATGTGTAATTTTAGAGGGAAATGTGTGTACTTTGAAAAGTAACTATGCGTAAACTGAATGTGTAATTTCAGAAGGAAATGTGTGCACTGTCTGTTTCCCACCTTGCAGACTACGCAGCATCTGTTCCACCACAACGTCCACAATGGCAATGATCCTGTCCATTTCTACCTTTGCAGCTTCCATCTCTGACGATCCAGCAAACAGCTGCTCATAGAATCCCACCAGATACTCGGGTGACCTGCAAGAAAATATGGCCATCATTTTTTTTAAAAACTACTTTATTATCCCTATTGGGAAATTTGTGTTGCTCTCCCTGGAGGAAACAGATAGCCGTGATGCTGCATCTACATTTTTTTTTTTTTTGTTTTTTTTTTTAATTCGAATGGGGAACCAGTCAGTGGACCTGGAGAGAAACACCCAACCAGCAGCCCGTAAGCCAGAAAACAATCTCACAGCTCAACCTGGGATTGAACCTACACTTCATCATGACAGTTTTGACAGACGTTCAGTAGCACACCTGCTGAAGTCACGCAAACTATGGAGCCACTGCTTACTCAAACGAGTTTAAAGGCGTACGTTTCTGATTGATCTATGTACTCGTAAGCCAGTTTAGGGCTATGTACTTCCCTTCTATGCTAACTACTCGAAAGCTTATATATTTAACCACATAAAGTTACAATACTGAACTTACATGATCTTCTGTTGAGTTTCATTCAGCTGAGAGCCAAGTCTCTCCAACACCCCCTCCCAGACAGTGGCATTGAGTAAGCGCAGATTGTACGCAGTATCCATGGGGCTGGAAACAAGGGTCTCAATGCTTCCAACTAAAGCTGACACTTCCACAACAAGTGCTGTAATGTTCACAGGCTCTGTCACATTGGCCCCTGACATCTGGCAAACACATCAGTTTCAAATATGAGAGGTAACTGTGAAGGGGAACAACTGAAGTATACATCAGGAACAGTAACAATAGCAGCGACTCATGTGCAACCTATCCTCACAATAAGCTTAAAGGCTGCGGGCAGACAGTGGCGATTTGAGAGCTGTTTGTGAATTGATATGCGGTCGGCGCTAGTAACCTACATGTGACAGCATGTGCTCCATATCAAATTGCAGTTTGACTGGCAAACCTTCACTGCCTGCCAGCAGCCTTTAACACATTCATTACCGCACACTGGAATTTTGCATTCATCTTTCTTTTCATTATTTTTGCTTGGGTTGTGGTATGAGATGATATCGTAACTCAGCGCTCAGCGCTCTGAGCCAGCGTCTGCTGGGATACTGCGCTTTATAAAAGCAATTTATTATTATTATTATTATTATTAACTCAAGCTTGCTTTCTCTTTATCTTGCAGCGCTTATGGAAACGGACAATGTTCTTGCTGAGCTTCCAGCTGTTTACACCTGGGCAGGGCAATAGGTTCCAGCGCAACTTGCCACTAAGGTTAAATTTAAAGTGCCTCCAACGGCTTTTCCTACCAGTGCATTCAATCTGTCTTGCCCCTGATATGAGTTGAGTTCAATCATGAGCTCTGTGATGTTGATAGAACACAGTCGGCTGAACACATCATTCACATCAAGTGGGCTGCCAGGGGGTGCTGTCATCAAGGTTGTGGGGTCAGCGCTGCAGAATGTGTCCCATGATGCCATTGCACCTGTCCATCTTGCCAGCTGTAGAAAAAAAAATCGAGCAAGTGTTGTCAACAGTTGTTTAGAAAAGCAAAATAGAACGCAGAAATGCTGGTAATTTTTCCTGATTTTTATCATCATCATTACTTCCAAATTTTCATGCACAATGCAGAAATAAAGAACAAATGACCTCCCAAAAACGTACTAACCTGCTCCTGATGTTGCAAGGTGGTGTAGCCAAAAATCTCAAAAATCTCAGGAACATCCTCAAGCAAAGACAGTATTGTTTTCAGATTCGGATAGTCCTCAAAAGCCTCTGGCAGAGATTCTGTCACAAAAAGAAGCAGCACATAAAGTTTCATTCTAGGCCTACACATGGTGATAGTTTGAAAAGGTGATGGTTGAAAGAGAGCAAGGCGGGGGGGGGGGGGGGGGGATGCACCAAGTGATGAAGGTTTAAAAGTTAGACAAGTCTATACACACAAGAAGATGCACTCACTCAGGCTGTTCTCAAACTGTACAGCAATCATGTCCAGTATGGCAGAGGTGTACTGTAGGGCGGTGTTCAGTTCTGGTATTGACTCTAGGCTGGACAGTACACCGGTCGACAGCAGGAATTGGTACTGATTTACAGTGCTGCAAAAAAACAAAAAAAATAAACCAACACCGGTCACAAACTATCTATAAATATTGTTTTTATGTAGTTCCATTACCAAAGTGGTGGAGGAGGTGGATGGGGGGGGGGGGTGGTGATGGGGGGTGGGTGGCATCACAGTACAATGCCACCCATTTGCTTTTCCCTTTTTCCAGCATGCATAACCTGTGGTTGCTTTTCCAACCAGTGGCCCCTCCCATTTGGGATGGGATCTTGTGCACACTTGATGTGTGTGGCGAGACAGGCACAGTAAGTGAGTCTGCACATGATTATGACTCAATTTGAATGCAACCAAATTCCTTCCCACCACGGATTCCAACCAGGCAGCTCAGGACAATGACAATGACAACAATCTTTCTTTTCCAAAGGTTACAGTTTTGGCAGAAATACCATGTTTGAACTTGCCGTTGCTAAACTACGAGAATATGAGCAAAGATGCCAGACAGTCAGATGCCTTAGCCACAAAATGACCAAATCCTTTCTTCCTGAGCAATACATTAAAATAAGAAGCTAATAAAAACCGGTTTTTTTTAATTACAGTAAAAAAATTGCACAGCTTGTGCATCAAGGGAACGTCCACCTTGTCCTTAAAAAATATGCCGAAGCAAATCAGGGTTGGCAACTCCACAGATTGACACTACAACAAGGACCTTTCATGTCATGTTGTGCATATCTCACCAGCGACACGTGAGGGGAATTGCCTGAAGGGACACAACCCAATGCAATAGCGTATTTTATACTGTTTGGTGCCAACCTTTACTGTTACTACTGTGCAAGCGTGCCTGCACAAACTGAGCTGTACAAACAGCAAACAGACAACTATCGTAATACCTTCTCTAACTTTACACCTACCTCCACATAGATGAAGCATTCTGCACCCAACTCTCAAGATGTGCCGCCACCCCTTCCCAGGCTGACACGTTGAGGAATCGAGCACCAAATGTCATGTCTGTTTGGTCTACGCCATAGTTTGTCAGTTTCTGAATCACTTCCTCCACTTTTTGTGAGATTGCTGTCACGTTTACACTGTATGTTGCATTTGGCTGGAACTGAAAACAACCAAGCAAGCAAAGAAAAAAATAAATGGTCATAAAAGGAAGATACACTCTGGTTTCTCTACGCAAGTCTGAAATGCTTTTTACCTTTATCTTGAATTTGTGAAAAGCATATCAGCGGTGATGGTCACAATTTCACAATTCGATGAAAATGGAAATGAAGGGGGTAAAGGAGAAACAAGTTTCAGTTTTCATCGAGGTAGGTAGCTCCTGTTTGTTCGTTAATGACTACCTGATACAGATACAACAGGGCTGACATCAGTACAAAGTGCACATTGTAACCAAGACACTTCAACTCACAATTGCTTCTATCTCCTTTGTACCCTGGTACTCCGCCAGTTCCTCCATCAGCTGTGTCAGGTTGACGGCACAGAGTTTCGTCTGCCAGGCCACCATGTCAAAATCCACACCTGCTGGTACTGTGAACGCTTGACTCAGGTCAGCTCCGCAGAAAGACTCAAAGGTGGAAAACATCTGGATGCTGTCAGCAATCTGCGAATAAACAACATGGCACATACATGTACCTGTTAAGTAATCTTAACGCTAAATAGTTTTCGGTGTAACAATTTTTCTTATCAATATCTGTATCTCAGCTCTGTCCATCTGAGCACAAGGGAAGGACAAAAACTGATCAGAAGTGAAGAGTAACAATCCAATTCAAAATAAACTTATCAGAATGGAAAAGATAGTCAGTATGTTTGCACAGTGCAACTAAAAGAATCAAGGGTGGGTGGGTGTTTGGGGGTTTAACGTCCTTTACCACCACATATGGGTGATATCAAAGATGGGGCAAAGATGAAAAAGCCAGCAAAAATATTTGGCCCCAGCCGGAATACGAACTCACGACCTGAGCATTACAAGTCCAACACTCTACCATTCGGCCACCCCGGCTCCCCACTAAAAGAATCAAACACACTTAGAGGACAACTGACAAAAACTGTGAAAGTAAGAAAAAAAGGTGCTGGGAATTACATCCACCAGTTCATGTAAGAATACTAAGGAATCCCTGGCAGGCATCTAATAGGTAGCGCAACGGGTCTAGCCACTGTGCTACTGAACTGCCATGACCACTGTCACAGAGTGAAGCGTGGATTTGAGCCCAGGTAGAACTTGTGATATGTGATACCGGTTTTTCTTGGCTACTGGGCTGCTCATTGGGGGTTTCTCTCCAAGCTATCCAGCTTTCCTCCCCCAGCAAAATTGAAACATAGGATAGCTATTGGGTGGCGCTGCACTGAAGCAACACGCTTCCCCCCAGGGCAAGCAGCCCAAATTTCCCGAAAGGGACAATAAAGTAGTAAAAAAATATTTAAAAAATTTTTAAATCAGGCATATCCTGATATCAAATTCACCAGCTGACAAAAAATATTGAGGAATCAAACAAAGGCAGTGCCAAGGCATACAGCTCTGAACGAAGCATTTACCGTTACCTAAAAATCTCTTTTAACACACGAACACATAAAATCATGTTACCTTTTCTGGAGAGTAGAGTCCAGTGTAGGCAAGCGTTTCCACTATCTCCGGCAGACTGTCGGTCAGTTTCAGCAAAGACTGCATGGTGGGGTAGGTCTCAAACAGCTCCTCCAGTGTACCACCTGAATGTGCATAAGCAAGCTCATTCAAAATTCCACGCACAAAACAAAAACAGTTATCCACCATTGTGAACATGAACAAGCGACTACTTCTGCTTCTGCACGAGCATGCACAATTCTTCACTGACCCTGACACAGCATGAGTAAGAGATCCTTTGCATTCAGCAAAGAGCCTGTGTGAAGCAAACTTTGCCTTTCTAAACAGTAATTCTCTCCAACACTCCTTCAGGCCTCCAAAATACACAATAGTTGGCAGAAGTGTATTATCTCCCTTGAAAAGATTTATCTCCCTCTGTATTTCTTCAAGTCTCAGATAATGACCAGGAAAAATTACCCCCCCCCCCCCAAAAAAAAAAAACAAACAAAAACAAAACAAAACAAAAACAAAACCCAAAACAAAACAAAAAAACATGCACGAACCCCCCCCCCAAGATTTGGTGTCTAAGTGTTCATTCATGCAAATTAGACATGTAATACATCTCACCCTGCAGAGAACGAAGGACCTGGTCAAGGATGACGTCAGTGACGGCCAGAGTCTGCCTCATTGTGCCTTCCAGTCCCTTCAGCTCTGGGAACATGGCAGTGAGGTTGGTCAGCATCTCCAACAGCGCAAACGGTGTCCTGTACAAGACATCAAAATACACTGTGAAATCCATCAAGGTGAGTTTGCTTTGTATTCTTACATGAGTTTGGGTTTAATTTCCACAGAGTACAGATTTGGCTCACAAATTCGAGTGAAGCAAATTCAAGCATGACGCTGACTTTGCAGCATTACCACCCTGTGGATCCAAAGAAAGTGTTATTTCAGAGGTTCTCCTTATGATTTACACATCATTTGCTAACAATTAACACTCTAGCTGTAACTGAGCATAGCTGCCTGCCTCTAGCGGTTCCCTTTTTCTCATGCATGCAAACACACACACACACACCACACACACACACTCTCTCTCTCTCTCTCTCGTGCGCGCATGCATACAATTGTCATGTCTCTCTCATATGATACAAAACGCCGAGCACTGCCAACTCTTATGTGAACAGAATAAACCTCCACAAAATCAGACGATCTAGTTCTCACATGTAGGCCTGTGCGGTGTTGTTGAGACTGGAGCCAAGTCTCTCAAACACGCCCTCCCAGACAGAAGCATTCAGTATGCGCAGGTTGAGGTCCATGTCAGGCGATGACGATGTTAGGTTCTCAACATGTCCAATAAACGTGGTCAGCCTCCCTTCAAAGGCAGCTAGATCGAATGGCTCTGTGATGTTGCCTCCCTCAATCTGAATACAATGGAAAAAACTGTCGACTAGTTTTGCCATGTACTGTAGACATCTGGCACAACCACTTGCCCGAATTCAGTGATAAGTAAAAACTGATGATGTGGGTAATAATTCTCGGCTCATTTTGCTTAACAACCTGAGTCTCTGATTAATCCTGTCCTCTATATCTGTCTGTGTGTCCGTGTGCCTGTATGTCGATCAAAACTTTAACACTGTCTTTTTTTTTTCAGGATCTTCAAACACTCCACTACATTTTTTGTTTGTTATGTATTAAGATCTTTGCAACTGACAATGCAACTAACAATATGGTTTGAAACATAAGGTGATTTTCCTCAGGAATATAAGTGTCAAAGCACAAAGCAAATCACCTACCACAGTCTGAAGCCTCTGGAATCCTCGGTAGGAGTTGAGTTCTGTCATAAGATCAGTGATGTTGATGGAACACAGACGTGCAAACACGTCAACAACGTCCAGCGAGCTGCCAGGTGGCGCTGTCATCAGTGTCATGGGATTGGTACTGCAGAACGTGTCCCAAGATGCCATGGCGCTACCCCATGCTTCAACCTGCAGACATTTCCGCACATTATTTTACAATAGCCACACAGTCACTTTGCATAGTTTTATTAAAAATTTCTGTAGATGAGCTGGATGCCATACTCAATAAATGCATTTTCAGAAGTCACATCAGTGTTGAGGTTTTGATTTAGACTTCAACTTCTGAGGTCAGATAAACAAGCCTTGTGTACATGTGTGTGTGTGTGTGTGTGTGTGTGTGTGTGTGTGTGTGTGTGTGTGCACATGTGTGTGTGTGTGTGTGTGCACGTGTGTGTGTGTGTGTGTGTGTGTGTGTGTGTGCACGTCTGTGCTTATAGGGTTGTACATTTTGGTCTTGCCTACCTGTTGTGGCTGATTGGTTGATGTGTAAGCGAGCATCTCAAACAGTTCAGGGAACTGCTCCAGCAGGCTGTACATAGTCTGCAGGTTAGGGAAACCTTCAAAAGACTTGGGTCCATCTTCTGCAACAAATGTATTCATAGCTAGGAGTCTTACAAAATAAAGCTCACGTGACATACATTTTGACAAAGAAAGATTTTAAGAAATACCCTCCCTGCCACCAGAATATTGCAAGAAGTATGGAGTATTTGCAGGCAGAAATAGAAGCCTTTAAACAGAATCCCAGAGTGATGCACCAGCTTACCCATCTCTTCAAGCAACTGCTGCAGCAGGTCTAGTGAAGCATCCATCACATACATGGCCTGCCTAACCTCGCTGATCCCTGAAAGGCCAGACACCAAGCTCCTCACTATAACTGTGTAGTCCATGCTGCAAAAATCAAATATAGCATTGACCATCACAATCTGTACAGTGCAGTATCACTCACTGTTGCTACACCTCTAGCAGGAGCAATCACAGTACTGAACGTTCCCGATATGACCAGATCTCAAGCGAGTCATGCTTCTAGATCTGCAAAAAGTTCAGACATACATGCTGTTGGTGTTCCCAGACAAAGACGACACAAGTTTGACGATTTCTGGCCAGTGTATGGTAGAAAAGGCGTCTAGAATCTGACGGACCTCAGGGGTGACGTCTCTAAGAACCCCAAGGTTATGCAGGAAGAGGGCGGTGTAAGTCATGACCTCGCTGTACAAGACATTATCATTGTCCGTCACAAGGTCAGCGATCCGTGAGGCCACGCGCTTACACACACACCAACACACCCCCACACACCCACACACATGGACTCATGAAGCCACCCACTTTGAAAATGCTCACAAAAATCCCTTGAAACCCTAGTACACTGCCAGGTTTTATCCCTAAGTTTTGAAAACACCCATTCATCTTTAACATAAAATTTTAAAAATCACAAAGGAAAATGTCTTACGTGGGATTTTGGTATTGGCTGAAGATGTTTTCCATGGACTCTCCGAACCTCTTCCACTCAGTCTCATACAGTGTCGCATTCATCCAGTGCTCGCCATTGGGGAACAGGGTGAAGGTCGGCGGGTGTGTTATCACGCTTTCCAGCAGTGCACTGTACTCCTGGGCTGTCTTTGTTAATTCAGTGAAATCCACGGTAAGTGAGGCACCAGGCTCCATGACTTTTGAAAACTTTCACAGAAATAAGTAAGAATTGCTGGTAAATATTAACATTTCCTGAAGCAAGAACTACAAGCACATCCTGTGAAGTTTCACTACTGACACCCATCATGACACCTCCAACAATTCAGAGGTCTTCCTTATTATTCTTTTCCTTAAACCCTCCCTGTAAGCAGGGCCAGTTTGCTTACTACATGTGATATGATATACAGAAGGTGTTAGCAACCAACCAGCTCGTGCCCCGTATCAGATCACGGTTTGACTGGCAAAAAGTCCATGCCTAAACCCATAGCCCTTAACTGACCAACCACAACAAACTAAAGCCTACTGTCAGTGTAGCTGTGCATGCCTGTTCTTTTTCTTTTTGATTTGTTTTGATTTTGTCATACAGTTCTCTTATTAACATTTTAAAACACAATTCGTTTTAAGATACGCGACAAAATCAACAGAACAATGCAAGTCAGACGGCAAAAGTGAAAGACAGTAGAGCAGAATACTTACAGAGTCTACCAAGTCGGGCGAAGCCAACCCAGTTCTGCCTCAGCTCCTCCATGAGAGCTGTGAGGTTCAGGTTCAGGTTGCACACAGTCTGCTGAAGAAGGGCCGTGTCAATCACACTGTCGTCAGCAGCAACCACCCAGGAAAAGAGTGTCAGGTTGGAGCAGAGGCTCATGAACTGGTCAGGCTCTGTGATAATCCTACTGAAATCCTGCACAGAAAAAATAAATACATCAACACAGAGAAACAGCAAAATATGTAAAGGTGAAATCCATGCTTCCCTTTGACTTCAATCCTTCCGTAAGCTGCCAATCCTCAAGAAAAAAACAAAGAAACAAAAAAAACCCGACAAAACAAAAAGACACCCCTTAACTTAACTACTGAAAACTGATGTTGAGCGGAAAAAGTATACTCACAAACTTAACAAACTCCAATCAAAAGTCGAACGAAAGCAATGCAACACACAACCTACCGTAGAGAAATCAGCCGCGGATTAGTCTTTGTGGCTTGCGCGGCTTTAAGACCTAAAAACTCACTCACTCACCGTTGAGAAAAGCCTGATGAGGGTGTTAACTCCTATGGTGTTGATTTCTGGGCTGTAGCGCAAGACTTCAGCTGCTTTGCGCAATTCGTTGGATCCCAGCATATCTAGTATGTTGACCTCAGTGGTTGCTGGATAAAAAGATTTTGCAAGGATCTAATTGGTTTTGAAGATGATGGTGAAAGCCTCAAAAAGAGGGATGCCGAAGTTGAAAGTAGGGCATAGCTTATTTGTAAATCACAAAACACAGTTTCTGAGCGAGGCTTCACATGAAATGTGTGATCATATATCTCCACATTGAATTAAGTTCTCTCCTTTCAAATCTGGATAGTATCACACTTGATTTGGTATATCTGTTAGAAGCATAACAGGACGAATATCCAGGCTGACTATCAATGTACTGGACATTTGTCTGGAATACTGTCCATTGTGGCACAGAAATGATAGAACACACATCCGCCTTGGTAAGCCGCTAATCGGACATTTCGAAAATGCATCCGTCTATGAGCAATGTCAGATGCAGATGTGAAGCCCTGGCAAGGTGGGACTATACTCATGGTCTTAAAGATCTAAGCTCCCAACAAAAAGCTTTCCGAAGTGTGAAAAAATTTTACAGAGTTAACCGTGCAAGCACAGTCAACTCTGTCACAGTTGCAGAGTTTTCAGCGTCCCTGAAACCCCAACGAAAGCCAAGGGCAGCCTGATTTCACAGCTCAGTTTGCGTTTTGACAGTGAGCGAGAAAGATCGTGCAGCACTCAACATCCCAGCGCTGGACACTGTAGCAATGTGTCTTGCTCACTGACCAAAAGCCAAATAACGCCACGGCAAACTCGTGCTCTGGTTTTATAAGGGTCCCCGAAGCGCTGAAAACTCTGCAACTGTGACAGAGTTGACTGTGCTTGTACGGTTGTCTCTGTAAAAAAATTTTCACACTTCAGAAAGTTTTTTGCTGGGAGCTTAGATCTTTAATCCAGTCTGTTCAGAGTCTAATGTTTTTTGTTTTTTTTCCCCTTAAATCTCAAGAGAAGGGGATACAAACCATAGCACACCTCTAAACACTCACTCTAAGACTTACAATTTATGTACTGAAGCTGCTTATTGGCGAAAACCAGGAAATGATAAGACATGTAGCTTTCTGCTTGAAGCAGCGACAGGAACGTGTTTCCATCTTCTGCCATGCCTAGCATTCCCGTCGTGTTGGAGAAGATGATATTCTGTAGGTCGCTCAACACTTTCATCAGACTGCAAAAAATCACAAATGGTATATATGGTAACAGGCATTTCCACTCACTGCTAAAAGTGGTTAACTGTGAGATAAGCAATTTTATAAGCACTTCTGCATACAGAAAAAAGGTCTAAAGACATATTTCCACAACGTAGTACAGAAGCGGCAGGGCCAGCGACATGACTGTGAAGGTGGAAAGGCAACAGAGAATATGACAGGTTGGTTAAGTTGGTATCAGCAACCGCAGTAAATAAAAAAAAAAAATTGTTAAATTTATAAATGACACAACTCCCTATTTTATTCTTTGCTACCTTTTGCATTTGCCATGTAGGCCACTGCCCCAGTGCAAGGAAACAAACCTACGCACACTGATAACAGCTATAGACGTCTGACATGTCCTCCCCACACATCGTTTCAGAAAGAGAAAAAAAAAAAGGTCTGCAGAATTTCACACTCACCTATCCGTGTCAAGCTGCTGAAGCTGATCCATATCCTCGACAAACTCCTTCCACTTCATGTCAATGGCGGACATGTTGAAAGGGGAAAGGTCGAAGTTCGAAGGCCATGTCATGTTGGCAAGTTGATGACTGAGCTTGTCGTAGGAAAAGAACATGTTGTCCACAACCTGCGTCCAGTTGACTTCAGGGTCGATCTTGTTTTCGCTGAGATCTGCCATCTGCACAAAGCCAACACAAAGGGATGAAGTGAAAAGATTGTACATTGTTACGTGTGGAGATGTGTTGAAGAGCCCGTCGTCTTATCGAAGTGAAACGATGACACACAGGCGTGCATTTCCTCACGTAGCGAGTTCTTGTGGACCGCACGTTGTCTCCTCACTCACAGAAAACACGTGAGTGCGTAGAAAAGTTATAACCGTGTGGAGTTTATTACAGCATACATGTACTAAGATACCATGATACCTCACTTGGCATAGAGGCACTGGTGGGCAGGGCTTTTTTGCAGACACACCATAATTTGACACAGGGCACGTGTTGGTTGGTTGCTAGCATCTACCAAATATCAAGCCACATGCAAGCCTACGGAATAAGCTGAGTCAGAACAGTTAGTTTATTTCCGTTCCTAGCTGGCATCAACGACCCCCATATGCATGTGTTCAGGATGAAACACATCCATCTCAAGGAGACAAAGATATCAAAACAAGGGTCAGATGGACCACAGCAGGTGTCAGCATATTATCAAAAATATGTCCTGCAATAAACTATACTGACCAGCACAGCAATGTTTTCAGAGATTCTCTGGACCTCAGGCTGCATGTTTCCCATCTCCATGGCCAGGGCAGTCCAGTTTGTTGTGCACACAGTCTCCTCCAGCTGACCGAAGCTGCTGTCTGGTGCAAGGTCCAGATAGGATGTCAGCGTTGTGCCACCACAGCTTGGAGCCTGGGCATTGCCACTTAGGAACTTTTGCAGCAGCTGCAATAATAATAATAATGATAATTAAGACAGGCAAACTTACCAGGTTCTTGGCTAATTGCACACTGACATGAATTACACAATTCACTCAGACACTGGTGAACACATGCACACCATGTAGGTTCAAACACAATCACAAAACATGATTTGTCACTGATTGGGACAATCTGAGTACAGTAATTGCACAACACAACTCTACAGACTACTCCAATCAAGTGTTTGGAAACAGAGTTTTGTGGGTTTTTTTTTTGTTTTTGTTTTTGTTTTTGGGTTTTGGGTTTATTTGTTTATTGTTGTTGTTTTTGTTTTTTTTGGGGGGGGAGGGGTCTTTCTTTCTTTCTTAAATTACAGAAATCGTAAATTGCGCTGATTATTGTAATTTCATACTGGATAAAAAATACAAAACAAAAAAATATATATATATAGACGAATGACAGCTATGGAAGACGTAGGAGGTTGATACAGTCTGTAAACATGAGACACGTACCTGGTCAGGGTTTAGAATGATTCTTTTCAAAACGTCAATGAACTCCAGATAGGCCCCAGCCGCCAGTCCCACCATGTTTCGGATCTCAGGTGGATACATGTCCAACATTTCATTCAGGAGGAGTACGCTGCAACACAAAGTACTTGTCAGGATACACACTAACGAAAGCTACTAACCTACGTAACGGATACATGCTCTCTGAAACTGACTCAGTAACTCAGTCATCTACTGCCAAATCCCACACATTTTCATAAACTAAGGCCACAACAGACAAAAAGTAAACTGTGGAACATGCAAATTGAAAAATAAGTCAAATTATTGGCCAATCACAGCTTCCACAGAGAAAACAAAATTGTGGAAAATGTGCAGGCATCCTTCACAAACACCAGCAAATTAATGATCATGGAAAAACGACAACAACAATACAAACACTGAAATCTTTTAAAATGAAACTATAAAATTTCAACAGAATCTAGTCTATTTTGTGTACATGTATTCCCAAAACTTCAAGGACACTTGGGAGACCTGATAAACTCTTTGAACTTGATCATATCCTGCTGTATTTTACAGAAGGAAAAAAATGTAAGAGGCACTGTACTTTGAAAGCTGCTGCTGCCATAGGTGCTCTGAAGGGTAGTGTAGTCATCAATGAGTTTGACGTAGTGCTTGAACATTCTCCAACCATCAACGGATCCTTCGCCAAACACAGGGATGTTTTCCTTCATTTGCTCGTCAATGTTTTCCATCATTCGCACAACCACTCCAGCAAAGCTGCAGAATGAAACACAGTGTGACATGCAGAATCTCGTCCAACTGTAATGCATACAATCACAGAAACTGCACAATCATCTTTGCACTTTATCTGAGCATGAAACAAGACGGAAAGAACTCAGTCTCTCAGGCACAGAGCCTTTCACTGTCTATAGATTTACTTTGGTGGACATTATATTATAGAATGCTCCACTAATCATTGGAACCATGAATAGTACAACGGAGAGAGAGGGGGGAGTGTGTGTGTGTGTGTGGGGGGGGGGGTGTTTGGGAGTTTTATGTCCTTTTCCACCACATAAGGGTGATAGCTAGGACGTGGCAACAAGAAAAAGGCCAGCACAAATATTTGGCCCCAGCCGGGATTCAAACTCATGACCCAAGAATTGAGAGTCCAATGCTCTACCATTCAGCTATCCCGCGCGCGCGCGAGAGAGAGAGAGAGACAGAGATAGAGACAGACAGACAGACAAAGAGATGGTGATGTTGATGAAACCTTTATTTCTGGATAGATTTGTTAGGCACTGGAAGGCATCTCTTACACACTGTCCTGCTAACACTACCATAGACAATTCAACTCAGTATTAGCTAGGACCACATTAAGAGAGAGAGAGAGCTTCAGAAAGTTGCAACATTTTCAAGAGCTTTGCAAAGATTGTTACTAACAACATTCCCTACACAAAACTGAAGCATCTTTAGACTTCTTACTTGTGCAAGCTGTCTTCACTCATGCCTTCAAGAGACTTCATGGCGACGTCCACGGCAGCCCCGAGCTGTGTAAAGTTGGCATAGTTTACAATACTCCAAGGTCCTGACCACATCAACATGGTGCCAATGTCGCTCTCTGAAGTCATCATGACCGCAATTCTGTTGGTGTAGTCTACAAGTTCACGCCAGTCCGTCTCAAAAGAATACGTGACGTTTGGGTATTGCAGGTCATCCATTACAGTTAACATCTGGACCAGAATGAAAGAAATGGGAGTTTCTTATTGTTTGATCATTTTGAATACATGTACAGTTTTGTTGTTGTTTTTTTATTGGAAGAACTCGTGTGCCATTCAACTCAAATATATTTTCAAAACTCAGGGTGGGTGGGCAGGAGGGTAACTGCAGCAATACTTTTTCAATCTATTACAGTACTGTATTATAATAATAATGAGTATTGTATAGGCGCTTTAACCAATTTCATGAATCGGCTCAAAGCGCCGCGAACTGAACCCCACAAGTACGCTCACGTGAATCACACGCATTCTCTCACACACTGGACATAAACACATTACAATCATGCGGTGCGAAGGGTCAGCTCAGCTATTTAAATTTAGGAATTTTAGAAAATTGCATTTATTATTCAAATTTGGTGGGCTGAACATTTCCAAAGTATGGCCGAAACAATAATTTTTGTATAGTTTTTGCAACAGGGTATGTCGCAAACCATGTAAACTAGCTAGAGTAACATGGTGTTACCAGTTATGTGAACTACTGAACAAACCTCTTGAATCATGACCTCAACCATGGTTGACATGCCACCCAACCCCATGACGACCCTGGTCCAGTTTGTTTCACAGATTGAATTCTCCAAGTCCACAACGGGCACGTAAGCTGGAAGTCCCATGTTCTGAATCATGTGTCCGTCACACAGTGTCCGGAGGGGGTCTCGTGATGACGCGAGTTCATAGACCTGTGAAAAAAGATTCTTGCTCTTATCTACTCTTTGATGGAACACAATGGGCTTGGTTCGCTGCTTTTACTTTGTGTGTGTGTGTGTGTGTGTGTGTGTGTGTGCATGTGTGTTTGTGTGTGTGTGTGTGAAAAACTTGTCTCTGTGTG
Source organism: Batillaria attramentaria (assembly GCA_018292915.2). Lineage (NCBI taxonomy): Eukaryota > Metazoa > Mollusca > Gastropoda > Batillariidae > Batillaria > Batillaria attramentaria. Next base: position 968,926 of record JACVVK020000034.1, read on the forward strand.
TCTGCCTGTTTGAGATTTGTGTGTGTGTTTGAGTTTGGGGGATGGGTGGGGGGAGGGGGCACCGACAAAATGAAAGGGTTGGCTGGACTCTCATTGTCTGCGTATGGGACTAACCTTGTATCAAGGTAAAAACTTTCATACATGGTCAGTACAGATGTAATTTCACGTCACTGATATACGAATGTAAGTACATGTATGCCACTGCAAAGCATTGGGTAAGCACCTGCTGACTAGTTAGAAAAGACACAAATGCATACCATGTCAATTTTGCCGTTGTTCCCCATGTCCATGACAGCCTTGACAAGCTCAGGAGCGTAGGTCGTGGAGTAGGACACCAGCTGAAGCAGAGGAGAGTCCTTGGAAAAAAGTTCTGAAACAAGCACAGGGGGAAAAAAAATCAAATTTAATAAAACTTCTCAGTCAGACTACCAAAATGGCTGATACCAAAATACCAAAGGCCCAAACATGCTAAGAGGACAACAGAGCAAATGATTTTTTTCTTAAGTTTATTATTTGTTAATGTGGCTAATGCTACCATATTCATGCTCACTGATCAATCTGAGCTGTTTTTATGGTCAGTATCTATCATCACACCACTTAAGACACGTGGACAGTGACAATGTCTATAATTCTGGCACTGAGCCAACAGATGAGTACTCGATGACAGCGACCAAGCTGAGCACTCCAGTAGTGTAACAGTCGTAGAACTTGAATGCTCGGCTGCTTGCACAAAGTGTAAACAACAATATATTGCATTAAGAGCTGTACTAATCATCACGATAGAGTACTTCGACCCCTCCCCGCACTGCTACTGTCTGACCAGTGGTTTCACGTTTTCTATCACAGTTTGCGCTTGGCGTTGTATTATTTGAAATTTAAACAGCGACCTGCTCTCTAGGGTGGCAAAGGATGTAAGCAGCTGCATGAGCCAGCCTCCTATCTCTCTATATGAATGTCTCTGGTCTCACCTCCCATCATGCTCATTTCATCATACAGGCTGCGGACAATCACACTGGTCACATGAACACCAGGTCCCAGCATCTCATGTATCTGTGTGTTGTTCATCATCTCTTCCATCGCTCTCATAAACCCAAGTGCACTGCAACAAAATAAAGTGTGCACATGCAAACATTGTACATGTACATGCTAGACATATAACAAGTTTAGGTGTCTGAAAATGTTTTGGTGTTTTGGTGAATTTATGTCTCACACAGTAGTTTTGTTTTGGGTGTGTGTGTGTGTGTGTGTGTGTGTGTGTGTGTGTGTGTGTGTGTGTGTGTGTGCACCGGCGAGCGCAGGGGTGTGTGTGTGTACGTCTGTGTGGTGAAGCGTGTGCACGCGCATGTGTGTGCAGCTGCGTTTCCTTACCCAGCTCCTAAGTAGTTCTCGTTCAGCATATCTAGCACAGGCTCCCAGTCGTACTCATGCTTTTCCATCAGGTCTGTCAGCATGTCTTGAAGTGACAGCAGCTCTGCCAAAGTTGTACCTGTTGCATTCATCATGCGTTCAAAGTTCACAATGAGGTGCTCAACCTCCACAGCCAGCGCAGTGAAGTTAGCCGGGTTATAATACGGAGCGCCTGTAACAAGACCCATGATGGTCCATATCGTTTGGTTCACCTGGAAAAAAAATGCAGGAAGGCAAATGCAAAAAAATTGCCAATGCACGCAGTAACTTTGGTATCATCAGCACATCAACAGGTACAAGTCTGTGTGGCAAAATTACTAACACAAACAATTACTAATCTCAAATTCTTATGTCTTACTTTGCTAAGGCTATTTACACTGGAAATCAAAATTTGAAGGCCTGATCACCTGACAACGTCCGGCTATTCATCTCTTTGCATGCAGATCTCCGTCATGAAGAGCCACCCCCAAAACTGTCATCACGACAGAGTTTTCCATCATGCAATTAATTAAATTCTTAATGATACGTACCCCCCCCCCCCCCCCAAAAAAAAAAGCCTCCAAATTAAAAGCTTGGAATGTTGGAAACAGTAAGCTGGTTAAATTCATTTTTCTTTACGAAAAGGGTAGGTTTTGCAAGGTCATCTTTTACAGCAAATGTCACGTGTTCCAGAATTTTTTCATAATTATGACACTGTCACACCCTTGCAGCTGAATATCATAGTGTTGGCAGGCAAAGGGTTAACTCCCACCAGGCCCCTCACTCAGTGAGTCGTCACTCTGCCTCTCTGGTTTTCTTTCTTTCATTTTTCAAATTATTTCCCCCACTGATAGACGTACATGTGTTGGACTGTCTCAGTGAACAGAGCCGACTGGAAGCCTTTGCAGTTTTATTCCTAAAACTAAATAAATGACTGATTTTCTAGTAACAGCCGAGACTCTGATCATCTATGTCTGGTTTTCGCCACATGCTGTGATCGTGTACATTTTTATCTGAAAGACTGACCGGCGTCTCACTATGAGGTGCCTGCACGGGGCCAGCGAATAAGCTAAGATCAAAGCTCACTCTGAAACGCATCCGGCTAAACAAAGATGGCAGAGCACTGACTGGCGCAGATCTAGACTTTGGAAGCGTATACCCGGCGTCCGAGTCCGGTGTAGGATCCGGTCCGGTCCCCCCTCTGAAGCAGTCCCCCGGGGGACCAATTCGTGGCAAAAACTGCTCTATAATGGTCCCCCCTTAGACATCCAGCCTCGTTTTCGACTGGTCCCCCTGGGCGATTTTGGTCCCCCCTCGCATCCAAAATAGGCCCCCTCTCGAACTGGTCCCCCTCTTTTCTAACCAATGTAGAGCTATGTCAGTATTTATTTTTAACTTTATTGTTATAGTGTGTGTCAACTCAGTAGAAAACGTGACTCTGGATCTCTCTCTCTCTCTCTCTCTCTCTCTCTCTCTCTCTCTCGCCCCCACACTTTCTCTCCTCCCCCCATCTCTCAAACACACACACACACACACACATTATGCACGCACGCAGGCACGCGTGCACACTCACTCACGCACGCACGCACGCAAACACACACGCAAACACACACACACACACACACACACACACACACACACACACACACACCTCTTTCGTTATATGTATAATTATTTTCATTTTTGTACAGAGATGTTATTCAAGATGATCTTGAACTGGGTCAAGGTTACAGTGTCAAATCTAAACTTTTAAAAGTGATTTAACTTCGTAGATTTGCCGTTCTATGTAGCCTATACTTTTGTTTTTTTATTTTCTCTTTTTTTTTGTGGGATGAGAAAACGGTCGCCACTAAAAAACAAAAGTATAGGCTACATAGAACGGCAAATCTACGAAGTTAAATCACTTTTAAAAGTTTAGATTTGTTTTCTCTTTTCTTTTCTTTTTTTTTTTGTGTGGGATGAGAAAACGGTCGCCACGCTTCTTGACACGTCACGTGACTCGTGTCAAACATGCCTATAATTATAAGTACACGACAATTCATTCCGTACTTGGGCCACCGAGGTTGAGATATTTGCTGCAGCCACCCTCTTGGACACGCCCGTGTATGTGTTCACAAGAGAGGCTCCAGGCCGACAACCTAGGTGGCTGAAATACGGGCCAGTTTGGCAATCGGCCCCATTGAAAACAGACAGAGTAATTTATATAATGAATCTTGGACATCACTTTGCTCCTGTTTTTTGTGTCACTCCTTAGACCAGCCTGAGAACTGTTAGTCTTCTGCTGTTTTTGTTGTTTCAAGGGTCATGATTTGAGACACTGGTACTCAGTCTTGACTGTCTACTTGAAGTACGCTGAAAGCCAAAGGTGGCAACTAGTTTCATGTCATGGACACTTACTTAATTTTGAAGAAATATTTTTTTCTATGGCGTTGTATAGAAAATATTAGATACTTGGTCTTTGATGTTATTCTCTAAATGCTATTTCCAGTTAAAAAAAATTGACAGGAAATGTGGACAGCAAAAAAGAACCAATGCAAAAAAAACAACTGAAAGAAACAAGAACACAACCAAACAAATATATCTCACACACACAAAAATAACAACAAGCACATAAATCGGAAAAAAAAAGAAAAAAAATGTTCCTATGGCCCTGTGCTTTTGGGGACAATAAAGTTTTGTAACAATAAAGTTAAAAATAAATACTGACATAGCTCTACATTGGTTAGAAAAGAGGGGGACCAGTTCGAGAGGGGGCCTATTTTGGATGCGAGGGGGGACCAAAATCGCCCAGGGGGACCAGTCGAAAACGAGGCTGGATGTCTAAGGGGGGGACCATTATAGAGCAGTTTTTGCCACGAATTGGTCCCCCGGGGGACTACTTCAGAGGGGGGACCGGACCGGATGCTACACCGGGTTAGTTCATGAATCGCCGCATTCACGACTTAGCCGGCTCACTTCTAGACTGAACGCCGACTGAACCTGCCCGTAGCCGGCCAACATTTTCGAAGAATTGAAACGTGCGATCTTCGAGACCCTGCACTTAATTGGTCTGCCACTGATCAGCCGACGGACGATAATAACTGGCACGGGAGGCTAATCACATGCCGCGCGCGATTCGCTCAGTTTGGCGCGCTTTTGCCCCGGGACGGCCTAAGCATACCACAGAGAGCAACCGCCGCTCCGATGTTGGCTGGACGACTAGCCCACTGGTTAACTTAACACCCTGTACATTCCTTTACAGTGGGGAAGGACGGTGGGCTGACTTGTCGTGATGCGGCCAGTCAGTTCAGTGAACGGTTTACCGTCTTTTCTTGTACTAATGTAGTCAGTACCGTGACCGTGACTGCCGCGACCAACTCTGTGACTAGTTGGACTGCTGATCATAATGGTACCTGCACTGATACCTTTCTTAACTGGCTTCAGTCTGTGTAACGCTGACACACCATCACACACACACACACACACACACAGAGTGACAGACCGAGACCGGCGCTCACACATCGGCTGCACATCATATGCTACAGTAACTGCCAGTGCTAGACTCACGGCTTCCGAGACGCCGCTAATGCCGAGATCATCAAACACAGAGTTGAAAGCCGTCATGGATGCGTAACACAACGTAGCATTCAGGTCTGCAGCTGTCGTCTGCCCGATGTCGCTTGCAATGGCCGCAATGATGTCAGAACACAGTTGCGAGAACACCGGTTCTTCAGTGAGCAGAACCTGGAAGTATAAAACCGGCAAAGTGACAAAGGACGTTTGGTTAATTGAGAGCTTTACTTTAATTTTCGACCGCCACCGTCCCTGCGAGAACAAACAGTCGGGACAACGGCGAAGGGTAAGAAAAGAAAAGAGAACTCGTAACGTCTGTGCCGCCTCCCCACCACCACCCCTTCCTCCCCCATCCGCCAACCATCCAAAAATCGAAATCGCGACCCTAGCGCTGGCATCCCCGCGGTATTAATGGAAGACATGACGCAAAAAACAACAACAACAACAACAAAAACCAACAAAAACTTGTCAGTTTAGCAGTGTAGCTGCATCATCAATCAATCAATCAATACTTTATTAATCCCTTCCGGGAAATTACATGTCTGCAAGGGACATACAAACAGGACAAAAAAGAGTTCTTAAAAGAGACATATAAAACAATTTGTCACCATAATAATAATCATCATCATCATCATCGTCGTCATCGTCAGCATGACTGAAGGATACTTACAGCCAGTGTATCTGGTTGTGTAAAAGCGTTGAGCACAGCCAGCGTCACGTTGGGACCCTTGCTCATCAGCGTGTCCAGCATTTGTTTCAGCTCGCCGTTAGCGTCAAGACCCACCAAACTGTCCTGGGAGTCTGAAAGAAGCGATCACAACAATGGAACTCCGTGTTACTCAACAGTCCTGTGGGAGAGGGGTGTTTGAGGTTTGTTAACGTCTTTCGTTCACCACCGAGCAGATTTCAAAATTCAAGACTGGGGAGAGAAATTTTGACAGAGTGGGTGGGTGGGTGTTTGGGGGTTTAACGTCCTTTTCCACCACACACCCTATATCAAAGACGGGGAAACGATGAAAAAGCCAGCACTAATATTTGGCCCCAGCCGGATTCGAACTCACGACCCGAGCATTACAAGTCCAACGCTCTACCATTCGACCACCCCGGTTCCCCAATGACCGTGGGACTTCGTGTTACTCAACAGTCCTGTGGGAGAGGGGTGTTTGAGGTTTTTTTAACGTCTTTCGTTCACCACCGAGCAGATTTCAAAATTCAAGACTGGGGAGAGAAATTTTGACAGAGTGGGTGGGTGGGTGTTTGGGGGTTTAACGTCATTTTCCACCACATAGGGTGATATCAAAGACGGGGCAACGATGTAAAAGCCAGCACAAATATTTGGCCCCAGCCGGGATACGAACTCACGACCCGAGCATCAGATGTCCAATGCTCTACCATTCGGCCACCCCGGCTCCCCAGAAATTTTGACAGCAGTACTCAGGACTTCATTTAGGGCGCTTCATCTTTTGGTCTCGTAACACGGAAACGCGTTATGTAACACGAACTACTTTTTAAATCGACGGTCGGCTCACCTAGAAGTTGTTTCATGATTGAGTTGACGTAGTGCAGAATGTCAGTATTTATGGCAACGTAGCGAGAGGCGTCGCTCCATATTGGGGTCTCTTGGAGGATGACTTGCACCTGCTGCATGACAGCCTCCAGCGTTCTGAAGAAATGAAATTATCTTAATAATAATAATGATATATTACACTTGTTGAGCGCTGAGTTCTGCTTAGAAAAGCACTCAATGCGCTTTTTGCTCACGCATACACACAACATTCACACACATCAATACAGGCGGTGGAGTTTAAACTTACAGATTAAAGGCTAGTTTTAAAAGATGTGTTTTGAGTTGTACTTTATACTGTAGGAGGGAAGGGCTGTTTCTCAGACAAGATGGCAAGGAGTTCCAAGCGCGGGAGGGGGTGGGGGGTCACAATAACTGAAAGAACGTTGGCCAAATGTTTTGAGGCTGACGCGGGGGACCTTAAGCAGCTTTTCTGAGGATGAGCGAAGAGTGCGGGATGTTTCATAGTACGTGCTGAGCTTACCAAAAAGGTACTGGGGAAGTGATTGGTCAAAATGACGGAAGGCTAATGTAGCAATCTTGTACTGAATACGGTACTGAACCGGCAGCCAATGAAGCTCCTTCACCAAACCTGCCATCTTGCTGCTGAATCGACGAGGCGTGTGTGCGTGCGTGCGTGCGTGCGTGCGTGCGTGCGTGCGTGTGTGTGTGTAGCCACCTACAGTCACTTGTCATATGTAATCTACCATTTGTATGCAATGGTATACTAATAAGAACTGGCTGTTCTGATAGGCTAGTACTATCGCAGTGCCTTCAAAACGTTTCCCAGACTTACGTGCTGCTGGTGTTATAGATCAAAGACGACATGAGTTTGAAGATTTCCGGCAAGTCCATGGTAGAAAAGGTGTCCAGCATCTGAAGGACCTCTGGGGAGAGGTCCTTCAAAACCTTCTGAAGGTCATGCAGGAAGGCGGCGGTGACATTCATGACCTCGCTGTACGAAACGTTTTGATTGTCCATCAAAAGGTCAGAGATGTGCGGAGCCAATGACAAGCCGTCCTTGACGGTCTCCCAGATGGTGTCGTTAGGGAAGAACTGGGTCATCAGCGGATCAAGGGCATTCACCAAACCTGCCAGACTGTTCGAAATAAAAGCAGAGAAAAATGTGAATGTTTTCGCGGGGTGGGTGGGTGAGTGTTTGGGGAATTAACGTCCTTTTCCACCACGTACGGGTGATATCAAAGAAGGGGCAACGATGAAAAAGCCAGCACAAATATTAATTTTGGCCCCAGCCGGGATACGAACTCACGACCCGAACATTACAAGTCCAACGCTCCGGCTCCCCTGAATGTTTTCGCAGAGCTTCAAAAAACATACAAATGTGTTACTGCATTGACACAAAAATATTTCGCGTAAAAACTGGGACAAGAACATTTGGAAAATGTGAATTCATAAATCGAAGTAGGTGGTATAGGACAAAACATGCCCTGGCACTTTAGGACGATGACATCAAAATCGAACGAACGGAAGTGATACCTGTATCACTTCCAAATAACAAACAAGAAGACAATCACACGTGTGATGGACGCTTCCCGAAGCATAAAACGTCGAGTCAGTTTGCAGTCCACTCTAAGCGAACCTATCTTCAGCGTCTTCCCTTCTTCGTGAATGTAGTTATCTCTCTTTGCGAGGCGAACGAACGGACAAAGCGTCCCCTACTGACGTGCTATCCCTCCAGAAAACGTCAGAAGAACCTCCTACTTACGGTTCTACCAAGGACTGCGTTTTCATAAACGTGTCGACCCAGTCAGGGATGTGTCGGAGGATGTCGGGCAGGCTAGTGATGTCGGCCAGGTCCTTGATCATGTCCTTGACGTTGTCGATGGAGAAGATCAGGTCCAGCATGTCGGCGATGTCGCCCAGCCACTGCGTCCACGTTTCAGGGATATTCAGACGATCCTTCAGCGACTCAAAGAGCCCCAGCTGTGCGAGGACAGAGAAAAGAGTGTGTACAGCCAGGAGGAGGACCGCACACTCTTGGAGAGCCAGGTCAAGTTCAGCAAATTACAGGCAAATCGCGTACCCACCATGCAGAGTTTCGTTTGTAGCTGGTAAAGAACTGTGCACATAACTGAATCATCCAAGAAGTGCGGACGTCCACACGGACGATGCAAAGAACACACAAGTTTTGTCCACAAAACAGCCCCCCCCCCCCCCATCCCAAAGCCCCCCAATGACTCCCTATCGTAAGGCCTGAAAGAGGCACCACTGTGTAGGTTGACTTCAAGCCCCTTATTTCCTTCTAGGGCTCCCTCAAGGTCTTTCGCACTGGCTCGTAAAGCGTGCAACATACGGACACCTTGTAAGTGTTACGATAACCTAATTTTGACAAGAATATGAGGTTCATGCACAACGTCACATACCAGGCGTATGATCTCCGCGACATTCAACTGTTGTTGCAGGACGCTGGTGATCTCGGGGATTCTCGTCTCGTTGATGTCACAGAGGGCGCGCGATACGCTGGTGACGTCAGTGCCGTCCGGGAAGTACAGATAGCGCGTCAGTTGCTCAGGGTCACAGGCAACAGCTTTCAGGTCAGGGTAACCGGTCAGCTCCAGAATCTGTCATCAAAACAAATGTGCAGTAACTGTTTAGTTTGGGGGTTCCCCCGTTTGTGCTTATTGTGTAATTTATTGTTAGTGTTGTTGTAGTCTGTCATGTTCAATAACCGTTTTCGCCTTCGAGATTATAGCTGCAAGACTGGACTGCGACGTTCGACCCGGGGAGCCGGGGTGGTCGAATGGTAGAGCGTTGGACTTCTAATGCTCGGGTCGTGAGTTCGATCCCGGCTGGGGCCAAATATTTGTGCTGGCTTTTTCATCGTTGCCCCGTCTTTGATATCACCCTATGTGGTGGAAAAGGACGTTAAACCCCCAAACACCCACCCACCCCCACCCGCGACGTTTGACCGGCGTCTACGTCAGGCTCATGACACGGGAGACGTTTTTGTTCGAGCAAACATGGAAAACAACACACGCATAGTTATATACAACACAGCTGAAGAACACTACATCATGTCACTGAGAAACCAGATCCGCCTGACACAGCTTCAGCTTCAATCAGGCATTCACTTCACTCTTCCAAATCCGCGTTTGGGAACTGCTGGGCCCATATGTAAAAGTCGAGGTTAGGGATTTTAGCCCAGGGTTAGAGTCTAACCTCGAACTAAACAAGCTCTAGGGTTAAATTTTCTGTTGTTTTGTTGTTTAACCAGGAAGTGGGTCCACCATGGTGCCTAAGACGTTAGAAAAGGATTTTTTTTCCTATCTTTCTTCACTTCCTTTTTTATATTTAATTTTGTTTTGGGGTTTCTTTTGTCCTAGTCTGGATTAGGCCCATAGCCGTAGGTTAAATTAACCTCGAGTTTTACATACGGACCCTGGAAAACAACGAAATTTTTTGTTTGTTTGTTTGTTTGTTTTTGTTTGTTTGTTTCATGTTTCATTGGTTTCTTTGTTTTTCTTGTGGAGGGGGTGGGGGTGTGTCTCAGAAATTCTGTTTGCTTACCGCAGTGATGTTGACCTGAGAGTTCATCAAAGCGTCCGCCGCCTCCCGGCTGAAGCCGAAATCGCTGACCAGCAGGTTCCTGACTTTGCCTGGATCTCGGAAGTACTTTGCGATGATGGTGGCGTTGTCTGCAGACACATATGACCCACCGTACAATTCAAGAAAAAAAAATTGAGCATTCTCATTCTTCGCTGAAGCATCTTCGTAGTTTACATATTGTTTGGCTACTGAATCACTGCAACTGGCTAGGAATTTCACCGATTTCCCATACAAATAAATATATATATGAACACGCGCAATTAAGCTACCTAGCTTTGGATTAAAAACAAAACCAAAAAAGTTGCGGAGGACCATTGTGATGACTAATCACCATCCCCACATGTCTCCTCTTTCCCTCTGAGAATTCATCAAAGCGTCCGCCGCCTCCCGGCTGAAGCCGAAATCGCTGACCAGCAGGTTCCTGACTTTGCCTGGATCTCGGAAATACTTTGCGATGGTGGTGGCGTTGTCATATGACACATATGTTTCACCCGGCCCACAATGGGACCTTCAGGCAATTTTGCACATTCCCCGCTACAAAAAGCTCACTTCGACTGTGACGTCACCACCATCTCGTCTCAGCCACAGTCTGGAACAAGATGGCCACTGACCAGCCCAATATGTTGTTTCCATTTAATCACCTGCTGTCGTCACGGTCGTTCTTTTGTAATGCCATGTATACGGGAGGACACACACACACACACACACACACACACACACACACACACACACACACACACACACACACACACACACTGACTCTCTCTCTCTCTCTCTCTCTCTCAATGGAAACAACTGACCGGGCTTGTCAGACCAATCTTGGTTTTGGAAGAGAGACGTCAAGTTGTTTTCTTTGAAATCTATGACGTTTTCCTCATTGGGATGACGCATAATACATTTGACGTAATAACTTTGACTCGGATACAATTCTTGCAATGAAAGCAGCCCCATGAAAATTGAAGTGTTGCTGCTGCGCAGTGTAAAGATCGAATTTATACCGGCTCAATGTGTTTAACAGACAAGTCTGCGCGGCGAACGTTTTTTAACTATGTGTTATGTCTGCTGCGCGCGCGCGCACACAGACACACACAGACATACGCGCGCGCGCACGCACGCACGCACACGCAGACTTGCGCGAGCCGCGTTTGTGCATGTGCTCCATTGAGACCTATGTGGTGTTCTCTCACTCTACTATGCTATTGAGTGAGAGTCAGTGGGAAAAACAAAGCTCACTACATCAATGAAACTCCCGCTTTCCCCGTCTACAAATAGAGAACTTCCGAAAAGTGACGACACACCCCCACGTCAATCAAACATGACGTCGGCAAACTGACGCTGATACAGTTTTGCGTCAGTGCGCGTGTGCCTTTTCTGCGATGTTTGTGAGGCGTGTGGCTTGTGTAAAGGAAATGTGCTTCGAGTACAAATTTTCGGGTCAACTGACGACAACGGCTGCAGTGAATTTTTCTAATTTTTTTTGTATATATTTTATGGCACCCCAGGCTCATTATCTATGTATAGTAGGAGCGATTTTGAGATCTAAAGTGTGATCACCAGCACTTTCATCAGGTACGGTTTACGCCAAAAGTATAAAAGCGACAACCTCCAAAATTCACTCAGTTGAGAGTCCGTATTCATGCTATCTATGTCCCAAAAATGGAGTGGTTTAGGTAAATATTACGCCTTTAAACGCCAGAAAGCCACTTTTTTTGAAAAGGGCGATAACTCGCAAATCATGTGTGCAATCGTACCTGGATCGGGCCTTCTATTCAACAATCTTGATTCATTTAGAAACCCCAAATTTGAAATCGATCGGTTCAGTATTTTCGGAGAAATAGGCATCTGAACTGGGTTCACATGCAATGTCAACTCAGGCTCGGTTTACATGAAAACTATAAGAGCGACCATTTTCTAGTAGTGAATCAATTCAGAGTCCGTATTCAAGCTATCTACTGCCAAAAAATTGAGTGATTTAAATAAATATTACGCCTGTACACGAAAGACAACCAACTTGTCTCAAAAGGGCGATAACTCCCAAATCACTTAAGCAATCATCACACGCTTGAATCGTCTAATGTAACATTTTGATAAATTTGGATACCCCAAATTTGAAGCCATTCGGTTAAGTATCTTCGAAGAAACGGGCCCGGACACAATTCACACACGCACACACGCACACACATCCGCACAGACGGCACTCACTGAGGAGGAGAAGTGCGTTCGGAACACCATACGCGTCAGCATCGATGACGCAAGTTTTCTTACGTCATTGTCAGAGTTACACTTGCATAATCGTCTCTGCGGGAGATCGGCAGTGACGTGCGTTTGTACCACAGATGCTTGCCTATGAACGTGGAAATTTTAGCCCGTCCTATTATGTTGTTTCCATTACTATGGAAACAACATAAAAACTGACGAAAAAGCGTCATATATCTCTCGGTGTTGTTTTCCATGTCTTTGGCAACATATATATCTAAGCTATTAACAACATGCTGAAGATGTACAAGCAAACCCGACGATAATCAAAGGCTGACGTTTCCCGGGAACTACTTTGCGGGCGTGATCGGTTGTCGAAGTAGTGCTTCGGTTCCAGTTCAGTTGCTTCGCGCGTGTCGCGCGGCGGAGAGGTTTTGTCTGCTTACTGCGAGTCACGCTCGCAGTGCACTGATGGGAGACAGATCGACCTACTTGCGCGTAGTGAGTATCAACTGTAGCAGAAATGAGATGAGAGGCGAAGTCGGCGCATGCATTTTTACCCCCGCTATTACTTACCTAGCTGTCCCATGAGTTGGTCATCCTCCAGTAAGCTGGAGATGGACGTCACAAGGGTCATGCTATCATCCACCACATCCAGAGCATCCAGCGTCTCTTGGTCTGATAGGTACGGAGATATATCCGACACCAACCGGCTCACGCTGAAATCAGAAGAAAGAAAGAAATAAATAACCTTCTGCCATACGTTGTGGGTGATTTTGCACCCCACACTTGCATTCAAACGCCCGTAGCTCAGTCAGTTTTCAAGCTAGATCCACGAAACTTCGTGACTTTGTCAATAACGGTACTAGAAATGCGCTAAAGTGATTTTGATTTTAAATAAACAAGTAAATAAACAACAAAAATTGTGTATAATGCTCCCCGTACGTCGTGGGTGCAAACACCACCATGCTTCTAAAGAAGAAAGTTTGCGGACGCCTCGTGTCATGGGTGCCAACTCACCCGTGCTTTTACAGAAGTGAAACCATGTTTGTGAATCAAAACGCGCCAGGAGCACGACAGACAAGACAAAATTATTCCCGGAGTTTCGGCTAAGGAACATTCATCAGACGACACAAACAAACAAAGCGCACGGACAACGTTACTTGAATCACACGCATTCTCTCAAACACTGGACATAAACACATTATAATCAAGTGGCGCGAAGGGTCAGCTCAGCTATTTAAATTTCGGAATTTAGAACTTTCTGTTTGTTTGACGTATGGTGCACGGTCCTTCGAAAATGCAGCGCCGAAATTGTGGAACTCTCTTCCTGAGGCGGTGAAGGAGGCAGTGAGCATCACCGCATTCCGGAAACGCCTGAAGACTCATCTCTTCAGTGGTTAACCCCAGTAATCATCTGCCCCCCCCCCCCCCCCCCTTTTTTTCACACTATCTTTCTTTTTTTTTTTTTTTTTGGCTGCCACCAACTCTTTGCCAACTCCAGTGGTGTTCCTCCCAGGTCATGGGTGGAACCCACGGAGGACTCGGGAAGCTGGGACAAGTTTTTATTATGCATGATGATGGAGATGAGGATGATAGTAAGATGATGCTTATGGAGGTCCATCTGGTTTGGGACTGCGGGACAGGGCCGCATTCCACGCTTCCTGTCATAAATATCCCCTGGCCTTAATCAGGCCCGGGAACTACGGCACCTGCGGTGCCGGCCATGTAATCATCCACGTCATAAGACGTGTCATACCAAGGGAAGCACCCCCAAAGTCGCACCCGTGAAGGTGGTGTGAAACTCGGCTGTGTGGCAACAGCCTCCCCATAGGGCCCATAGCACACCCGCTCTGGGTAGGAGCCGACCTAGGTGGGAAAAATCCCGCTTGCCTCGGCTGGGATTTCGAACCCAGGTTCCCTGGTCCGAAGTGCTAACCAGTACACTTTTGTGGCCGGGTCTCCCGGTCCATGATCCGAAGTGCTAACCCACTACACTGCGGGGGCCGGTACTATCTTTCTTTTTTAAACCTCTCCCTAAGCGCCGTGAGCACTCAGGGTGGAGCCGTGCACTGTACCAAGTCTCGATCATCATCATGTTTGTTGTTGTTGTTGTTGTTTTGTTTCAAGTTATTTTATTTGTTGTTCTGGGCGAAGGGGCTTTGCCGGCAGGTGTGTCTTGATGAGCAGCCGTGGTGAAAACTTGTACAGTGACTAACATAAATGTTTCTTTCGATAAAGAATTAGAAGAAAACGCCTTTTAAGATGCTGAAATAAGCAGAACAAAGAAAGGTGCTTGCTTTGAAGTAAAACGTGTTTTCTTTAAAAAGTACCCTCTCCCCATCTCCTTGCAACCACCCTCTTCAAACAGACACACAGAAACAGACACACAGACACACACACACACACAGACACACACACACACACACACACACACACACACACACACACACACACGCACGTCATATTAACAGACGGGAAGAAGCAGCCTATGATATTTTTCTAGAGTTACGAGGAAAGAGGAAAACTAACAAGGGATTGGTTCGTTGGAACCAGACAATGTAAGGGTCCGTTCGAATCTAAGTGGGTACACTTGCACTTAGAGTTGTAGTGTGGTAGTGTTCTGTTTGACAGTCTGTACCACTTTAACTCCTTTACAAAACATGCCCCCCCCCCCCGCCCCCCGTCCTCTCCGCCTCCCCTCCCCCTTTCTCGCCACCGCCCCCTGTCCAAACTTAGGACCCACAGAAAGTATTCACCCCGTTTTCAAGTCTGCTCAATATGGGTATGTGCATGACTCAAAAAATGTAATCCTATATACAAAAATGTAGGTTAAGGTATGGGATATTGTTTTGTTTTGTATTTTTAGCAGTAGCTGACAGCAAAACCACACCGACGTTAGCGTCACATACTGATCAGGACATTCCAACTTACTGGGGCGTTACGTACTACTGCGCAATACTGGCGTGCAAAGTTCTGCTGTTGGGAAAGGTTTGCACGATAATCTCCGACTTGTAAGGCTGTTTATCCAACTGTGGCCTTCAAACACCTATATATTTGGCATGTCCACATCTGAATGATAGGTGCATTCAGCAGCTCGCGCTCATGACCACATTGTCAGCTTGTCAGAAGTGGGCGTGCCAAACCGCAAGTGATAGTGCAAGACTCTCTCTTTACAATCATGTTGTCCGGGGATTTCGCAATCGGTGCATTGCTGCTACGTGTAGTGTCTACCGCGGGTTCACGTGGCTCATTTCGGAGCGTCGGTATGATTGATTTCAGTTGAACTCATGATGATATGAAACTGTGTCAGTATGTGAGAGCCGCCTAAGATTTTGTATCTCTAAGCAAATATTGTCCGTTTTGATTTTTTATGTCCCATATAAGATCCTTCTAGGTGCCACTTTTAAAAAAAAATGAGAAAAGAAAAGGAAAAAAAAAAAAAAAGCACTGACGCAAGGGCCAATCAATACTCGTGTTGCCATGTGGTTACTTCCCCTGTACACCGTCCGTCTCAGGGAAGCCGGGGTGGTCGAATGGTAGAGCGTTGGACTTCTAATGCTCGGGTCGTGAGTTCGATCCCGGCTGGGGCCAAATATTGTGCTGGCTTTTTCATCGTTGCCCCGTCGTTGATATCACCCTACGTGGTGGAAAAGGACGTTAAACCCCTAAACACCCACTCACCCACCCGTCCGTCTAAGTTGAGCGACTTAATTCCTTTTTTTGAAACTGTTACAAACCTTCAAACCAATGGCCCTCCTTAAAAAAAAGAAAAAGTTTCCGACCTACCTATCCCAATATGGGGAAGGGGGGAGAGGAGGGGGGGGGGCATGTTACCGTAAGCACAACTATTTTGTTAAGGTTGCCTTTTTTAACCTTAATTTTTGTTTGAGTGAACTCGGATTTTTTTTTTTTTTTTTTTTAAGCTTTAAGCTCAGAACGCTGCTCATGCCCTGCATTCTGTTTGCCTAAAAGGTTAACACGTCACTCGTGCCAAAGCAGGTCTTTACTGAGGGAGAACAGCTGAATACGCAACGGACTGTCTGTAAATTTGTTCTGTTACTTCACTGCTCTGCTGGTGTCGTTCATTGGGACAGCATGTGCAAATATCAGTAAAGAGAGAATCCCACAGCCGAAAATCGAGAGTAAGTTGACAGACCGCGTTCTTCTCTACAATCTACGTTACACGTATTTACTCCAGATGAATCCAGTCGTCTGTTATCAATCGTTAAGAAGACGTGCGTGTGTGCTAATCTCGGCCTCAGTTGTACTGTCGGTCGGAGCGTGAGAAATTCATTCCTGTTCGTTTCCGAAAAGTGAAATCCACCTTTAACCTGTGTCAGCTGACTGGAAACAGAACCAAAAGCGACTGCCTGAACCTTGCCTGAACCTTGCTAAATTTCTTGTAGCGAGTGGGGCTGTTTGACACCCTCTGTGTGTGTGTGTGTGTGTGTGTGTGTGTGTGTGTGTGTGTGTGTGTGTGTGTGTGTGTGTGTGTGTGTGTGTGTGTGTGTGTGTAACTTGACTCAGTATCTTTGTGTGCGTGTGTATCGTTTCTTTCTTTCTTTCTTCTTTTCTTTATTTGTCGGGGTTTTGGGGTTTTTTTGGTTTTTTTTTGTCTTTGTGGAGTGTTCTTTTTTATTGTATTCCCCCAAACCCCAAAAGGGGAAAAAGGAAATAAAATCTTGAATCTTGATTCTTGATTTTTACACTCTGATGCATGAAGGATGTGATACGAGGGATGAGTATGATGATGTAATACGTGATGTTGTGATACGATGTTGATGATGAGATGATATAGATGAAAATACTTTTTTTTAGAATTTTTTAAAATCTTATTTTGACGCCCGTCCAATGACCCGTCCTAATTTGCCCTCAAGGGATAAATAAAATATTATTGAATTGCTGTGATATGAGATGATATATATGATAATACAATTTTTTTTTGAATCTTATTTTGAAGCACGTCCTATGTCCCATCTTAATTGCCCTCAAGGGATAAGGGTGGGTGTTAGGTGTTGGGTGTTTGGGAGTTTAACGTCGTTTTCCACCACATACGGGTGATATCAAAGACGGGGCAACGATGAAAAAGCCAGCACAAATATTTGGCCCCAGCCGGGATACGAACTCACGACCCGAGCATTAGAAGTCCAACGCTCTACCATTCGGCCACCCTGGCTCCCCCCCCCCCCCCTCAAGGGATAAATAAAGTATTATTGAACTGAATTGAACTGAATTGTTATACCTGGCTGCTTTGTCTTGCGCTGATTGGCGGGTCTCTTCCGAGTGACACGTGTTGTCCAAATTGCAGACATACGTTTGGAGAAATGGCACCAGGCCAGCGCTCGG
The DNA here is from genome assembly GCA_018292915.2 of Batillaria attramentaria. Taxonomy (NCBI): domain Eukaryota; kingdom Metazoa; phylum Mollusca; class Gastropoda; family Batillariidae; genus Batillaria; species Batillaria attramentaria. Next base: position 986,540 of record JACVVK020000034.1, read on the forward strand.
CATTGCGCGTTCTTGATAGTGACCTGTTGATGAAATATAAAGTGCTATATTTACATATGTCTGTAATAATATGAATAATAATTATGTAATAGGTATAGGTAATGCATAATTATGTGTGGGATCAGGTGGGACTGGACTGAGATGGGAGGTGTGTGTCGGAGGGGGGGGGGGGCGTGTGAAACGTGTCAGTATTTCGTGTGTCAAGCACGTCCCTGGTACGAGCTTAATCGTGAACAAAAGTTCAAGGAAACAGTAAGAGAGACCGTGGCAGGCTGGCCTCAGTAATGAGTACCAAAACCGCCCAAACAGTAAACCAAAATACCGATAAACCTCCCTCTGTCTGTCTGTCTGTCTGTCTGTCTCTCTCTCTCTCTCCCTCCCCCCCCCCCTGTCTGTCTGTCTGTCTGTCTGCCTGCCTCTCTGTCTGTCTGTCTGTCTCTCTCTCTCTCTTTGAATCTATCTATCTGTGTGTGTGTGTGTGTGTGTGTGTGTGTGTGTGTGTGTGTGTGTGTGTGTGTGTGTGTGTGTGTGTGTGTGTGTGTGTGTGTGTGTAACTGGGTAGTAGGTGAGAAAGACAACTCAGGCATGTCCATTTTTCCCGCATACCTATTCCCGTTTTCAGTTGTTGTTGTTTTTGTTTTTGTTTTTTTACCCCGACTGTTTTTCACTTGAAGCGGTGACGCAAGGTGCTCGCAGCAGGACAGAAGCAGCGAAAATGTAATGTGATATCTCAGTCGTCATCACAAAACACTTATGCGCAGTACGCTCTTTTCCGTAGCATTAGCCCACTTCGAAGGAATGAGCTTTTCGACGAGGGCTGGGGAGAGGAGGCGGGGGGCGGGGGAGGGGAGGTTATGCTGGGGGGTATGAGGGACGGTGTGTCAACTGCCTTTATGCATGAATGTATTTCTGGATTACTGTGGAAAGTGCCTTAAGCACGCAATGAGCCAGGAACTATTCAAGAGTGCAGAATGCCAACTCCAATTCAGGCTCACACGCGCTATAACCATAAACTATGTACTATGACAACGCACGGTATTTTATTTGTTTGGTTGGTTGGTTGGTTGTTTGGTTATTTTGTGTTGTTGTTTGAAAACAGCAAAATTTCTAAGTCCGATTTCTGCAAATTTGCTTGATAAACTTTATTTTTCCGTTTGAGACATTTCTGCCTTCACCTTAGTCAAATTATTCACGTCTGTAAAGTTCTTGTGCAATGTTTACTGTGCCGGCAATGATACTGCAGTCAGATGACTGAAACAGTCAGAGTGAGGGGCAGGCTGGCCTCATTATTCATTAACGCAGTTGTAAGGGTATACGGACGCTCCTCCCAATGTATTTACCCTACCTATTCCCCCCCCCACCCCCACCACCACCACCGGGGCCACCCCCTACTTACATGTAAAGCCAAAGCTTTTGTTGTTGTTGTTTTTATTGTTGTTGTTGTTGTTTGTTTTCTTTGTTTACATTTCTGGCAGAGAAACTGAAACCACGGGGTGCAGTCAAGATGGCGGCACACGCCCTTGCTTTGTAGAAACGCTTCCGTCAAAGTTGGTGTCTGGTTGTTAAAAGGTTCCTTTCAGTCTTTCGTGCGGCCGGCAATCTGTAGTCCGTTGAAAACACTGACTGTGGCGCTACTGATCATATTTGCAGATGGAAACATTCGGAGCTTATGTTTGGAAACACTCTTTCCTGAGTAACCCGTCACTAACAATGCCGGAAACACGCGTGCATGCTCACATTTCAAACCATGTGTACCATCATTACGTTCGAACGATTCTCGTTGAAAGTTCAAGTTAGAAGCGGGAGTAGCGCCGGAAACACTACCGTCCATTTTCCATTACATCCCGTGCCAGGGCTGTTTTCGCATGTCTGACGAACATCACAGGGAGAAAAAAAAACAAAAAAAAACTGGGTCGTGACTGTGATTTGTGTTGACCCAGCCCGCAGTTACCCAAGCGTGTCGACCGTTAGTACGCAGGCTGCTTCGCAATAAGTTGGGGACCCGGTTCTCTAGAATGTCAGTACCCCCACAACGTCAAAACGCTTGGATTTTTTTTTTCCATCTCTCTCTCTCTCTAAGGATTTTTTTCGGAACGAAACCAGCCAAGTCTCGAATTACTTTTCTCCGAAAACTAAGCACAGTTTGTGCACTGTGGAGCTTGTCAGAGCGCTGGTACTGAGCTACACAATCTCCCAGGTGAAAACAGGCCGAACTTTTACCACTGAATACCTGCCCCGACATCACCATCACATACCCGCAAGGACTTCATGCACCAGCATCGTCCCACTTTTAACTGTGACAAACTGAAGCACACTTGCCGCAACATGGGGTTGGGTAGGTGTTTGACGGTTTTAACTCCCTTTGTCTACCACGCATTGGGTGATATCAAGGAAGGGTGTTGTTCTCTGTTGTTGTTGTTTGTTGTTTTGGAGGCAGAAGGGGGGGGGGGGTCCTCAAAACAAGAAAGCAAGAAATCTAAATTCCACACAGGGTTTCAACTGTATTCACACACAATAAGAAAAAACAAACAAACAAACAAACAGAAAAACAGCGTCGTTGACTTACATGTTGGGCTTTCTTTTGGTGGCACACCTACACGGATGACAGCGACGATTCCGACGATGAGAATAGGCCAGACGACCTCCAGCAGCAGGATTCCCTGAAACACACACCAAACAATATTGACTGAAACTGTTTATCGTTCGACGTAACCGGGGTTCACATACTGCATGACGATCAGTGATCCACTTGGGATCCTCACCGTCGGGAAGACTTCTGTGTCTTCGGCATCACTCCAGTGTTCTTTCTCCGAGAACACATATCAGGTAGTAATGACTGAAACAGTGTATCGTTCGACATAACTGGGGGGTGAGGGGGTGAGGGGGTGAGGGGGGGCGAGAGTGTGTGAGGGGGGGGGGAGGGTCCGTCGTAAGATTCACATATTGATTCGCAATCAGTGATTGGCATTCTCGCGATCGTAAAGACTTCTGTTCCTTTGGCATTCCTCCAATGTTATCAGGAGCCCTTCGAATCCGGCATCCGTTCACACGTTTTCAGTGTTATCAGGGTGGGGTGGGTGTTTGGGAGTTTAACGTCCTTTTCCACCACATACGGGTGATATCAAAGACGGGGCAACGATTAAAAAGCCAGCACAAATATTTGGCCTCAGCCGGGATTCGAACTCACGATCCGAGTACTGGAAGTCCAACGCTCTACCATTCGGCCACCCCGACTCCCCTTTCAGTGTTATCAGAGTTACTAAGAACTTCATGGAACTCTTGGAAGTACTGGCAGCACTGCGGAGGTGTGCCAATGGAGCAGAACTCGTTTAAGCAGCGAGGCTAAAGCATATAAAATAAAATAGGAAGAAGAAGAAGAACAACAACAACAACAACAACAAACCGCAACGAGTTGCGCGCGCGCACACACACACACACACACACACACACACACACACACACACACACACACACACACACACACACACAGACTTTACGACTTCTATTCGTTAGGACGTTACATGTTAAGGCACCTAGTTTAAGTTCTGAAGCGACACGCTATTTTAACACGCATGAGTGCACAAGGCTCACACGCCGTCACACAGGCCCGTGCTTATCATAAACGTTTTGCTCGCGGCAGGCACCCAATAAGGACAAGACCACTACGCCACAGGAGGGGGGGGGGGTGTTTTCTTGAACCCGGATTCGTGGCATACATAGTCATGATAAACTTATGCGCGTTCGCAGTCACTGTGAAAAGCAGGGCGGTATATCTTACTGCGTAAAAAAAAGAAGTTTACTCCAAACAGACTTCGAAAGTGTTTCAGTCTGGGTTCGGTAATGGCTGAAGTAAACAGTAGATTTTTTTTTTAAAGAAAAATCTCTTTGACTCGATATAGGCGAGCGATTATTTACGCCAGTGTGTGTGTGTGTGTGTGTGTGTGTGTGTGTGTGTGTGTGTGTGTGTGTGTGTGTGTGTGTGTGCATGTATGTGTGTGTGTGTGTGTGTGTGTGTGTGTGTGTGTGTGTGTGTGTGTGTGTGTGTGTGTGTGTGTATGTGTGTGTGTATGAGAGAGAGAGAGAGAGAGAGAGAGTGAGTGTCTGTCCGTGTAATAGAGAGAGGTCGGTCAAGTGCACCGTGGATCATCTTTCACATGTAGAGCCACGACCTACATTTCTTAACACATTGAGGTTTCTCTTGAGTGACGCATGTACTTGACAGTGTCACCACGAAACGATCACATAGTTAGTACGTGGTGTCTTACTCTATCTAGTCAGTGAGCCGGTTTAAACGGGCTAATTCCATCTTTGTCCAGCCATTTTAAGTTTTGGAACAGTTTCGGGGAGTGAGTGAGTGCGCCTGTTCACTCGAAATGCTATATCTTTGATGATTAGTGCAGCTTTTATGATAGTGCGATACAATGCTGTTCACTCGAAATGCTATATCTTTGATGATTAGTGCAGCTTTTATGATAGTGCGATAGTACAATGCTGTTCACTCGAAATGCTATATCTTTGATGATTAGTGCAGCTTTTATGATAGTGCGATAGTACAATGCTGTTCACTCGAAATGCTATATCTTTGATGATTAGTGCAGCTTTTATGATAGTGCGATACAATGCTGTTCAGTTACACTTTGTTGTTTACATGAGCGGTCAAATTCTACGACTGACTTAAATTGTCATACGCGCACTCACTCAGCCGCACGCTTTCGGACGGTCATACACACGCATACATGCTCACAGACGCACTCAACAAGTGGGTGAACATTGTTTACAATCTTTATGTACTAACTTAACTCCCTTAGCTTAACTCACTTAACTAACCGACCTAACTTAACTAAATTTACCACACGACTAGAGCGCTCAGTGTGGTCGCCACGTTATCTAGTGTGCGCGTCTGTTGGCTCAGTGTCAGGCCAGCCGGCATAACAGACGCTGTCACTGCCCAGGCCTTTCATTCACGAAGCGCGTTTAGCTAGGAAAAACGCGTTAAAATCTGAACGGGCGTATAAGAATGGGAAATTACTATTGCTAAACGTCCTAGCTAAGCGCGCTTCATGAATACCAAACCTGGTGTCCAAGTACTAGGTGGTGTGATGAGAAGTACCTCGAAAACAGCTCTGAACGATCTGTGAGCAATAGCCCCTTTATACGGTCAGTGTTGACAGTCGGTGTCGTCTAGTTCCGGCAGTTTGGCGTAAGTTGCAGGAGGACTCATGCAGATGGTGCCGTGGGCAATGCAGTTCGCACATTTTCATCCTCTTTGAAAGGAAAACTCGTGTTTTGTGTGCTTGTTTGGCCTTTTTAAAATTTTATTTTATTTTATCTTTTTTTTTCTTTTTTTTGGGGGGGGGGGGAGGGGGGGGGGGGAGGGGGGATCTGTTTTAGTCGGTGTACTTATTTGACTCAGGTGTGCGTCTATGTTATATCATTACCCTCCGTTGTCTGTCTGTCTGTGAGAAACTTTAAAGCTGGATTTTTCTCAGGTACTATAAATAAGAGCAAACTCAAACTTGGCACATTGGTAGTTGGTGGCCGATTCTTTTTTGTTGTTGTTGTTTTTGGTTTTGTTCTTGTTGTTGTTGGGTGGTTTGTTTTTTGTTTTGTTTTTTGTTTGTTTGTTTGTTTGTGTTTGTTTGTTGGGGGTGGAGGGGGGGTGTCACTGTCCTAAGGTTAGAAAGCAGCGACCTTTGTCAGGTGACTTGCTGACAAAGATTTAAAAACCCATACTAATCGCGTTCCCTTTCGCCAAAAGTCTACGACACTATCCACTTCAGCCATTGCTAAATATGCCATTCACCGCTTTGCCAAAACTGAACCACCACACCGGCTGTGATGCCCTAGACCAAATACTCAGGACTACATGTTTGCACGACAGAAAGTGATGGATGATAAAAGCAAAGGATTACTGATATAGCGGGCATTAGCGGGTTACTTTAAGTGGTCCAACCACTTATCGACACTTATCATTGTCATTAAAAATAGACATGTCATCAGCGTCATAATCATGACTCAGTCTGCACATGAGATTCCAAAGTACAATGTACAATATAGATTAAAGAAAATAGGCTATATTTTCAAACAAATTTGTATTTGTAATCTGATGACTCATTTCAAAGCGTGTAGCAAGGTCACCCGTAAACTTCACCTAAAATCAGAGACTTATACAGACAAACTGTGTTTACCATAATATATCTCTGACTCGAGACTCGACATAATATACTATACAGACTTGACGAAGACATTTCATGCAGACTGATACAGACGTTCGCGACAAACACAATCGGAGATCTGCATAGTAAACAGGCCATCTCGGTTATTCCAGTGCAACCCGATATTCACTTATAAAGCGCATAGGTACTACACGAAGAAGGACGTTGATTAGCTGAGAAATATTCTTTATTGCTTGCGGCGGCGTTTAAGCCCTAACTAACTAACTAACTAACTGCTCCTGCACCGGAAGCTCGGACTGCCCCCCTCTGCAGAGTGCAAGTTGCGGCACCGTCGAGCAAACGGCAGAGCATGTCCTCCAGCAGTGCCCCCAAGCTCCAGGAGCTGCGTACAGCAGTGTGGCCAGAAGAGACCAGTCTGCACTCCAAGCTGTACGGCAGCCGGCAGGATCTTCAGAAAACGGCCCACTTCATCGTGACAACCGGAGTGCCAGTGCGACCCCAGCGACCGCCAAGAAGAAGAAGAAGAAGAAAACTAACTGCTCCCATTTAAAACTGTTACTGATTTCAAAACATGAGCATATACCCTAACACATCTTTAGACTTTAGTAACGTGTGGGTACAAGTCGGTTTCTGGTTGGTAAACTCTGGAAAATGAGAAACAGAGAGAGAGAGAGAGAGAGAGAGAGAGAGAGAAGATTTGTTTGACACTGTCAGTCAGTCTCAGTGGGGAGAAAATGAGTTCTGAGGGCCGACTGATGTCCACAGAGTGGGGGGTAGCATTTCTGAAGGATCTAGCACCTATGGCTATGCACTCCTTGCTGGTGTTGTCGCCATAGCTGGAAATTTCAGGGCGATTATAATTTGGAAAAAAAAAACCAAAACGTCATTACTGGCTCTTGGCATAAAAAGGTTCTGAGAAAGACTTGCCGAAGGAAGACGTAATCACGTGTCTAAGGTATATTTAAAAACACCTGACTGAGGCAGGTACATGATTGTGGCATTGAAAACTGCTGGCCCTGCTATTGTTGTCTCCGTTCGTGACAGGTAATGACACCCTTTTGCACATCCGAACAGACCTGATGATAGTGTCAGCAGGTTTTGTTTGTTGAGATTTCTTTTCTTCCACCGCCGGCGCTCAATGCAATTGGTGTCCCGTTTCCTTGTGTGTGTGTGTGTGTGTGTGTGTGTGTGTGTGTGTGTGTGTGTGTGTGTGTGTGTGTGTGTGTGTGTGTGTGTGTGTGTGTGTGTGTGTGTGTGTGTGTGTGTGTGTGTGTGTGTGTGTGTGTGTGAGTGACCTCCTATTGATTTGTTAATTGATTACTCACTCAGAAATACTGAGACAAGGGACACTGTGTATGACGCACGAGTGCGCGCGCGCGCGCGCACACACACACACACACACACACACACACACACACACACACACACACACACACACACACACACACACACATTACAAGGAAACGGGACACCTTTGTCAGGTGACTTGCTGACAAAGATTTTAAAAAAAAAAACCCATACTAATCGCGTTCCCTTTCGCCAAAAGTCTACGACACTATCCACTTCAGCCATTGCTAAATATGCCATTCACCGCTTTGCCAAAACTGAACCACCACACCGGCTGTGATGCCCTAGACCAAATACTCAGGACTACATGTTTGCACGACAGAAAGTGATGGATGATAAAAGCACAGGATTACTGATAAAATAAAAAAAATGACATGGCACCTGGGCATTAGCGGGTTACTTTAAGTGGTCCAACCACTTATCGACACTTATCATTGTCATTAAAAATAGACATGTCATCAGCGTCATAATCATGACTCAGTCTGCACATGAGATTCCAAAGTACAATGTACAATATAGATTAAAGAAAACAGGCTATATTTTCAAACTAATTTGTATTTGTGATCTGATGAATCATTTCAAAGGGTGTAGCAAGGTCACCCGTAAACTTCACCTAAAATCAGAGACTTATACAAACTGTGTTTACCATAATATATCTCTGACTCGAGACTCGACATAATATACTATACAGACTTGACGAAGACATTTCATGCAGACATGATACAGACGTTCGCGACAAACACAATCGGAGATCTGCATAGTAAACAGGCCATCTCGGTTATTCCAGTGCAACCCGATATTCACTTATAAAGCGCATAGGTACTACACGAAGAAGGACGTTGATTAGCTGAGAAATATTCTTTATTGCTTGCGGCGGCGTTTAAGCCCTAACTAACTAACTAACTAACTGCTCCTGCACCGGAAGCTCGGACTGCCCCCCTCTGCAGAGTGCACGTTGCGGCACCGTCGAGCAAACGGCAGAGCATGTCCTCCAGCAGTGCCCCCAAGCTCCAGGAGCTGCGTACAGCAGTGTGGACAGAAGAGACCAGTCTGCACTCCAAGCTGTACGGCAGCCGGCAGGATCTTCAGAAAACGGCCCACTTCATCGTGACAACCGGAGTGCCAGTGCGACCCCAGCGACCGCCAAGAAGAAGAAGAAGAAGAAAACTAACTGCTCCCATTTAAAACTGTTACTGATTTCAAAACATGAGCATATACCCTAACACATCTTTAGACTTTAGTAACGTGTGGGTACAAGTCGGTTTCTGGTTGGTAAACTCTGGAAAATGAGAAACAGAGAGAGAGAGAGAGAGAGAGAAGATTTGTTTGACACTGTCAGTCAGTCTCAGTGGGGAGAAAATGAGTTCTGAGGGCCGACTGATGTCCACAGAGTGGGGGGTAGCATTTCTGAAGGATCTAGCACCTATGGCTATGCACTCCTTGCTGGTGTTGTCGCCATAGCTGGAAATTTCAGGGCGATTATAATTTGGAAAAAAAACAACAAAAAAACGTCATTACTGGCTCTTGGCATAAAAAGGTTCTGAGAAAGACTTGCCGAAGGAAGACGTAATCACGTGTCTAAGGTATATTTAAAAACACCTGACTGAGGCAGGTACATGATTGTGGCATTGAAAACTGCTGGCCCTGCTATTGTTGTCTCCGTTCGTGACAGGTAATGACACCCTTTTGCACATCCGAACAGACCTGATGATAGTGTCAGCAGGTTTTGTTTGTTGAGATTTCTTTTCTTCCACCGCCGGCGCTCAATGCAATTGGTGTCCCGTTTCCTTGTAATGTGTGTGTGTGTGTGTGTGTGTGTGTGTGTGTGTGTGTGTGTGTGTGTGTGTGAGTGACCTCCTATTGATTTGTTAATTGATTACTCACTCAGAAATACTGAGACAAGGGACACTGTGTATGACGCACGAGTGCGCGCGCGCGCGCGCACACACACACACACACACACACACACACACACACACACACACACACACACACACACACACACACACACCACACACACACCCACACCCACCCACACACACACACACACACACACACAGCTGGTTGCTTAACTTTTGGGCTTGAGTTTATCGTCGTCACTTTCATGTGACGAATGTTTGCTTTCATCACCATGGTACAGATAGTAACAATAGCTCATAACATTCGCTGGATTTCGCAATATGCCAAAAGTTGCAATACACAACAGAAGAAAAAAAAAACCCTCCTCCAGGCCAGTACACGCTCAATCAGTCCCAAGCAGCTCAAGATGCCCCTCCACAGATTACACGTTATCCGCGGCACCTATGTGGCCGCAGCAAACGCAAACACTCGTCCCGCAGGGAAAATGTCGGACACGTCTAGCTCTCACCAGACCTTCGTCACGCCTTTTAGATAACAGAAGGGACATTCCAGAGCTCACTCTTTGTTTCCATGCAGCCATGCACGATATCTTCTTCTGTCAGTTCGTTTGGCCACACGGGGTGTAGTCAAAAATGGACGTGTGTTGCCGGTGCTATCAGCCCATCCGCTTCAAAACTAACACTGCGAAGGTAAAAACTGTTTCTAAACCGCAGTAGCACTGAGTGCTTCCATTTTCAAATTTGAGTATCACCAAGTGTTTCCGACGGACTAAGTTTGACCCGTCGGCGTGAAACTTAGAAATGTGCCGTTTAGTGTAATCGTTTCTTGGCTGCAGCGTTACTGTCTATCATGCTTGTCAGAACGACTGCGGTGTGTGGCCGTTAGTTGAGGCGGTGCAAGACAACACACGCATTCAGACGAACCATCCACGCGCACTGACGCACTCACACCATGCAGGAAACGAACACCACGAACAACATGCAGAAGTTACCAGACTGAAGATCTGTAGAGGTTACTTCAGCCCGGACAGGGTTTAATCTCCAGTTCAGGCAGCACACGCACACACACATTCACACGCTCATTCATTTGCCATTCTCTCACGTCATTCACTGTCTTGGACGGTCACCGTGTCATGGTTACCCTTAGCCAGTGACGACTAGATCATCAACCAGGGCACGTATGTAAAACTCGAGGGTTAATTTAACCCACGGCTACGGGTCTGACCCAGACTAGGACAAAAGAAACCCCAAACCACAGGGCCCGCATGTAGAAGTCGGGGTTAGGGAGTTTAGCCCCGAGTTAGAGTCTAACCTCGAACTAAAGTAGCTCTAGGGTTAAATTTTCTGTTGTTATTGTTTTAAATCAGGAAGCGGGTCCATTCCAGCAAGGTGCCTATGCAGTTATAGAAGGATTTTTGTCTTTCTTTCTTCGCTTCCTTTTTTTTTAAATTTAATTTTGTTTTGGGGTTTCTTTTGTCCTAGTCTTGGTTAGGCCCGTAGTCGTGGGTTAAATTAACCTCGAGTTTTACATACGGGCCCAGGTATATCAACGACTTGGACAAACTCACGCGTTACTACAATGCATAGACGCGTGCAGGTTCATTATTCAAAGATGGGAAAGGATGAGAACAAGCAATAATTGTCGAGATTTTTTTTTTTTTTTTTCAAAGCGGAGTAGCGCCAGACACACCCTCGTCCATTTTTGGCTACACCCCGTGTTTGGGGGGGGGGGGGGATTGATCAGCGTTAAGAGATCGTCCTTTTCGTCTTAAGCTGCTATCGCTGGCAAGAGGAACTCTTAGTCTCAAGAACGAAGTCAAGGATTAGCCACATCTCCATCACGGAGTAAGATTAGCTGGAGCAGCCTTGAAAATCTGTGTGTGTGTGTTTGTGTGTGTGTGTGTGTGTGTGTGTGTGTGTGTGTGTGTGTGTGTGTGTGTGTGTGTGTGTGTGTGTGTAGTTTTGAGAGAGAGAATATGGTGCTGGAGAGGGAGGAAGAATAGAAGCTCAAAATCTGTTAGTGACAGAAGAATCTGCTCAATATGGCGATGCTATACCCTAAGGAGATCAAGAGACTTCGGTAACGGGTGTCGGGTCAGATAAGTTCATTCTGATACAAGCATCATATACAAATAGTACTTTTGGCACACACGCATGAATTTACCAACCAGATCGGGCAATTCACTCGAGATGAAAAAAAAAAGAAAGAAAGAAAACCCTTTAACTGCCACCCCCCACCATCCTATCCCCTACTTAAAATTCTAACGCGCCTGTTTGTCCAATAGGCGTCGGTCTGCGGTGTTACCAAACAGAGAACACACAAGTACCCAAACAGCGCTCGCTATTGGTAGAGTAATCGGGTAAAACAGTACCCCCTTTCCACACGGGGTGTAGTCAAAATGGACCGCATGTGTTTCCGGTGCTACTCCGAAAGTATCGGCACTAGAAGTGTTTCCAAATAGTAGCACCGAGTGTTTCCATTTTCAAAGTTGAGTAGCCATTTTCAAAGTTGAGTAGCACCGAGTGTTTCCATTTTTAAAGTTGTGTAGCACCGATTGTTTCCATTTTCAAAGTTGAGTAGCACCGAGTGTTTCCATATTCAATGTTGTGTAGCACAGAGTGTTTCCATTGTCAGTGTTGAGAAGCACCGAGTGTTTCCATTTTCAAAGCTGAGTACCACCGAGTGTTTCCATTTTTAAAGTTGAGTAGCGCCGAGTGTTTCCATTTTCAAAGCTGAGTACCACCGAGTGTTTCCATTTTTAAAGTTAAGTAGCACCGGGTGTTTCCATTTTCAAAGTTGAGTAGCACCGAGTGTTTTCATTTGCAAAGTTGAGTAGCACCGAGTGTTTCAATGTTCAAAATTGAGTAGCACCGAGTGTTTCCATTTCCAAAGTTGAGTAGCACCGAGTGTTTCCATGTGCAAATTGAGTAGCACCAAGTGTTTCCACGTTCAAAGTTGAGTAGCACCGAGTGTTTCCATTTTCAAAGATGAGTGGCACCGAGTGTTTCCATGTGCAAAATTGAGTAGCACCGAGTGTTTCCATGTGCAAAATTGAGTAGCACCGAGTGTTTCCACGTTCAAAGTTGAGTAGCAACTAGTGTTTCCATTTTCAAAGCTGAGTAGCACCGAGTGTTTCCATTTTCAAAGTTGAGTAGCACCGAGTGTTTCCATTTTTAAAATTGAGTAGCACCGAGTGTTTCCATTTCAACGTTGAGTAGCACCGAGTGTTTCCATTTTCAGGGCTGAGTAGCACCGAGTGTTTCCATGTTCAAAGCTGAGTAGCACCGAGTGTTTCCAGTTTCAAAGTTGAGTAGCACCGAGTGTTTCCAGTTTCAAAATTGAGCAGCACCGAGTGGTTCTAACGGACGTCGGTTTTTGTCTTGAGACTGAGAAAGGGGTCGGTTTTCAACTAGGGCCCGCATGTAAAACTCGAGGTTGATTTAACCCACGGCTACGGGCCTAACCCAGACTAGGACAAAAGATACCCAAAAACAAACTTAAGTAGAAAAAGGAAGCGGAGAAAGGAAGAAAAAAATCCTTGTATAACGGCTTAGGCACCTTGGTGGAATGGACCCGCCTCCTGATTAAAATAAAAACAACAGAAAATTTTGCCCTAGAGCTAGTTTAGTTCGAGGTTAGACTTTAACCTGGGGCTAAACTCCATAACCCCGACTTTTACATGCGGGCCCAGACAACTACTTTGGCTAACGTGTTACTACAATGCAAAGACGTGTACACATGCTCATGCTGTATTTCAAAGCTATTTTGACATTGAGAACAATCAGCGTTAAAGGTTTCGAAGCGGGGTAGCACCGCCATAATTCGCGTTCCATTTCGATTACATCCCGGCCGTGAACAGCACCGCCACTAGTATAGCAATCGGTTAAAACACGACCTTACAGTGCCCCTTACCAGATGGAAATGGTCGGTGACAGTCGTATGAAAGTTTGAACAGCGCAGTAACTGGTCCGTGTGAACGGAAACGGGGCGAAGGTCAGTGACGAGGTGGGGATGGGGGGGGGGGGGATGGGGGGGGGGGGGTTTGGAGGGTGCGTGGCACGTGGGTTCCTTCACGTCGCACTTTAAGAAGTTGACAAGACTCGCCAAATCCCAGAGCTAATATCTTAGGTACTATGAAGATATGTCTAGTCATGGCCAAACAAGTGCCCCTCCCCCTCTCCCTCTCTCTCTGGAATGTATAGAGCTGGTAAGATAACGAAAGCTCCGCTAAGGATGATCTTGTTTTCACTGCAGAGTCATCAAATTTTGTGATAGCTATCTGAAACAAATTGCACCTTTCCTTCGCTACGAGGGTGGGTGGCTGTTTAGGAGTTTAGCGCCCTTTTCCACCACGTAAGGGTGATACCAAAGACGGGGCAACGAGAAAAAGGCCAGCACAAATATTTGGCCCCAGCCGGGATTTCCTTCGCTACGAACGGACATGAAGTTCCCGCTTTTGAAGGTTACATATTACACCTGCTCGGCTGCGTACTAGTACCCTGACTGAACTTGCTGAGGGCAAGTCTTTCCCTGGACACTACCTTTCCAATGGACGACTCCACTCCTGTCAGTCATAAGGGTCGAGGCCCCCGGGATTCAGCCACTCGCGTCCCGCGGCATAATGAGCAGAACACGTGGCGTGGCATGGTCTGGCAAACTTTCTTGCCACACTATCACTATGATACTGCAACGAGGGAAGCACATGCAGTTTGATATAACTGGAACATGGAAAGAAAGCAGTAAGTCCATTGACGTCATTGGAGGAAAAAGACCGTCACGTCAGAGTCTTCTATCTTGAAATCACACCCTTTTCCCATACGATGACGTAATTGACGTACTGTGTTTTGCCAATACACGCCAAGGTAAAGGGGCGGGGTTTTGGCCTCGTGTCTTGCCGAGTGGAGCCGTCTGTTCCATCAGAGCCTGCTTTCTCCTTGGCAATAAACAAAACAGAATCAGGCCTAACGTGATATCGCCAGCCACGGTGGCCCAGTGGAACGACCAGCCTCTCACGGTGCCAAAATACCTACAACCCGTGAATGGTCATTTTCAAGGTTCGAGTCTCTTCAAAGTTAGAAACTGTCACCACCATAGAGCTGCATGTTCCTACATCTCAAGAAGCTGCTGAAGGAATATGAGACCCACGAGCTCTGTGGCCAAGACCTCCGGTTGAAGTTTGCGCCCCAACGTAACTTTATCAGGATTCTTCTTCCGGCCAACGGAAGATAAGTCACCCTCATGGCCTACAGACAGAATTTCCATAGTTGTCCTGTCTGGCTTGGGGTCAAACCCTGTGCTGCCTCAGTGTTGTCAGTCCGTCAGTTTGTTTGTTTGTTTTTGTTTTTGCTGCCCCAACTCTTTGCCAGTTCCAGTGGTGTTCCTCCCAGGTAATGGATGGAATCCACGGAGGGCTCGGAAGCTGGGGCATTTTTTATTTTGCAAAATAATGGAGATGAGGATGATGGTAAAATGATGCTATGGAGGTCTGTGTGGTTTCGGACTGCGGGACAGGCCCGCATTCCACTCTTCCTGTCATAAGCTCGGTGAAGCTCGGCTGTGTGGCAACAGCCTCCCTACTGGGCCCATAGTACACCCGCTCTGGGTAGGAGCCGACCTAGGTAGGAAAAATCCCGCTTGCCTCGGCTGGGACTCGAACCGGGTCTCCCGGTCCATGGGCCGAAGTGCTAACCACAACACTACGGGGGCCGGTAGCCCGTCAGTTATTAATTAATTACAGGTGATCAAGGCCGTTAGCCGTTCTTCTTAACTACCTGTTCTCATTTCACAACGGTCCTAAGTTTAGCTTAGCATGCGCGCTCTCTGGGTAGTATGGAAGGGTAAGTGCCAAACACCACGCTGCAGGATACACTCCGACACACACGCTCGCCGCTTTGACATAGACACCAAGACAATAGCAGGACAACAATAGGACAGCGTGGATGGCCGAGTTTTACGTTAAAGCATGACAAATAATACGTCGCGAGCGGCGAAAGGTTGGTTAAGTCTACTGTCAACAATTTTTAAGTTTGCTCTTGCAGTCTAGACAAGAATACATTTCAAAGGCGGCTAGACGTGTTTGATCAAAAACCTGGTGCAAATACCCCCCTCCCCCAAAAAAACTGTCTGCCTAGCCCCCCCCCCCTCCACACACACACACACACACACACACACACACACACACACACACACACACACACACACACACACACACACACACACACACACACACACACACACACACAACAATGTCCGCAAAAAAGGCTAAACGAATACACAACAACAAAAAATCAACTACAAGTTTGAAGTCTAAATAATGCGATGCAGCTATTTCAATCGTGAACAGATTCCAGTAAAGCAAGGCTGCGCAATACACTAAACGAAATAAGTCAAGCTAAAAATATCAACAAGTAATAAAATACCACGCCGAGGCGATGGAAAAAAGCCCCTGCCCATACCTTTTTTTCCAATTCCAAGCGGCTCTCTCCAATCGATCTTAGTTGCCTCCCTTGAGTTGCCTCAGCCACGGTGGCATAGGCTGGTTTTACGTAGAAATTCAACAAACCCCTATGACCTTGACCCCCGTTTAAGGTTTACCAAAACAAAGAGGCTTCTTTGGAGTCCGATAACACACACACACACACACACACACACACACACACACACACACACACACACACACACACACACGCGCGCGCGCGTACGAAGTGGATCGCCCCTTCCCCACTTCCCAGGGGCTTAACAAGGTGTTTGCCGATGTGACTGGAAAATTCAGCACGCTATGGTAACCTGAATTGTAGACACGTGCCCGGGCGTCTTGCCCCAGAGAAGCAAACAATGGCAGCCAAGCACAAAACGAGACAAATAGAAATAAAAGTAGAGAGAATCTGTTTTTCTTGTTAAACAGTTTTAGAGTTGATAGTCTGCATGATTACTTGTTTTAAATTGTTCTGAAGTTTGTTAGACCTTAATGTTTAACTCTATTTTATTTTTATTTTTTATATCAAGATCTTTAATGACTGTATTTTATCTTATCTGCGACAGAGCATCATGTGAGTCCAAAGAAGATTTTCTGTTTTTAGAGTCTCTCTTAAACAGACAATAAAGTATTTTGAATTGAATTAAAACATCAACAGGCGTTTGCCGCTATCAGTGGGAAAAATAAACAATGTGCAGGAATCTGGTTTGGGAACAAGTACCGGGTCGTTCTGCCCCAAAGAAGCGAAACTGCCGAATACCCTCAAACAATTTAAGCCGGCCACAAAATACCAACAGGGAATTTGCCAGAATAATAGGAAATTTACAGAAGACTCGTGCAGCGGCGATCCAGTCCTAATTATGCAGAGGTACTATAGCTCAGTTGGTATAGTTCGCCTTGTAGGGGGTGCAAATGTATACCAGTCATGCGCAGCAGGGGCAAATAAACTCCGGTCGTCCACTAACGGGTGCGACTGTATCCCCGCAACGCGGGAGGGGGTGCAAATGTACTCCGGGGTCTGGACGCGAGGTGAAGTCACGTGGCCGCTGACTTCGTTCTATGACTTTACTTTATGCCGAAATATCGACGAAATTGACTGGTATACCTGACATTTTCACCCCCTAACAGGCTAACTATATCAACTGAGCGGTACATGTACTATGTACCGGGTCGTCTCGCCCCACAGAAGCTAGAAGTGTGTAATGCTGAGTCACTTCACTTTTTACTCATGTGCGAATCATTCACCGATTGTGACATGTCCTCGTGCAGAACTATGATACATTGAGTTGCCGTCTAAACGCCCCGCGGGTATGAGGTCTTTCCAAAATCCCAGGTCTTTCACCTTCGGTTCGCGACTTCAATTACGCGCTAAAGAAATCCCCGTGAGAAAAGGGGAGCTTATTCATGGGCTCTGCCAAGGGATGTTATTCTCCAGTGTCTGATAATGAATTTTGAACGTTAGACCGGTCATGTTCAGCCCGTTGAATGTTAATGGAAAGTTGTTTATTTTTGGTTTTTTGCGGGGGGGGGGGGGGGCACCACGGCTTGATCCTGTCTCCTTCCTTGCTTTATTACTGTTCAAGGATTCAACTTTTAAATACAATTACAACTTTCCAAATAAAATAAATTAATAGAGAGCATTTCTTGAAGAGGCCATCTCTCCTGTTGAACTGAACATTATGGCTGTCGCGTGAACCATTCTCATTCCTTGGTTTCTCACTGTTCAAGGATTCAGGTTTTAAATACAATTACAACTTTCCAAATAAAATAAGTTAATAGACAGCATTTCTCGCAGAGGCCATCTCTCCTGTTGAACTGAACATCATGGCTGTCCCTTGAACCATTCTCATTTTTTGGTTTCTTACTCTTCAAAGATTCAGCTTTCAAACAAAATTAAATCCGTCAACTTGCATTCTTTGTGTTAATGATACACGGACGTGTATCTGTATTCTAAATCAGGGCATTGCCTTTTTCACGGAATCTTTACCAAGACGTCATTGCAGACCATCCCGCTATTCCTTTTAAAAATGTCAGAGGCCTGGGCCCGTATGTTAAAGTCGAGGTTAATTTAACCCACGGCTACAGGCCTAACCCAGACTAAGACAAAAGAAACCCCAAAAGCAAAATTAAATTAAAAAAGGAAGCG
Organism: Batillaria attramentaria; assembly: GCA_018292915.2. NCBI lineage: Eukaryota > Metazoa > Mollusca > Gastropoda > Batillariidae > Batillaria > Batillaria attramentaria. The sequence goes on from JACVVK020000034.1 coordinate 1,004,544, forward strand.
AAGAAAGGAAGAAAAAATCCTTCTATAACGGGATAGGCACCTTGCTGAAATGGACCCGCGTTCTGATTTAAAAAAAAAAACAACAACAACAACAAACAAACAACAACAAAAAACCAACAGAAACTTTAACCCTAGAGCTAGTTTAGTTCGAGGTTAGACTTTAGCCCGGGGCTAAAAGCCCTAACCTCGACTTTTACATACGGGCCCTGGACAAAGACCTGCATGCCAGCAAAAACAAGAAGCGTCTCCTCAAAGCAAACTGATTTCACGTGCAACTCTTTCCACGTCTCGCAAGGAAATTCCAGGAACATAACGCCGTAGTGTGACACTGCAAACACGCTGCACAAAGCGAGTTCAGTTCTGGTTTCGGTTACTTAAACATTCTCGGAAAAAAACGCCTTTCATAGTGACAGCACGCCCATAAAACGGATCATAATTCAGCTATTTTCAGTCACTGAAATCCACATAAACGGTAAAAGCTAGTGGTTCAAGAGAGAGCTGTTGAAAGTTCTCTTGGGAGTTTCTGCACATACCGTTCCTACCAAACGCAAACATTGCGTACACTGACACTCACCGCTTTTTCAGTTCACCTTTATTCACAGGCGACCGGTAACTGGGAACGATTTGAAAGGAGGTCGTGTGTCCTGGGCCTGTGGCTCTGAGTGGGTGTACACGTGTACGTTTCGAACGGGTTTAATTCGCTCAGGCTGACGTACGGTTAGTTAGTTAGTTAGTTAGTTAGTTAGTTAGTTAGTTAGTTAGTTAGTTAGTTAGTTAGTTAGTTAGTTCGGGCTTTACGTCGCGCAGACTACAAAGACTGACTATTTAAGAATAATAATAATAATAATACATAGCTTTTATAGAGCGCCATTCTCCAACTTCCAAGGACTCGCTGCATTTAAAGCACACACACACACACACACACACACACACACACACACACACACACACACACACACACACACACACACACACTCACAATTACCGCATGCATGAACTACTATGTCCATATTTATGTAAACGTGCGGTACCTATTTTTTAATGATTTGTTGGCTAATAGATATTTGAAGAGGCTGTTTTAAACGATGAGGCTGACCGACTGTGCCTAACATGAGAGAGAGAGAGAGAGAGAGAGAGAGAGAGAGAGAGAGAGAGAGAGAGAGAGAGAGAGAGAGACAGACAGACAGATTGATTTTCGCATACAGGGCCAAAACCGAAAAAGAGCCAAAAACGTGGGATACTCGTTCGCGGTACGAAATGTGTTAATCGGTATGGTCGTTTATCACCTCCATTGCCCTTAGAAAATCTGTCATTTTCTAAAGAGGGCAAAGCTTCGCTGACACTGTCAAGCTATTTCTTTGCGCTGCCCGAAGGCATTTTCAGAACTTGTTTCGCAATACGACCTTCTCTGCCTTAAAAAAGAAAAAGAAAGAAAAAAATGCTCTAGATTATCTAGGATCTTCGTTTATTTGTGAGAATGGCACGCCAAAAAGAGGTTTCATGGAAAACAGGTTGGGTGTCTCGGGGTGGTTTGGAGGGGGGTGGGGGGTTGAGGCTGAGGTTAAGGATGGGCGTTGTGTGCTGTCTGGATGTCTGTTCGGGAGGGGCTGATGAAGGGCAAGTTAATGTGTATTTCAAAACCCCAGTGGGGGTACATGAAACGGAACATTAATAAAATAAGACAAACTCACCATACACACATACCTCAAAATGATTCGCACACAAATTCGACAGACAGACTTCGAGCATACAAACATACAAACGCACACATACATATATACATACACTTACGTACACGCATACAAATATACATACTAGGTTGTTTATACACTGTACAGAGTGTTGTGCGCTCACAGTCTGAAGACTACCTAAAAAAATTCGTCTGCTACCCAGCGACAGCTATTGTTACGTAAAATCTCATTGGATGAGACTACAATCAGGTGGTCTGGTCTGCCCAATCAGAAGCAATCGTTCGTCTACCCCCAGAGCCTCGTTTTGGAGCGCTTTTCATACACGAAAAGTTGTGTGCCAAACAGGAGAATTTTCCACAAACATTAAGGTGACCCCAATTACTCAGAGTTTATATAATTTAAATTATGTGCTTTTTCATCTGTTCTGTTCCGTTTTAGAATGACCCATAAAATTTGGAAATGGCCCATAGAAGTTGGTCATAGTGGGCCATTTCACCCGTAGATTTTCAACAAAAAATGATCACTGTACAGATATGTGCCTATTTGTGCTAAAGCTGACTAACGCACAGTTGTTAACATTCTTGCTGATTGCATTTATGAATTTCACGAGCTTATTCAATTGTGACATCCTTTTATGGTGGGGAGGAGGAGGGGGAGCGGGAGCGGGGTAGAAGGAATCAATGAATCAATGAATCAATGAATCAATGAAACTTCATTTAACAACGGTAGAGGCAGCTGACGTCAAGTAGTCAGTTTTCATACCTGCCGTTGCTAAAAACTACTATTAACTAACTAACAAAATAATGAATAAAACAAGAAAAACAAACAGACAGATTAATGCACAAATAAAACAACAAACAAACAAACAAACAAACAGCGAACAGATGTCGCAAACACACGTACACACATACACATTGTCTACTGATTTCAATTGCACACAAGAAATTTTTCTTTTAAGAGTCAATAATAATAATTAAACACAAAAAGGAGATGTATAAAATAGCAAGCGAACAGGATCAGGGGGCAGGGGGTTAAGTCTGACTATAAAAGTTCCCACTTAAAATGACCAAAAGACACTGGATATTCATGCTCAGGTTAAACGGTCGATGGCCCAGAGCCGGAGGGGGTGCAAGTAGGAGGAGAGATGGGGGATCATCATCTAAAACCCCAGGTTTGGATCGTCTCTCTAAGGAGTGGCAGAAACGCTCAATTGCGCGGCAAATACCGACAGGCTGTGTGTGCATACCCTCCGTGTGTTGAATCAGCGACTGGTTGGCAAACACGACTATACCTCTGTAGTACCGACGCGTACTATAGTAATGTTGATTTTCATTCTCAAGGCAAAATGAGAAACTCCGGCCCACTGTACGGATGTGGAGCTAGGCAAAGCTGACAGAATACCGTACTTACAACATACTCTCCGGTTATCAAGACATTTAGGTGACTGACCCAGTTTATGCTTAAGTTCACGGACTGTCATTACTAAGTGGATTTGCTCGTTGAACAGGTGTGGATAAACAGTATTATGGCATGGGCAAAAGGTATCTGATTGCATGGCAAAAGCGTGGTGGTTGTATCCGGCCCACGCTGATAATAAATGAATGAATAATACATAGCTTTTATAAAGCACTGCTCCCCAACTTCCAAGGACACACACACACACACACACACACACACACACACACACACACACACACACACACACACACACACACATACACACAATTTACATCCCCTCTTACATACAATTTGGCAGTGCAACGAACTCATCGTGCACACAGACAGACTTAACAGAGGTTTAACTATCAAAGGCCTGGCGGAAGAGAAAGATCTTCAGATGGGATTTAAACAGGGGCACTGAGGTCTGAAGGCGGAGTTCGACTGGCAAGGAGTTCCAGACAGTCGGGGCTAAGAAGATGAATGAGCGCTCTCAGGCAGTTTTCATGTTAAGCTTCGGAATTTTGAGAAGTTTTTCGCTAGCGGAACGCAGGGCGCGCGACGGTTGATACTTATACACACCGGTGACGCGGCTAAGCCGCAAATCCAACCGGCTGTCGATCGCAGTGACTGTTTTAGGCCGGAAAAGCGCGACACACATGCGGTGATGTGCAAGAATGCTGCCAGGAAAGCTAAGAACTGAAATGAATTTGATCATATTGTTATATGCACATATCAGTAAGACTTTCATCTTCCCACCCAAAGCGATTTTATATCGAAAATTTTATTCATGTAAGGACACGAGTCATATTTGTTCGACTGCAATGAGACTCGAGAGCTATTTTGCAGTTTAACACGAAGCTGACAAAAAATACCACGTTAATTCCAGTAGTTTCAAAACAGACACGTATCCGTGATATCTTTGTGACTTGCATCCCAAATTTTGTGACGTAGAATGCTTTAGTGTTTTCGCAATTTAAAAAAATATCAGAGCAGTGCGAAATCCTCGGCTAAGAACCGGCCAACCGTCTGGTTTGATGCTGGCTATGAACCTGCTGCCTCCTTGGATATGAACCGGCCAATAGTCCACATTTCTGGCTGAAGAAAAGTTGCGAACAACGAAGGTGTCTGCGGTATTTTTAACAGTTACACGTTTGCATACTGACACGGTCACAACAGGAAATACCAACGCAGCATTTAGTTAGACAACTTCAAGGTCATTCCGTACTATCTGAGCTATACATCACTAGCGCCAGTGAATAGACCTGGAAGTCTTAATCTATGATCCCATGTAGTTAGGTGACTGTTTCTCATGTGAATGCCAGGGAAACTGTGGAAAACATGTATTCATATAATTATTAGGTTTGGATTTGTTTTGTTTATGGAAAGAAGACATCGACTTTACCCAGTAACCCCATCCAGAGATTTTTTTAATGGAAAGGAATAATAAAAGTATTATAACCAACAAACCATCCAAAAAGTGAGAGGAGGAACACTTACAGTGGTGCGATGAATTTTTTTTTTTTTTTTTTTTAATTTCGTGTGAAGATGGAGATGAGAATGAAAATGAGTATGAAAGATGATTTGGAGTTATGGCTTCAAATGTATGATTTGTGGTGTGTATCAGTGCGCGTGTGTGTTGGTTAGTGTTTATCAGTGTGAGTGTGTGCTGGTTTGTTAGGTGTCTGTAGAAGTGGTGTGCGTGGGCATCTGTGTGGGTGTGTGGCTGGGTTTGGAAGTAACGTTTTTTTCTGCAGTGTGGTGAAGGTAAGAGTGGTCTGTGTGTTCTGTCTGGTGTGGCGTATGTGGATGTTGTGTATGGGTGTCGTGGTTTCAGTGCAGGGTATTTGGGGTGTGATGAGGATGATGTGGGTGCAGATGTGGATGTGGATGTGAATGGTGTGTGCGTATAATTATGTAGATGAGGGTGGTTTAGATGCGGATGTGGAAGATGTTGATGTACGTTCAGGTTTGCTTGATGAGGGTGCTTCAGGTAGGGGTCCAGATGAGGGTGGTTCAGGTGTGTGTGTGGATGAGGGTGGTGGTTTGGTTGAGAGTGGGGCAGATGTGGATGAGTGTGAGGGTAGTGTAAGTGTGGATGGGGGTGGTGCAGATGTAGATGTGGTTTGTGTGTGCACAGGTTTAGGTGTGGATGCAGGTGTTTGTGTAGGTGTGGGCATGCGTAAGCGTGGTGGTAGAGGTGTGTTATTAGTGCATGCGTCAAGTATTGTCATATGTGGTGTCTGTTCCTGTACGTGTGATCATGTGTTTCAATCTGTCCATTATGTTCATTATGTTGTCTGTAAGTGTTGTTGTGTTCAGTAGGGAGTAGACTTGATTGTTGTGGTATGATTGAAGGTCCATTATGCGGTGTATGAGTGCACTTTTGATTCTAAGGTTGATGTCTGTAAGTAAGTTTTGCATAAAGAAGTGTGTTGCGCCTGGTAGTGTGAGATGTGGTGCATAATTATGTGAGTGTCGCTGGAAGTATGTTGTTGGTGGTGGTGTTGTGTGAGTGGATGTCAGTGATGAGTTGGTTTAGTTGGTGTGCAATGTAGAAGTGTTGCAGTGCTGTGTCAGTGTCTCTTGTGTATGTGTCCATGGGTTTGTCGAATTCTCTGTTAATGATTTCCAATTCCTCTGAAGTGATTGTGTATTGTGTCGTGGTTTGTGTTGCGTGTTCTGTGTTTGTATCTGTGGTGTGTGTCATGGTGTGTGTTATGGTGTTTGTTGAGTGTTCTGTGTTTGTGTCTGTAGTGTGAGCTGTGGTGTGTGTTGCGGTGTAAGCTGGGGTGTGTTCCGGTGTTGTGTAGGTTGAAATATTTTCAGGTGATGATGATGAGAAGAGTGAAGATGGATAATTGATATTGATAGATGAGGATGATGTCTGTGGTGTGGTCATTTCTGTGGAAAGAAAATAAGTAGTTCAGTAAATATGGTTGTCTTTGTTTCTTTTATCTTAATTGTGAAGCGAGGAGATATGGTTGTGGAAAAAAGGAGGAGGGGGGGGGGGGAGGGGGTTGAAATTGGAAGGGTAGGGAAATATTTTTTGAAAATAACACTGGTAGGTTATTATCCACTACGTTCCCTGACAGTTTCATCTGAAATGGGACACCTAAAACCCCCTTAATCATAATATTCGCATAGGAGAAAAGAAAGGAGAAGCTGGTCGGTTCTTAGCCACGCACAAACCAAATAGAGGTTGGTTCTTAGCCGGGGCGAGTGCCGGTTCATAACCACAAAATGTTCACTACCAATTTTCTTTCTCGAACTGCGCGCGATGTAAGCCACAAATTGCAATAATTTTCTAGGTATGGCCGCAAGACATATTATAAAACTAGGACGTTTTCATAAACTTGACTTTCCTTTCTGTAATTTTATATTATCGCGAATGAAAGTGAATTTTCTACAGAAAACGAGACTAAATTGTTTCCAACGTGAGTGTACGCGCAAGTAGCACCACAAAAACCACTTACGAGTTGAACAGAGACCTTTTGCGACAAGACAGGCCAACCTCAGGTCGAGACAAGCTTTCACGTGTACAGCGCAGATGATTTTCTGAGAGAAGTCGCGGGCGGCCAAGCAACGCTACCGCTCAACGCCGCAAGCCGGTCAGAATTGGGATAGCCGCGTCACCGGTGTGTTATAGAGTACGGCCGACAGATACGAAGGAAGAGAACCCTCGACGAAACGGAATGCGAAAGTGGCGATTTTGTACTGGAAGCGGAATTGATAGTGAGAAAAAGAATGGTTTGGTTTCGTAAGCGTGCATCAGACGAAAGTCAAATAAACAAAATGAATAAGGAGTCCAGAGACAATCTTGATATAACATCCAACAGGGGGATAACCTCTTTAAAAAAAAACGAAAAAAATGCTTTAACAACAACAACAACAACAACAACAACAACACAAAACAAATACACAGAAATTAACTGCAGACGAACAGAAATAGAAACTTAGCGCCCTACTTAACTCTCCATCACATACATGACGTGTCTGCTTACATCATTCTATACGTTTCAAAACAGGCGTCAGTGAATGAGCTTTGTCTCCTGAGCACTGGTTTCGTTTCACTCGACTAATAAGATGTAACCGATGACTATTCTCAACAGCCATTACGGACAGTTTAGTCATGAAACACACACACATAGTGCTTGTCCCTGTAACTGATACCTGCCTTTTTAAAATTTCTTTATTATTTAATGTTAATGTTTCTGTTTTCTTTTGCTTCGCTCAGCTTTGTATGCATTGGCTGTCGGGTACAGCTTTGGACTCTCAATGCTCGGATCGTGAGTTCCGAGTCCCGGCTGGGGCCAAATATTTGTGCTGGCCTTTGTCTTGGTGTCCCGTCTTTGATATCACCCTCACATGGTGGGAAAGGACGTTAAACTCACAAACATCCACCCAACACCCAACCTTGTATGTATTGGCATGGTTGTACTGCACTGCATTGCGCTGCTTTGTATTGTATTTGCGCACAACCCCAAACTTACTTGGTAGGAATTTAGTAAAGTTTAACAGCTCGGCGCGGTGGAACGGTTAGAGTAGAGAGAAAATCGATAAAACAACAACAACAACAACAACAACAACGACGACGACGACGACGACGACAAGCCCGACAAGAATCAAAACAAATCAAAGTAACAGTCTATTTCACTTACCGGGTGGCGTTTGCGGAGAAGGGCGTTCTTCTTCAGCAGCAACCCGAACTGCTGAAAGGCGCCCATGACGGTCACGTGGCACTCACTGACTCAAGCTCCTGCAACACATGGTCAAAAGATGCAGAGTTAGAACACGTCCTCGGGAGTTTTCTCCCTGCCACGAGAAGCGGAGGGAATTTCTCTGCTCATCGGTTATCTACTTGATCTTCAAGAAAGACTCGGAAGAGGAAGAAGAAGACAAGGAAGGAGGAAAGAGAAGAAAGAGGAAGAAAGGGAAAAGAAAGATGATATCTCGCTATAAGCTTATTTGACATACCGATAATGATGATAAATGAAAAAAAAAAATAGAAGGAAATTAATGCAAAGTCTAACCCAAGATTGAAACACTGGCGTGATCTCCGTTTTATTTTGATAGACAGGTATACTTTTGTTTTGATAAGAGAATGGACTAACTTCGTGTTTTGGTGGGTTTTTGTTGTTGTTGTTGTTGTTGTTGTTGTTGTTGTTGCTTTTTCTGTTTTTCTTTTTGTTTGTTTGCTTGTTGGCTTGTTTTTGCTGTTGTTGTTTTTTTTTTGTTGTTGTTGTTGTTGATTTTTCTTTTTTTTTTCTTGTTGTTGTTGTTGTTTGTTTGTTTGTTTGTTTCTGTTTGCGGGGGAAGGGGGGGGGGGGCATTTTAATCAATCAGTGGCTTGTGAATCGAATATCATTATAGTATAAAGACAATAAAAGTAATTGATTGCTTGATTGAATGCTTTACTAACTGACTGATTGATTGAAAAAAAAAATTCACGGCAACGTAGACGAAAGACACAGACTGATACACACTTCATTAATTACGCAGGGGCGGTCGGTGGTTTAGTGGTTAAGAGACCTGTCACCAATGCGAGAGGTGAGGGGTTCGAGTCCCACTCGGGGCACAGAATTTTTCCTTCTCATATGTGGCACCGTTCATTCGGGCCGATCGTCGGGGGTTCTCTCCGGGTACTCCGGCTTCCTCCCCCTCTGCTTTGGAAATGTTCAGCCCACCAAATTTGAAAAATAAATGCAATTCTAAATTCCGAAATTTAAATAGCTGAGCTGGCCCTTCGCACCACGTGATTGTACTATGTGTATGTCCAGTGTGTGAGAGAATGCGTGTGATTCACGTGAGCGTGCGTGTTGGGTTCAGTTCGCGGCGCTGATTCATGAAATTGGGTAAAGCGCCTATACAATACTCATTATCATTATTATTATCATTATTATTGCACTTTCACGAACCATATTTCCAAACTAACAGTTTGCTAGAGTCTACTACTATAAACAACAGGCACAACATACTCTTGATCAACATTTGACAATGCCGTAGAAACTAACTGGGCAGGTCGATACAACATGGACCCGGAGCCACTAGGCTGTGTGTAATACGACACATTGTTACCGGAGTAAGATAATGACAAGGTAGGCAACAATGGCGTGTAATGGCTGGACAGCAAGAAACAGTCATGAACCAGTCTGCCACTGTGTCAGCAAGAAATTCTTAACATTAGTTTTGATTTAAGATTAGGATGTAAGGACAAGTGCTTGGGCCTAGTGGTTGAGGCATCCGCCACGGACCCTGGCCTCCCTGGTTCGAATCCCTGGTTGGCAGGAGTTTGGTGGGATTTTTCCTTTGCCAGATCGAGTCAGATGAGAGAGAGATGATGATGATGATGATGAAACGTTTTTTATTCAGGATAGAGCATTTAGGCATTGCTGCCTATCTTACATGCTGTCCTGCTATTCTACATTAAAGGGTATTGAGAAAAAAATCAAAACAAACAAACAAACAAACAATAAAAATGTTTAAAAAAAAAAGAAAAGTATAAACTATCTAGGGGAAATACAGGAGAGAAAAATACACACGATAAACAAATCAAAAGAGAGAGAGAGAGAGACATACAGACAAAGATTCGTCCGGTCTAAAGGGAAATGAAACTGTCCGGTATGCAACAAAATCCACCTCTCACACCGTTCACTTTCCATTTCCGTGACGTATTGCATAGTCCGGAAAAACTTCCTGCATCAGTGTTGCATAAAACCACACGATTCAGACACTTTGTCCTGACATATTGATACATCCACCTTTGAAGTTTTTACTTTTGTCTGTACAAGCTGAAATGAAACTGCATATTATGCACCAACTTGCCACCCTAGCCGATATCTACAAACTGGCCGAACATGTTTACGGGGAGCCGGGATAGGCGAACGGTAAAGCCAGCGTTCACACCGGTGACGCGGCTATCCCGATTCTGACCGGCTTGCGGCGTCTAAGCGCTAGCGTTGCTTGGCCGCACGCGACTTCTCTCAGAAAATCATCTGCGCTGTACTTGTGAAAGCTTGTCTCGATCTGAGGTTGGCCTGTCTTGTCGCAGAAGGTTTCTGTTCAACTCTTAAGTGGTTTTTGTGGTGCTACTTGCGCGTACACTCACGTTGGAAGCAATTTAGTCTCGTTTTCTGTAGAAAATTCACTTTCATTCGCGATAATATAAAATTACAGAAAGGAAAGTCACGTTTATGAAAACGTCCCAGTTTTATAATATGTCTTGCGGCCACACCTAGAAGATTAGTGCAATTTGTGGCTTAGATCGAGCGCAGTTCGAGAAAGAAAATTGGTAGTGAATATTTTGTGGCTATGAACCAGCACTCGCCCCGGCTAAGAACCAGCCTGTATCAAACAGACGGTTGGCCGGTTCTTAGCCGAGGATTTCGCACTGCTCTGATATTTTCTTAAATTGCGAAAACACTAAAGCATCCTACGTCACAACAATTGGCATGCAAGTCACAAAGACATCACGGATACGTGTCTGTTTTGAAACTACTGGAATTAACGTGGTATTTTTTGTCAGCTTCGTGTTAAACTGCAAAATAGCTCCCGAGTCTCATTGCAGTCGAACAAATATGACTCGTGTCCTTACATGAATAAAATTTTCGATATAAAATCGCTTTGGGTGGGAAGATGAAAGTCTTACTGATATGTGCATATAACAATATGATCAAATTCATTTCAGTTCTTAGCTTTCCTGGCAGCATTCTTGCACATCACCGCATGTGTGTCGCGCTTTTCCGGCCTAAAACAGTCACTGCGATCGACAGCCGGTTGGATTCGCGGCTTAGCCGCGTCACCGGTGTGGCGTTGAACTTTCAATGCTCGGGTCGTGAGCTCAAACCCCGACTGGGGCCAAATATTTGTGCTGGCCTTTTTAAGTTGTTTCTCTATAGAGAAACAACTTTATGAGACGGGGCAGATTTTGCTACGCGCAGCAGCAAGTTTCAGTGATACAAAACAAGACTGTGACGTTTCTCCAAACAATACTTACTTTCACGCACACAGTGACGTAACGAAATCTGCGTCATAGACACCTTACGTGCACACTTTGTGCTGCTGCGTTCTTTTTGGCGGGAATGACGTGTGTGTGTGTGTGTGTGTGTGTGTGTGTGTGTGTGTGTGTGTGTGTGTGTGTGTGTGTGTGTGTGTGTGTGTGGACGGATGTAATGATGGCTATCTCCTAAACCACCTCGATGGAGGCCTTTTTACTTTGAGATAAAATGGGAAATCACCTTCTCCAGAGCTACCTTTCACGATTTTTAGCCTGCCGCATTTTCAGAAGAGTTATCGCCAATTTTAAAAAATCGGTCATGTTACGAAGTTTTTCGAAAAAGTTGTTCAAATTCCTTCATTTTCTAGACTTTGAAAGTTCACCCAATCACACTGCCTTGATTCGTGCTACAGCTCTGTAGCTCTGACTGGTTTTGTGTAAAAAAAATATTTCCGAGGTAGGGGTGGTTTGCACATAAGATCAAATATCTATGAAAAGACTACTGCAAATTACTTATCATCCCGGCGTTTTTGTCTAGTGTGACAACTGCACATATGACAGGAACTACTGCACTATTATATCTTTAGCATTTAGAATAACTGAACTTTTAGATAAACATAACTTTTTCAAGTTTCTGCGAGAAGCACCGGTCAAAAGAGTTCCAAATTTTCGATTTCATAAGTACAATCCAAGGTATCGTTGGACTTCTAATGCTCGGGTCGTGAGTTTGTATCCCGGTTGGGGCCATGCCAAACATTTGTGCTGGCTTTTTCACCGTTGCCCCGTCTTTGGTATCACACGTATGCGGTGGAAAAGGACGTTAAACCCCCAAATACCCACCCATCCTCTCTCTCTCTCTCTCTCTCAGCAACAACAGAAAAACCCCTGAACGTCCCCATCCCCCCCCTCCCTCCCCTCCCTCCACTACCATATCCCTCCAAACCCTGCGCAAATCTGTCAACATTTCATTAGTATCTCCGTGAGTTAGTCATCGTGTAATATCAGCAAATACAATGACTTACTTTGACAGTGAAACCCTGTTAACCAACTGCTAACCGACACTGAGCGAAACGTTGTCTCCTTCTCAAGTTTAGCGTGAATTACACCACAAGCATATTTTGCAGTCAGCGACGGCAAAGAAGGCTCTTTGTGTGCTATGAATGAGTGTCATGCGGTGTTACTGGACAATGTACGCACTTGTATACATACCACCTGCAGACATTATGCACAGGGAGAAAAACACGTATAACTCTTTTTAAAGCAGCAGGGGTTCAAGCGCTTGCGACTCTGATAGCGCTAAATTGCTCGTCAGTTTTGTGTGCTTGCTTTAAGTGTCTAAAATTATTTAACTTATGCTGCTGGAACACTTGACTTTCAAAGAAACAAAAACAGAAAGCTGTCTTTTATGTCACTATACGGTTCAGGCCACGGGTTGAGGAAACGACCCCAGAAATGTTACATAAAGCGCAAAAGTTATCGTGATTTTATGCAAATTTCAGTCCAAAGCTCGTGAAAACGAAATCATTTTTAAATCACAAAAGTTGTCTTTATGTAACTAAACGTGTCCGACCAAAGGGTGTCAAAACAATCGCACACATATGCTTTGGGGCAATTGCATCACGTCAGTTACGCAATTTCTGCTTCAACGAGTTGAAACACTGTACGGAACCCTTCACAAAATATTATAGGCAGAGCCGTAGCACAGCTCCTAAAAGTGCTCCGGCCATAAAAAATAAATTAAAAGGTACGGTCCCTGGCCATTACTATGTTCTCCTCAACTTCAACGGAAAACAAAAGAATTACTTGTTACTTGTTTGAACGGGGAAACGCAAGTTAAACAATATTTTGATGAAGAGGAAGAGGAAGAACTTTTGCTTTAGAAACCCTCCTGAATGTACTCATGAAGATGAGTTTTTTTTGTTTTGTTTTGTTTTGTTTTATGCCAAAAAGTGGTCCGGCCATGGTCGGAGTGGCCGGTAGGGCTGCTACGGCCCTGATAGGGAAAGGCATACAGTGTTTAAACGGCATTATTTTGGGTCGAAACCAGTCTGGCTACTGAGAAAAGTGCGTAACTGACATTCCATTTCTAGCAGTTCTTCTGGTATTGCCTGATCTGAGCCTGCAGAAACCACCGCAGTTACATTTATACTTCTGTCAAAATCCCCCCCGTAAGCTATTTCTCTAGCACGGGCTTCTGTCGTGGCCGCGTGAAACACGTGGATGAATTAATTTGCCGCAGCTGTCATTGCTCGCTAATTCTCAGTCTCGTCCCATGTTCTGCTGACTACTCCAGCAGGCAAACGGAAAGCGTTACAAAACATTCCACTCACCGTGCGTCAGTGTAAGCAACATGCGCCGGTACAGTCGGAGCTACCAGCGTAGTGTCAGGCAGGAAGATTTATCGGCAACTGACTGCAAACCACTCCGCGGAAGTTTTTCTGACGGCGAACCACACGGAAGTTTTTTCTGACGGCGAACCACACGGAAGTTTTTCCACGATGCACTGCGGTAGTGTGAACTTATTTCCCGCGCCGATATGCAGTTGCTCGAACGGCGATTTCAGACTAGGAAATACTGAAACATGTTTGCGGAGATAGGCCTCACTACGGTCGGTCGGTCAAATGCCTAACTTGAGTCTGTCTACCTTTCCCATGCGGCGGGTGGTAGGGTCGGCCTCTCTCGGCTGCATTTCGCAATACGAGTACGTAGTACCCGTACACTGTCGGCGCGCCAGCACTCCTAGCTTTGACAGTATCCATCAAAGGGGACAGGTTACCAGGTGGAAGAGGGGGTGGTGCTAGTAACACGAGTAGAACTTCCACAAGTTTAGTAGTGCGGTGGACTCGGCTCATCCGTGGTAGGGGTGGGTAGCTTTCCAACTACGGATAGTCAGTTAGTGCTACATGTACCATTAATTGTTAGAAGAATTCGTAGCTGCTGAAAGGCCTGTGACTGAGGGAGTGTTTTCTGGTCAGTTTTGGACTTGCTGCAGACTTTTCTATGGTGACGTAGAGACTCATTTACATAACTAGGCCAAAGACCCGGCGTTACAAAATGGAAAAGAGCCGGATACATGAACCGTCTAAGTGTAACGTGTACATAACATTCAGTGTTCATCGTAGGGGCAAATATTTCCACTGCCGGCAAGCAGAATTCGTGTTAGTTTGCAGTAGTGGTGATTAATTTTGTGACTTCTGCGCTGGTGTCGTATGCCTCAGGGTCTCTCTCTCTCTCTCAGCCGCGAATTAGTCTTTGTGGCTTGCGCGGCTTTAAGCCCTAAAAACTCACTCACTCACCCACTCTCTCTCTCCCCCCCCCTCTCTCCCCCCCCTCTCTCTCTCTCTCTCTCTCACACACACACACACACACACACACACACACACACACACACACACACCCCGACTGGGACCAAGACCACTTAGTAACAGTGCATTTAGACTGTATCTTTAGCAGTAAACTGTTTTGGGGCCGTTCCTCTCGGTGACGTTCTGTGTTTCAGTTTATCAGTGTTGATCTGTTCGAACAAAAGCACAAGAAAAGACCGTGCCTAATTTACATGTAAATGGGTTAGGCTGCTCAGCGAGGTTCAGTCTCCTCACTAGTACGAACTCCTACTAAACATGCCTAGTGTGAGTTTGCACCTTTCGTTGGTAGTCTGAGGGACCTTGGCATAATTATGCACAGGTGCAGGAGTGTCACCTACTTCACAAAAGCATTGGCCGGTCGCACACTCCTCCTTGTTAATGGTTTAAAGCGTAGGTCGAGTCAACACAGCACTTTGTGAATACTCCCTTATTGCGTATGTCGCCTCTGTCTTTCAGTGAGGTGAGCGAAGTACAACACCACGCTGTGTATTATGGTTGTTGACAACGAAACTGTACTGGTGTGAGTTTCTTTGTAACGGCTTTTTAAATCTTCGTCATAGAATTTCCTATATCCGTCTCGCGCCTTGAAAACACCTTCCCATCGCCCTACACACACACACACACACACACACACACACACACACACACACACACACACACACACACACACACACACACACACTTTCTAATCCCTCAGGCAAATGAACGGTTTACCGCGACCACTTTTACGAACAAAACACCCCCCCCCCCCCCAAAAAAAAAAAAAAGGAAAACAAAAAAAACCCAAAGCAACAAAACAAAACAAACCAAATCAAACAAACAAACGAGCAAACAAACAAAATAAATAAAACAAAAAACCAAAAAGAAGCAAAAACACAAACAAACCAACAAACAATAACAACACACCAACAACAACAACACAACAAACAAACAAACAAAAATCCAACGTGCTACAAGATGTGTGAATCCCAGAACTGCCAGAAATGAAAACTGCATAGGCCGGCAAAGTGTTTGTTTGTTTGTAGTATCGTATCCGGAACATTGTCGAAAAACGTCTTCAGCGTAAACTTAGTACAAACATTTCCAAAGATCATGGACAAAATGCCGTGAACAGCAACAGGAAACTTGAACCGGCGTTACCTGCGGCTGTCAGTGACGACCGTATGTGAAATTGAACTGGTGAGAGAATACGGAATGTCAATCACATTCCACCAGCTCGACATTCAGCCATATCGGACAGAGACCACCCTGCTTTAAAAGCTTTCCAATCGAAACTGACAACCCTTGCCTGAAAATCGCGCGATCCATGTCAGTGTCTTCAACAGAAACTGAAGAGGTCACACACACACACACACACACACACACACACACACACACACACACACACACACACACACACACACACACACACACACACACACACACACACACACACACACACCAACGGACAGGCAAGTCAGTTATCAGCAAACTAGGGAACGTGTTCTTCGAGACGTGCTCTGAGAGAGAGAGAGAGAGAGAGAATGCTTTGTAAATAACTATGAACTATTTCAGCCGCGTCTTTGCAAATCTGTTGCAAAACTTCTCCGTCAGATGTAAGAAATCATTACAAGCTTGTTTGGAAAAGTAGCTATCAACGAAATTCTACTGTTAAAAAACAAAAAAAAAAAAAAACCCTTCCGACAATTACAGGAAATATTTCTGAACCAACGAAATTGATTTCGTTGTAGATTTCGCTCCATTTCATTAGAGGTTTTGCACAGCCCTATAGAAATGAGAATGGTATTATTCCAGATATATAAAACTTTCATATCCTGCGTTGGTAAGGGTGGACGAATGGTAGAGCGTTGGACTTCTAATGCTCGGGTCGTGAGTTCGTATCCCGGCTTGGGCCAAATATTTGTGCTGGCTTTTTCATCGTTGCACCGTCTTTGACATCACCCGTATGTGGTGGAAAACGACGTTAAACTCCCAAACATCCACCCACCCACCCTGCGTTGGTAAACCAGAAAAAAAAAATCAGACCATTTGCAGCTACAGAACTTGAACGAACCAGAAAGAAACGAAACGGGAAAAAAAAACAAAACAAAACAAACAAACAAACAAAAACTGATTAAAATGTAATGATGGACAAGTGATGACAACTGGCCTACGAGGCAGTATAAACCTAGGACATGCAGGAGACGCTGCACCTTCATGCTAATTTATCGAACTCTCGATAAAAAAAAAATTAAAAAAATACAGAAAACAAATAATTACAACTAGGTAAACTAAACATAAATACTAAGCGTATATACAGCAAATATTGCAACTTATCAGGTGATGGCGAAGAGAAAAGGTAGTCCCCCCCCCTCATCCATCCCCCCCCCGGCCTCCCCCCCAAAAAGGGTTGCTTGAGGCTACTAAGTTCAGGATTACTCACTGCGTATTCCTGTAATTCATGACAGTGACACGAACTCGCAGGTGTTTTTCCTACCCACACAGCTATACGGAAGAGTTATGTTACCTGCATGAAGGGACGCACTTTGCCTTCGACGGGGCGATCCAGTCACTATCCGATGAAAAACTGACAAATACGTGCACGTATGCACATCAGTTTCTCTTTCGTTGTCAACAATTACGCATGAAATTTCTCTGTGGTGTATACATAATGTACTGTACACGCACAGTTTTGACATGCCTTATTTCTCATTGTCCAAGATGGTACTGTTTCAGTCCTCATCGACTTTGTCTCGAATCTTGTCATCCACGGTTGGCTGAACAGATAGGCGAGGCATGAACGTCAAATGTTCACCTAGCAACCAAGGGGACCTTCTAAGTGAGTCATTGTCGCGTACGCCTTCAGGGGTACATGTACTAGATGTGAGCTGTCCGAAGTGGAGGGCCAGATAGACAGATTGATAGATAAATAGAGGGGGGGGGGGGGGGAGGCGAGGGGAGGGGGGCGGTTGGAAGATGTCACTTACGAAGCCTGGATAACACTGTTCGCAAATGAGGGTGGGTGGGTGTTTGGGAGGTTTAACGTCCTTTCCACCACGTATGGGTGATATCAAAGACGTGAATGAGTTAGTTAGTTCGGGCTTAACGCCGCGCAAGCAACAAAGACTAATTTGCGGCTAAGACGTGAATGAAGTGAGGCTGGATTCTGGTGTCTTTCTATTGGAGCAAAGGGCGGAGGGGGGGGGGGGGGTTGGGGTTGGGGGTTTAACGTCCTTTTCCACCACATACGGGTGATATCAAAGACGGGGCAACGATGAAAAAGTCAGCACAAATATTTGGCCCCAGCCGGGATACGAACTCACGACCCGAGCATTAGAAGTGCAATGCTCTACCATTCGGCTACCCCGGCTCCCCGGAGCAAAGGTTTCTTGTTGAAGAGTACGGTTCATGACAAACGGGGAGACGTTTTTGTTTGAACAAACGAGGAACAATAATAATAATGATAATAATAATGAGTATTGTATAGGCGCTTTACCCAGTTTCGTGAATTGGCTCAAAGCGCCGCGAACTGAACCCAACACGCACGCTCACGTGAATCACGCGCTTTCTCTCACACACTGGACATAAACACATGACAATCACGTGGTGCGAAGGGTCAGCTCAGCTATTTAAATTTCGGAATTTAGAATTGCATTTATTTTTCAAATCTGGTGGGCTGAACATTTCCAAAGCAGAGGGGGAGGAAGCCGGAGCACCCGAAGAGAGAACCCCCAACGATCGGCCCGCATGAACGGTGCCACATACGAGAAGGAAAAATTCTTTGACCCCGAGTGGGGCTCGAACCCCTGAGCTCTCGCACTGGTGACAAGTCTCTTAACCACTAGACCACCGACCGCCCGAAAACAGCTTGAAATACGCTCCCGAAACATAGGGCAAAGGCATGTTGTAGGCGCATGTCACACTGACGAGAAACACGGGAAAACGATATGTTCGCTGTTTGTTCGGACTAAAAACACTTCCGTATGACATCCAGCCTAATGAGCGATTAAAACAATTGCACGACGGCGCTAGTGACGTCACCTGCGTTGGAGATACGAAAATGTTCTGGTTTCGGTAGTCTGAATTCAAAATCGGTTGGCGGCAGTCGTCAGTCCTTGGACTGAAAAGAGTGATGATCACGTGACATAACTCCTGTTTTCAGTCTCTGATTACGGCTGTGGTATTAGGGGTTTTTGTGTTTTTTTTTTTAAAACGGAAAACCCTATGTTCAAAGACTTGTATACTAAGATGATCATGTAACCCGAGTCTACCCAAGACAGTGTGTGTGTGTGTGTGTGTGTGTGTGTGTGTGTGTGTGTGTGTGTGTGTGTGGTGTGGTGTGTGTGGTGTGGTGTGTGGTGTGGTGTGTGGTGTGTGGTGTGTGTGGTGTGTGTGGTGTGGTGTGTGGTGTGTGGTGTGTGTGGTGTGTGTGTGTGTGTGTGTGTGTGTGGTGTGTGTGGTGTGTGTGGTGTGGTGTGTGGTGTGTGGTGTGTGTGGTGTGTGGTGTGTGTGTGTGTGTGTGTGTGTGTGTGTGTGTGTGTGTGTGGTGTGGTGTGTGTGGTGTGTGGTGTGTGTGGTGTGTGGTGTGTGTGGTGTGTGGTGTGTGTGTGTGTGTGTGTGTGTGTGTGTGTGTGTGTGTGTGGTGTGGTGTGTGTGTGTGGTGTGTGTGTGTGTGTGTGTGTGTGTGTGTGTGTGTGTGTGTGGTGTGTGTGTGTGTGTGTGTGTGTGTGTGTGTGTGTGTGTGTGTGTGTGTGTGTGTGGTGTGTGGTGTGTGGTGTGTGTGGTGTGTGTGTGTGTGTGTGTGTGTGTGTGGTGTGTGGTGTGTGGTGTGTGTGGTGTGTGTGTGTGTGTGTGTGTGTGTGTGTGTGTGTGTGTGTGTGTGTGTGTGTATTCTTGTATCCTGTTTGTGGGTCTGCTTTTTGTGTAAACTATTGCTAGTTTTGTTCACTTTTGTTTATCTTGGAATTACTTTACCTTCATGTTTACCTTACCTTTTCCGCTTGTGCTTGATGTTATATAAGTATATTGTCCAGTCTTGTAAGAAAATGACAAAAACAGAAATAATAATAATAATAATTAAAAAACCCACGGAAAACCCACCTTTGAAATCTTCTCACAGAGAGATGAGATGTCATGGAAACACGGACACCAGTGCAGCTCCGTACGCTATACTAGAAAATGTTGCAGTGCCCAGTTACATTTGGACTGTGTATTCTATATAGTCTACGTGTGTGCAATCCTAAACCATAAAAATACCCGCCCCCTTTCTCATAAAAAAAACACTAAACAAACAGATAAACAAACAACAACAACAAAATTGCTAGACGTCAGATGGGTTCCAAGTGATCCCAAGGTTGAAAGTCGTGAGTTCGTACCCTGGCTGGGGCCAAATATTTGTGCTGGCTTTTTCATCGTTGCCCCGTCTTTGATATCACCCGCATGTGGTGGAAAAGGACGTTAACCCCCCCCCCCCAAACACCCACCCACCCAAGGTTGAAAGGGACCCCATACTGGTAGGTGCTTACCCCAGCATTTTTTGATGTCGAAATGTCTAGGAGATGTTGCGAAAGGCAAAGCACGTGGCACTGCGCCAGGCCAGCCCCTTTTTAGTTTTTTATGGCCGGCTACTGTCCTGAAATTCCCGCCCACTCTGATTAAGGTTGCTTTTTTACTACCCTCTGTCTTGCTACATGTATGCATTGCGAAACTGATAATGGGCGGGTCAGTTTCGTCTCGAACTCACTTTCTCAGCGATAGAGAATAGTCAATTGCGCTCGTCAGTTCTGCTGAGGTGGTACTTTGGGACCAATTTATCAAAGCTCTGTCTCTCTCTCTCTCTCTCTCTCGCTGATTTTTGTTTCCCTCCTGTGGCCTATCTTTTAAGATGTCAAAATTTAATCACACCAACAGTGAGTAAAATTTTCTCCCCAAATTACAAGTTTGTGACACAGCACGCGAAAACCGCGCCAAAGTCGCTGTTTTTTTTTTTTTTTTTTTTTTAAATTTTAGCTAGGCCAGAAAACGTGTCGCCAGGTACAAGAACTGGCTACTGATCCTCCCAGCTTCAAAGAGTCATAGTTAAAATCTCAATACATTTGTCAGGCATACAGCAACGCCATGGAAAACTTTCATCGAATGCGCTTTTCCATGCATCAGAATCAGACACTTGGGTTTCAATATTTACAAGGGGGTGAGCGGTGGTCTAATAGGTAGCGTGTCGGATTTAGCTGCTGCGCGGCTGCACGGCCGTCACCAGTGTCACGACGATGAAGCGTGGGTTCGAGCCGATGTCGAGCTTGTGATAATTATGCGATACCGGTTTTTCCTGTTTTCCGGGCTGCTCATCGGGGGTTTCTCTCCGGGTGATCCGGCTTTCCTCCCCCAGCAAAATTGTAAAAAAGATAGGATAGGTATTGGGTTGCGCTGCATCGCGGCGACACGCTTTCCCCGGGGGGGGGGGGGGGGGGGGAGCCGGGGTGGTCGAATGGTAGAGCGTTGGACTTGTAATGCTCGGGTCGTGAGTTCGATCCCGGCTGGGGCCAAATATTTGTGCTGGCTTTTTCATCGTTGCCCCGTCTTTGATATCACCCTATGTGGTGGAAAAGGACGTTCAACCCCCAAACACCCACCCACCCTTTCCCCGGGGGAAGCATCCCGAATTTTCCGAAAGGGATAATAAAGTTTTTATTTTTTTTTATGTATCTGAAACCACTGTTTTGTCTGGTTGGCGTATATGTTGTTCTACGTACGGAGAAGTGTAGCGCGTAATAATAAGAATAATACATCATATTTATAAGGCGCCCGTCTCTGAAAGGCAGACTCAGAGCGCGCGCGCGCACACACACACACACACACACACACACACACACACCACACACACACACACACACACACACACGAACATGGACAGAGGGACCCAGTTACAGTGGACGCCGGATATAAGCATCTCGGATATAAGAAAACTCGGTTATTGCCAACGAATTTTTTTCCCCCGGCCAAACTCTTCTTTATTATGTATTACAAAAACTCGGATACAAGAAACTCGCTTATAAGAAAACTCGGTTTTAGGAAAGCAAATTTCTTGTCCCGCTTGATACAAAAACTCGGATATAAGAAACCGAAAGGACATTTCCAAGAAAATTTCACTCATTGTAAGAAACCGAAAGTACATTTCCAGGAAAATTTCACTCATTCTAAGAAAACAGGTCAGGTCTGACGTCACTTAGGACAGGCACATGATGGCGCATGATTTTCTTTTCTTGAATTGGTTCTTTACCATTGTGTTCCGTGCAAAATTGAATGTTGGCAAGAAGAAAAAATACGAGATGCATTTTTGTTGTTCTATTGTTATATGTTGTTTTTATTATTATTTTGTTTTTTTGCCTGATTGGGAGCTCAGTCTCTCTCTCTCTCTCTCTCTCTCTCTCTCTCTCTGTATGTCTGTCTCTGTCTACAGGGCTCGCGTTAAGGAGAATAAAACTATCAGTATTAGACTAACTGTTGATCAATTCCTTTCTTTGACAATATACGTGGTCCATCTTTCCTCCATCCCCCTTCCCCCTCCCAACAGAAAAAAAAGCTAATTTGCAGTTTTTTTCAGCCAAATTAGACACGGGAAGCATTGCATATCACACTCTAATGGGACGAGTGTTTTATAGATCAAAAGTTGATACATAATGCACTTTTAATATATCCTATAAATACAAGGGAATTCTCTCTCTCTCTCTCTCTCTCTCTCTCCCCTTACTTCTTTTTTGTTTGTTTGTTTGTTTGGTTGGTTGGTTGGTTAGTTGGTTGGTTGGTTGGTTGGTTTGGTTGTTTTTTGTTTTTTTGTTTGTTTGTTTTTCTTACCACATGACCGCCAGCGCTACAGTTGGGAAGCAAAAACAGTATTTTCATGTTCAAACAAAAATATCTGACACTGAAGGACACAAGCGCACTTACTTACTTACTTACTTAGGCCCCTGGCTCCACGTGGAGCATAGGCCATCGACAACCCTTCGCCATCGCACTCTGTTCTGGGCTATTCTTGCCACTCCAGTCCAGTTGGTCCCCTGCTTATATAACTCTGCCTCAGTGTCCCGCCTCCAGCTGTTGCGAGGCCGGCCTCTCTTCCTTTTCCCCTGTGGGTTCCATGTCAGGGCTTGGCGTGTGGTGCTGGATGCTGGCTTCCTGAGGGTGTGTCCAATCCAGCCCCACTTCCTCCGCAGGATCTGCTTGGTCGCTGGTTCCTGCCCTGCTCGCTCCCACAGCTCTTCGTTCCGGATCTTCTCTGGCCATCGGATGTTGAAGATGCGCCTCAGACAGGTGTTGAGAAATGTCTGGATCTTCTGCTGCATTGTCTTTGTTGTCCTCCATGTTTCGCATCCGTAGAGCAGAACTGACTTCACGTTGGAGTTGAAGATGCGAAGTTTGGTTCTTATGCTGACAACTTTGGATGCCCAGATGTTCTTCAGCATGACCATTGCTGCTCTTGCCTTGCCGATTCTGGCTGTGACGTCTCGGTCTGTGCCTCCCTGTCCATCAACCACACTCCCCAGGTAGACAAAGGACTCTACCTCCCTGATGGGCTCTCCACCGACTGTGACTGGTGTGTTGGCAGTGGTGTTGATCTTCATCAGCTCGGTTTTCCTCCTGTTGATCTTGAGCCCTGTTCCGGCTGATGTGGCTTCCAGGCATGTAGTCTTGTCCTGCATCTGGCTGTGGCTGTGAGACAGGAGCGCCAGGTCGTCCGCGAAGTCGAGGTCATCCAGCTGCGTCCAGAGTGTCCACTGTATCCCGTTTTTCCTGCCTGTTGTGGTGGTCTTCATGATCCAGTCGATGACCAGGAGGAAGAGGAATGGGGACAACAGGCATCCCTGGCGGACTCCGGTCTTCACCTCAAAGCTTTCTGACAACTGGCCGGCATGGGCAATCCTGCAGCTCATGTCTTTGTAGGTGCACTGGATCAGGGAGATGATCTTCCCGGGAACTCCATAGTGCCTTAGCAGCTTCCACAGCGCCTCTCTGTCTACACTGTCGAAGGCCTTCTCATAGTCTATGAAGTTGATGTAGAGGGGGGAGTTCCACTCCAGTGACTGCTCAACAATGATGCGTAGGCTGGCGATCTGGTCAGCGCAGGACCTGTTCCTGCGAAAGCCCGCCTGCTGGTCTCGGAGCATAGGGTCAACTGCCTCCCTCATCCTCTCCAGTAGAATTCTGTTGAGAACCTTGCCTGGCACTGACAGGAGCATGATCCCTCGGTAGTTGCTGCAGTCCCTGAGGTCCCCTTTCTTTGGCAGCTTGATGACGATCCCTTCTTTCCACTGGGCTGGCACCTCTTCCTTCTCCCAGATCTTGCTGAATAGGCTGTGCAGCATGTTGACGGCTGTCTCTGTGTCTGCTTTGATGGCTTCTGCTGGTATCTCGTCCGGCCCTGCAGCTTTCCCATTTCTCAGTGTCATGATGGCTTTCCTGATCTCCGCCTTAGAGGGCTTGTCGCAGTTGATGGGTAGTTCTGTCTCAGCTGGCGGGATGTCTGGAGGTGTTTCAGGGATGGGGCGATTTAACAGTTCCCTGAAGTGTTCTGCCCATCGCTTCAGCTGTTCCTCAGTTGTTGTCAGTGGGTGCCCGTTCTTGTCCTTCACTGGTTTGTCTGTCTGCCGAAATTTGCCCGCGAGCTTCTTGGTCACCTGGTACAGGTCTTTTAGGTTCCCTTGTCCGGCTGCTTCCTCTGCTTGATTGGCCAGGTTGTCGATGTAGTCCCTCTTGTCCTTTCTGGTGCTCCTCTTCACTTCTCTGTCAGCTGCTGTGTATTCTTCCTGTGCCTTTGCCTTAGCTCTTCTTGTTCGGCTCGTGTTCAGTGCAGTTTTCTTCTTTTTCCTAACTTCCAGCTTCTGGATGGTATCAGCAGAGATCCATTCCTTGTGTTGGGTCTTTCTCTTGCCAAGGACCTCTTCGCATGTGTCATGCCAGAGTTTCTTGCTGTGTTCCCACTGTGTCTCGATATCCATTCCACTGTCTTCTATCAGGTCTTGCAGTGGCTGGAACCTGTTGGAAAGGCTGATCCGGAATGCTGCTTGTGTCTCTGTGTTCCTGAGTAGGCCAACGTTGTACCTGGTCCGTGTGTTGTTGGCGTTGGTGTGTCTCTTAAGCCGAAGTCTCAGTGTTGTTGCAAGAAGGTCGTGGTCTGATGATACATCGGCACCCCTCATCACGCGCACATCTCGCCACGATCTCCTGAACTTCCGGCTGATGCAGATGTGATCAATCTGGTTCTCCGTGACATGGTCCGGCGATCTCCATGTGGCCTTGTGGATGCGCTTGTGTGGGAAGATGCTGCCTCCTATCACTAGCTGGTTCAGGGCACAAAAGTCTGCAAAGCGCTCGCCATTTTCGTTCATCTGTCCCAGTCCGTGTGTTCCCATGGTGTTCTCATAGCCTGTGTTGTCTGATCCAATCTTGGCGTTGAAGTCTCCCATCAGTATGGTCATGTCCTTGGCTCCTCCTCTATCTATCACTGTCTGCAGTTGTTGGTAGAAATCATCTTTTTTCTCCTCTTCCGCATCATTGGTGGGAGCGTAGCACTGGATGATGTTTAGCTTGATGTCTTTCTTCTTGGTGATGAATTTGGCTGTGATGATGCGGGAGTTGACAGGTTCCCAGCCGATGAGTGCCCGCTGTGCCTCCGGTGCCAGCATCAGGGCCACGCCCTCAGTGTGGGGGGCTCCATCCTCTGTGTGTCCCGAGTACAGCAATTGCTCTCCCGATGAAAATCTCAGCTGTCCTGTCTGTAGCCACCTTGTCTCACTCAGTCCCAGTACTCCTATCCTGTAGTTCTTCATCTCTCTTGCTACTTGTATGGTCCTTCCTACTTCATACATTGTCCTGATGTTCCATGTGGCTACTCTCGTCGTTGTCCTGGGTGTTAGAAGGGGGGTCGGCCTTGCAGCTTCCTTTCGGCTTTCACTGCAATGCGTCATAGGTCTCCGGGATGGAGACCCTTCCTCGCCCAGGTGAATGTTTTGGTTTGTTGCTGTCGATGCTTCTGTAACTTTTATGTTTTTTACAGGTAGGGCTGTTAACCCTACGCAAACCCGTTTAGCCTCTTGGAGAGGTGGTCCACATTCGTCTGACCTCTACCCTTCGACCTGTCCAGCTTGGGTGACCCTGCCAGGAGCACGTGCTCCCGCTGGCAAAGCTCTCTGGGTCATTGAGGTACACAAGCCACTACCCCACGACAAGGGTTGGACCATGTAGGGACACAAGCGCACTGGTGTATATTAACTCTACACATATATATTCTGTGCAGGTCTTTAAGAGAAACCAGATATTTCTTAATTTAATGCAAAACATACACGAACTGAGAAAAAAGAAATGTTTTAAACCTTTTTTTCACTGAACTCGGTTATAAGAAATATTTTTCAAAATACTTTCTTATATCCGACTTTCAGATATAAGAAAACTCGGATATAAGAAACCAAAAAATTCACCCCCCTCGAGTTTCTTATAACCGGCGTATACTGTATCTATGGAAAGGCGTAGTGAGCAGACATTATTTGGTTGCGGAGTGAAGACCGGCAAGACAGAGCTGATTGGTGGCTATTTTTAGCGACTTTGGGCGATCGGCGTGTAGGACAGGTATGGAAGCGTTAGACCACACAGAAAGTCACACGTCTCTACCACTAAAAACCGCAAAGTCACGGAAATAGTCACAGTGGCCAAAAGGAACATCCACTCACTTGGCAAACAGGCTTAAGCCTGCTCTTAACTGGGCACAGCGCGCGAAACACACATGTGCACATCACAGTCGTTGCGCTCGGTGTGTCTACTAACTACAAAACTGAACACAGCTGTGCTCGGTGACACACCGATTGAAAATGCACTGTTCGCCATGCACCGTTTGCACGCCGAGTGACGTAGTGCAGCCAATCAGAATCTGTTGTGGAAACCACAGTCACAGTTGTGGCTATTTGAAATCCAGGTTGCTGTGATGAGGCCACAGCGGCGGAACCCCCCCCCCCCCCCAAATCACAACTGTGTCACAACTGTGGACAGCACTGTGGCGCTCCGCAGTGTCCAGTTAAGAACCGGCTTTAGAACTTCGTTAGTGGCGGTGTTTCCCCACAAAACTCATCACGAACATATCACACTTACAATTACGCTGTTGTTCCTTTGTTCTCCAACCATGTCATTTTTTTCTACATTCAGTAAAAGTAGGATATAAAAATCCCAACGAAGCCATTTTGATGAAAATAATACAAATAGCCAACGGAAGAAATGGTCGAGTTGTAAACTGCCTGTTACTGTGTTTTTCACGCTGATAACATCGCTGGCATTTTACACTGTTCTTTCAGTGTGTACGTGACATCGATATGACCGATAGGATCATGTAGAGAAACTGTATTTGATCAACGGCATGTTGTATGGTTTCCTCAAGGGCACCAATTATCTACGAAATGTATCAAAACAGTACTGAAGAATGCGCGAAGGAATATTTCCGTGTCCATCATCTTTGACAGTCCTTGAAAGTTAAGAACGCTTAGAACTGAAGATTTTACGTATACTATGCACGGCACATACACACACACTTCCCAAGACCCCCCCCCCCCAAAAAAAAAAAAAAAAAACACAACCCAACCAAACAAACAAACAAACAACAAACAAACAAAAAACAAACAAACAAAAAACAAAACAAAACAAAACAAAACAAAACAAAACAAAACAAAACACAAAACAACAACAACAAACAAAAAACAAAACCATCCGCTTAAGACTAGTTAACAAGACCAAGCCACTGCATACCACTAGGAGCCTTTTCAAACCACTATTACGCAAGGCGTGGGCCTTCCCCGCTAGGCCCGAGACCGCTGCAAATTGCGTAATAGTGGCCTGAAGTGGCTCCTAGTGGTCTGAAGGTTGCAAGTAAAATTGCGATTTTTTTTGCATGAGACTTTAGGAAATATGAGCATTGAAGTCAGTATACACGCTGGAACTACCTTCACACGCTGAAACTACCTTCACACGCTGAAACTACCTTCACACGCTGAAACTACCTTCCCACACTGAAACTACCTTCAAACGCTGGAACTACCTTCACACGCTGAAACTACCTTCCCACACTGAAACTACCTTCAAACGCTGGAACTACCTTCACACGCTGGAACTACCTTCACACGCTGAAACTACCTTCACACGCTGGAACTACCTTCACACGCTGAAACTACCTTCACACGCTGAAACTACCTTCCCACGCTGGAACTACCTTCCCACGCTGGAACTACCTTCACACGCTGGAACTACCTTCACACGCTGGAACTACCTTCACACGCTGAAACTACCTTCACACGCTCGAACTACCTTCACACGCTGAAACTACCTTCAAAATGGACACAGATGTTCGCTAATGTTGGCTAGGTTACCTACACTGAAAATGGATTTTCAAGCACGCAGATGAGCACATGCCGACGAAAAATCAAACAAAAAGTAATTTCATCGCAGTGAAGGGCAT
>JACVVK020000034.1:1035000-1042500 GCA_018292915.2 Batillaria attramentaria
GTTTGTCACTGGCGCGGTTAAAGTAACTTCTTCAAGGTCCTTTCGCCAAAAAGTGACACAGGCGTTTATAAATGGAAACGTGAGTATCACTGATACAAACAGCAAACAACCTGCCTCCTAAACGCCAGTTTCACACGGAGGGGTATACATGCAACAGTATTCCAAACACTAAGTCAGTTTCACACGGAGGGGTATACATGCACAAGTCTTGCAAACACTAAGTCAGTTTCACACGGAGGGGTATACATGCAACAGTCTTGCAAACACTAAGTCAGTTTCACACGGAGGGGTATACATGCAACAGTCTTGCAAACACTAAGTCAGTTTCACACGGAGGGGTATACATGCAGCAGTCTTGCAAACACTAAGTCAGTTCAGTTCACACGGAGGGGTATACATGCAACAGTCTTCCAAACACTAAATCAGTTTCACACGGAGGGGTATACATGCAACAGTCTTCCAAACACTAAGTCAGTTTCACACGGAGGGGTATACATGCAACAGTCTTCCAAACACTAAGTCAGTTTCACACGGAGGGGTATACATGCAGCAGTCTTCCAAACACTAAGTCAGTTCAGTTCACACGGAGGGGTATACATGCAACAGTCTTCCAAACACTAAATCAGTTTCACACGGAGGGGTATACATGCAACAGTCTTCCAAACACTAAGTCAGTTTCACACGGAGGGGTATACATGCAACAGTCTTCCAAACACTAAGTCAGTTTCACGCGGAGGGGTATACATGCAACAGTCTTCCCTTACACAACCCGTATTGCATTAAACTTGTTTAAACCAATTTCGCCTGGACTCAAAATGAATCCTTATGCTGCAGCATTCTCATTCTTGACTGGCGCGCCCGTAAACGAAGGGCGTACACGCACATGCGACTAATACGCCCACGGTAATCGGCATTACTACAGTTGGGCGCGTAGGCGGATTATGAATGGGGCACTTGGAGCGATTTACAACAATTATTAGCTAGCGTGTAAAGCCTGAGGCTGAAGTCAGTGTAAAGTTACTCGTACAGTCGTGAGGATTAACTGTATTGCGGAACCAACGAAAGAGGTCAAGGTCCAAGTCCCACTGGGGATTGCGACAAAGAATTTTTGTTTTTGTTTTTGTTTTTCATGTGGATCACTCGGGCCGACCGTAAGGGGTTCTCTCCGGGTACTCCGGCTTCCTCCCACTCTGATTTGGATATTTTCAGCCCACAAAATTCAAAATAAATACAAGTCTAATTTTCGAAACAGCTGAGCTGACCCTTCACACTACGTGATTGTAATGTGTCGGTGTCCTATGCGTGAAAGAATGCGTGTGATTCATGTGAGCGTGCGTGTTGAGTTCAGCTCGCGGCGCATTGTGCCACGCAATTGGGAAATGCGCCTACTACCCACACATTACTACAGAGACATAGATAAGATATGTCTCTGATTACTAATACTTATTATTATTATTATTGCTTTCCTTTGTTCGTTTGGTAGAGATGATATCACACGAGATAACTAATATTTCACATTGACATTGCTGAAGACATTGCTTACTATTAATGACATTAACTGGGATATCTTTTCGTCCATCCGGGGAACCGGGACAGCCGAGCGGTATAACACTGGACTTCCAACGCTCGGGTCCTGAGTTTGAATACTGGCCGGGAGCCAAAACTTCAGTTTGTGCTGACTTTTTCCCTTTTTTGCCCTGTCTTTGATATCGCCCATCACCCTTATATGGTGCAAAAGGACGTTAAACCTCAAAACATCCACCCACCCTTAAAGTGCATACCGTAGTGAGGGAAATTCGGTCTGCCGCTCCGCCGAGGGAAGCACGTCACCAAAATACAGCGCTAACCATTTTTGTCTCCCCTTTATGCATGATAATGTGTACCTGTGTCCCATTCTGTGACCTTTTCCGTTTGGAATGGGATTTGTAAGTTGAACACTGGATGTGTGTGTACATGCGTGTGCGCACAAATGGAAGGCAGGCCAGGATAACGAGTTTGCACGCGAATTAGGGGAGGCGGGGTGGCCGAATGGTAGAGCGTTGGACTTCTTATGCTCGGGTCGTGAGTTCGTATCCCGGCTGGGGCCAAGTATAATTATGTGCTGGCTTTTTCAACGTTGTCCCGTCTTTGATATCACCCGTATGTGATGGAAAAGAACGTTAAACACTCACCTACCCATTGCACGCGAATTAGACTCGATTTGATGGCCAAAAAAAAAAAAATATCCCCTGAGGTAAAATGGCCAACCAATTTCCTCTCCACCAGACCGCTTTATGACTTTTTTTTGTAGGTATGTATGTAGGTATGTGTATTAGACACACCCCATCCCATCCCATTCCATTATGTATATTTGTACGTATGTACGTATGTACGTATGTATGTATGCCTGAGTCCTGTAAAACTTGTGTGCGAGTGATCGCGATATATGTTGGCCGGTGTGGTGAGCTTGATTTACATGTTAATTTCTCGTTTCATGTACCCCCAACGGGGTTTTGAAATAAAAACTTTGACTTGGACTTGGACTTTGTTAGTACTTGCAAATCAAATTTTGATTTCAACACCGACACACACGGACAGTTACACATCACCTTGGGAGAAGTTCCATAGGAACTGTACAGTCAAACCCGACGGGGTCAGTATTTGTACAGACCCCCCCCCCCCCCGTTGTCCCCGACTTTGACACCTTCATGGTGGACAAAAGACGTTAAACCCACCCACCCAGCCTATTGCAAAGGAATCTACAGGGGCGCCGGAAGATGTTGGGGGGAAGGGGGGGGGCAGAATCTCGGAGGGGGAACGTTGCCCGAAGAAAGTGAACAGCGGGGGGGGGGGGGGGGGGGGGGTCGATCACTTGCTGCGCAGACAAAAAAAACCTTTACGAACCAGGGAGCCACTGAAAAGAAGGACGTTGCCCCGAAAAAAAGTGAAAAGCGGGGGGGGGGGGGGGGGGGGGCAATCAGAGGAGCGGACAGCCTTCGGTCTGCAAAAACAGAAGTTCTCTGTTGGGTGGGATGAGGGAGAGAGCAGGAAGAGGGGTAGGGAAAAGGTAGGGGGGGGGGGGCAAGACCATGGCTTTGCCCCCCCTCTTGCCATAGTCACCTGATTTTCCAGGGGGGGGGGGCAAAAAGACACTCTTGCCCCCCCCCCCCCTGCTTGGGTACAGGGGGGGGGGGCAGCTGCCCCCCCTGCCCCCCCGGTTCCGGCGCCCCTGATCTAGGTGTGTGGTCAACCCCGGGTTATCGTCTTTGCCCCTGTACGTGGCGGACACAAAATACGTTACACTAACCAACCAATCAACCAGTAACCCAACCAACCAACCAACCAATCCCATAATGAGCTCGACGTGCAGTTTCAAACGTGGCACATGGATCGGTGGATCCGCTATTTCCGTCAGTGGCTGGTGCTGGCCACAATGCGAATTGACTTGACGACGTCAGTGATTAGCACAACAACGGCAATTTAGAATTAATAATAACAATAATGAGTATTGTATAGGCGCTTTACCCAATTTCGTGAATTGCCTCAAAGCTCCGCGAACTGAACCCACCACGCACGCTCACGTGAATCACACGCATTCTCTCACACACTGGACATAAACACATGACAATCACGTGGTGCGAAGGGTCAGCTCAGCTATTTACATTTCGGAATTTAGAATTGCATTTATTTTTCAAATTTGGTGGGCTGAACATTTCCAAAGCGGGGGAGCGGGGGGGGGGGGAGGAAGCCGGAGTACCTCGGAGAGAACCCCCGACGGTCGGCCCGAATGAACGGTGCCACATACGAGAAGGCAAAATTCACTGACTTTGCCCCGAGTGGGACTCCAACCCCCTGACCTCTCGCACTGGTGACATGTCTCTTAACCACTAGACCACCGACCGCCCCAGTGTAATTGTAAACGTACTAACCTTTACAGTTGTTCCAACACCAAAGCAGTCGTTTCCAGTCCAGTCGACACTGACACACAAACACACAAGCAGTTCACAAGAGGGTCAAAACTAGATACGTGACAGACTCTTTCGAACTTCAAGAGGTTAAAATGGAGGCCGTGGTGTCCCCCACGTATGTCCGTCCCTTCGCCCGTATCAGTGGGCGCCCAGTAGAGTGGACTGTGATGACGGAGTACTGGCTATACGGCTCTCCACTGACCGAAAATGGGTGCCTTTACGTTTGTCCACTACAGGTGCGCGTGTACCGGGGGGTGTACCGCTGAGGCAGGCTACCCGACTGACGACCACATAACACAAGAGTGCGTGACCTGTTTGCGGTTTTGTTCTCAGTCTTGAAAATGAAGAATCCGGCTGTGGATCCGCGTTCAGTTGGCCCTTTGCTCTCCGGCATTGCTTGATATAATTTGTGGTTAGCAGCATCAGGCTGTCAATGCTTCGTCCTCCAGCCCTGCAGCGTCTTGAGCATCTCAGAAGAGGATATGTGCGCCGAGGAACACCATACCATATGAATGGGGCATTTGGAACGATTTACAACAATTAGTGCCTAGCTTGTAAACTTGCCCTGAGAAGTCAGTGTCAAGTTTCTGGTACAGTCGTGAGGATTTACTGGATTGCGAAAATAATGCGAGATGTCAAATTCGAGTCCCACTGAGCATTAGGACAAAGAATTTAATTATTTTTTTTTTTTTTTTTTTTTTTTACCATACCATACCATACCATACCATACCATACCATACCGTAGATCCTCTCACTGACTTGGTTGGAAACACCCACGCAGACAACCAACAAACCAACCAACCAATCAACCACTTCACAACCTCGTGTCACAGTATGCATCTGTGCCACCACTTTAATCGTGAAGTTAAAGTTCCCACGATATCGACTATAGCAGCGCATGCCCTCGACTTCATCGTACGGCGTACACAAGAAACCCACCAACGTGGCAGCTGGTACACAACAGGAGCCACCACTGGCCGCCAATAGAGCCAGTTGATGACTCTTGATGTTATACGCTCTTCGCCGCGTGCCGCATGAGTGGACGGCAGCTGCTGACCTTACCACTAACCCGTTCAAATAGCGATACGCGTCGGTGCCTGCGCGTTCCAAATTCGCCCGTCGTTCTCTTCTACAGGTACACGTACCCGCCGGAAAGACAAGACAGCCCGGGGGTACACTCAGCTGAACGGTTAGACTGAGAAGAATGTCTTGGGTCCCAGAACAGTCAGTTTGCTGTGAAATGCGTGGTTCCATTACCTTGGTAACGAAAATTCTGTTCCGCTTGGGGGAGCATGGCTGGCCATAGTCAGTACACCGCCATCTTTGTCTTCTTTTCTTACACACACACACACACACACACACACACACACACACACACACACACACACACACACACTTTGAAAAAACAAACAAAGCTTTTTTTTTTTTTTTTTACAAATTTCTCTCCATATCCCCGGGCTACGCTCTGTATTCCCCGGATATGTGTAAGCCAACACGAGGACTGCATGCGAAAGAAGAGACCATGACTAAGCAAAGCATCCAAGAGTGGTTTTGAATGACCGTCTCATTTGCCTTTCACGGAAGGTTAACCGGTCCATGTGTATATAATATATAATGCTTTGGAATCGGCCATTGGGCGGCTGGGGATTGCGGGTGGGGCTCAGAGACTTAGCCGCGTCTTTCGTCCCCCCCCCCCCCACTACGAGGATGCCCGTGATTTCAAAAGAGGGGGTGGGGTGGGTGTTTGGGAGTGTAACGTCCTTTTCCACCACGTATGGGTAATAATATCAAAGACGGGGCAACGAGAACAAGGCCAGCACAAATATTTGACCCACGCCGGGATTCGAACTCACGACCCGAGCATCGAAAGTGAGTTCAAAGACTTGGACAACTCTGGTGAAAGGATCTTTGACCCTGTCAGGGTTGGGACTGAAGTAACAGGGACGCCAGGTTGAGTTTTTCTAGAATATTGTCACTGGCCAGACGAGTGCCATTACTGATTTTCAATGGAAGGACGCCATGCCTGGCTTGTAATGGCAGCGGCTGGACAAAGAGCTGTTGGACCCGAGCGTGAAAATTCACGGTACACTGAGTACAGTAATTGCTTCACGGTCTGTTGGTAAAGACGCTGTCGGGGGAAAAAAGAGATGTCCCATATTCTCTGTCCATTGTAGTCAGTTCCAGAGTTGGGGTGTCTGAGGGCTACGTAACGGCAAGATTTAAAAAGGGGTACATGAATCAGTTCAATTACATGCATAACATCAACTCACTTGACACACACACACGAACTACATATCACACGAACGTAGAACTGAAAGGTAACAAACTACATGCAACATATCAAGAAGTTAAATATAGAGAACTGCTGACCCAATTAAATTCATTGTCCGGAGATGAAGTACAAGCGCACTGGAAATCAGTACACGTAAACGCACGTCCATGTGTGGGGCAGACCCCACAACCAATGTAACACCACGTGCAAAAATTTTTTGTTATGAGTGTTAACTATTATGTGACCTTGACGGCTGACGACCTTGACCGCTGTGGGCCTGGCCCTTAGGCTGACCGCCAAGCCGGCGGTGTCTCAACGTCATAACATTACACGTACGGCAGACGACAAACCCCGGTAGATAAGTGATATCGCGGTAAGGTCGACAATCGCAGTTTATAAATTTCAGCATACGTGATAAAATGGTCACGGCTCAACAATAACACATTCTATATGCGTAACATGTACGCAGAACATGTGACGCCTGTAAGGTGTGACAAGATTTATTTCCCCTGGTCGGAGACGTACAAAAACAAAACCCTAAAGAAATAAGCCAGCAAGGTGCAACGTCATTTGAAGGCGTAGATGAGTGATCCATAAATTAAGGGAAAGGGGATGGGGAGTGTTGCTCGCGCACGCGCACGCGCGTGTGTGTGTGTCAGTGTGTGTGTGTGTGTGTGTGTGTGTGTGTGTGTGTGTGTGTGTGTGTGTGTGTGTGTGTGTGTGTGTGTGGCGGGGAGGGGGATGGGGGGGGGAGGATGAGTGTTGCCGCAGATTTCGAAATCGTACAATTTTGCAGTTTGAGTTAAAAGAAATGCTTCGCTTTGCCGGTAGATAATAGTTTGCCGGTAGATAATAATTTGCCGGTAGATAATAGTTTGCCGGTAGATAATAGTCAACAGCAGATCACTCCGTACGGGACAAATAGCCCTGTTCAGATGTGCCGACCAACCCTATTTTGTACCCAGTCCCTAAAATTTTCCTTGTGAGTTAGCAAACCGGAAAAAAAGCATAAACTATACTGTCCGTCATAGGATAGGCCTAACAATATAAGTACATAACTGAAGCAGCGTGTTGGGGGGGGGGGGGGGGGGAAGAAACACTTGCAATTATACACGTTGTTTCTCAAATGAGGAATCAAGAAATTAGCGTGAAAAATACACTTTACACATTGTAACTCTGATACACACCGAAAAGAAATGGCACATTTTTTCCGACCTATGAACCGTTTGTTGTTGTTGTTGTTTGTTGTTGTTGTTGTTGTTTTTTGTTGTTGTTGTTGTT
>JACVVK020000034.1:1047500-1050000 GCA_018292915.2 Batillaria attramentaria
TTTAATGCCTTTTCCACCATGTATGGGTGATCATATAAAAATACGCGGCAACGCGGAAAAAAGGCCTAACATAACAAAGTAACAGTAACCAAGTATAGGAAGGGGGTAAGTGCGCTCAGTTTCAGATGGTATTGGCAGAGACATAGATAGGACTATCTGTGTCTCTGGTATTGGTGATTAACATAACGGTCAGTCACTGTGATCAATGTCCTGCATTTTTTTTCTTCTTTTTTTTTTGGCCCGGGGGGGGGGGGGGGGGGGGGTGGCTTGATAAACCCAGTCAGTCAGAGTTCTGGAGGCCCAAATCACGTTCAGTTCGTAGATGACGAGGAACATGGAGTAAGTAAGAGCAGCAACTGCTGATGCAGAGTCCGGCCAGGCGGTACTCAGAACTAGTGAATGATTTTCTCACTGTCACTGAGTTGCTGCCCGTTAATCCCATACTGTGGTCCATGCTGCTCAGTCATTATGACTGGGGAATTAGTGATAAACTAGTGAAACTGGTGTCGGCGGCTTTCTCATAGACGTTGCATGTTTTTGTTTTTTTCTGGTGATGCTTCACCAGTCTAATTCGCAAGCCTCTAGCTCTTTAGTTATGACGTCGCACAGCTTGTCTGTGTAATGTGTCTGGAAGCGACGCTGAAAATAATCATGCTCTCTGAAATCAGTAATGAGATGGGATGCAGTCAATGGGAGGCAATCGTCGGACATGAATGCAACTTTTAACTGGGTTACTTCCCCTGTGTCAGTAAGCTCGCCCAGGCTTCGTACAGCGAGCAGCAGTGTTCGGTTCAGCGGTTCTTGTGACACTGTCACGAACGAAGAAATGAATGAAATGAATATGTGTATGTGTGGTTTTGTGTATGTGTGGTTTTGTGTGTGTGTGTGTGTGTGTGTGTGTGTGTGTGTGTGTGTGTGTGTGTGTGTGTGTGTGTGTGTGTGTGTTTGTTTGTTTGTTTGTTTGTTTTTGTTTGTTTGTTTGTTTTCAAAGCAAAGCAAAAATACTTTATTTATCCCAAAAGGGACGTTGGAAATGATATTCACGCAGTTTGAAAGGCATTTTAAAAAAGAAGATATACGGCATTGTACAAAATTATACATACGTGTACACATACCATAATACATATACATACAGACAGACAGACAGACAGACAAACACACAAACACACAAACATACATACATTCCAACATTAATACATACATGCAATACATACGCTGAAACTTCGAATTGTGTGTTTTCTTTGTTTTGCTGGCATGGTAAACTAAAACAGTCAGATGCGAACACGGCCCTGCAAGTAGGCTGATTGAATACAGAACACTGGGTGTCAGTGGAGACAATAATTATGGCCCGGCCGGGCCCAACTTGACATGGTGCTGAAATGATGTCGATCGTCGGCACAGTCCTGTACTGTACGTGCTTATGTCAGTCTGCTGTGTACAGCCTAACCGTGCCGTGTGAATGCACTGTGCCAGTCAGTCATGTTCAACTGATGTCACGCATGTGCGGCTTCAGTTTAAAAAAGTCGGCATGATTGTGTCGTTCTTTGTCTATGAAAAAGACGTTCTGCATGAGTATACTGTGTGAAACTTCCCAGTCCGGCTTGACTTGTTCCATGAAAGCAGTCGGATAGTAACTTGAAACTGCGGTCACTGATGTGGCTTTCTGGCTCAAACCTTTGGTTGGTGAAAACGTTGGGTTGTTTGTTTGTTAGTGTTTGTTGTTGTTGTTGGTGGTGTTGTTGCTATTTTTTTTTTTTGGGGGGGGGGGGCAGAAAGCACTGTGTCAGGGTTGTTGTTGTTGTCGCTGTTGTTGTTAATATTTGTAAAAAGCGCAGAATACACACAACACTGTCGCAATGACGACTGGAAACAGTGAAAATCTTATCAATATCTCAATGTCACAAGTGTTTCTGCCAGTACATGTAATAAACATTGAAAAGCAAGTGTTTCTGCCTGTAATAAACATTGAAAGATGTATTTCAGCCAGTAATAAACGTTGAAAACCAACTGTTTCTGCCAGTAATAAACATTTTTAAAAAGTGTTCCTGCCAGTAATGAACATTGTGAAACAAGTGTTCCTGCCAGTAATAAACATTGAAAAACAATGCCCTGCCTGGAGTGCAACAGAAGCTGGTGGTACAGCTGTATATCAGTTTATTTCTCAGAATGCCCTGGCTTGTCTCCCCGTTCGGGCTGATCAGGACACAGACGCCTATTGATTTACGCACTGTTTGATCTACAAACACGTAGCGGTCTGTATCACAGATTTCACAAAAGACAGGCCAAATTCCACCCTCAGCCCTTACACTGACACCAGATGAACACAAAAAAGCAAAAAAAACGGCACCTTTTCCAATTCATTTCCAAGATAGCATCACTCTCCACTGCCACCCCCCTCACACCTCATAGCAGACAGCAGTCCAAGGGACACAACTGCACATGTTGTTTACATGTCAACAAGCCGACAACGAGGCTGCCACCATTCTCATTCTCTCGCATA
>JACVVK020000034.1:1055000-1080000 GCA_018292915.2 Batillaria attramentaria
ACACAGAGTGACACGCCAGTTAGCCTGCTTGTGTTCCTGTTGGTCAGTCAAAATCGACATTACCCCTGTCGGCTCAGTATCCCTCCCCTCCCACCCACCCCCCTCCGCCGTCAGTTAGCCTGCATGTGTCCCAAGAAAGATTGCCAAGAAAGATTTTATTACCGGCTTTGAGCCCCAGGAGCTTTTAAAGCCACAATACGATCAAATTTATATCACCATGGGCCGCGCCTATGTCAGAGTGCACATATCATCAACATCGCCCTCACTACACTGATTTCTCTCTCTCTCTCTCTCTCTCTCTCTCTCTCACACACACACACACACACACACACACACACACACACACACACACACACACACATCATAAACACCACCCTTATTACAATGCGAACCCACACTTTCACTGAGGACATAAACATTCCTGATCGTCAGTCAGTCAAAATCGACACTACCCCTCCCCTCCCCCCTCTCCCTCTCCCCGGCCAGTGTCAACTGACCCCGGCCGGTAAAGCTCGAGCCCCCGCCAAGTAACCGCGGCACTGAAAAGGATATAATAGGATATCCTGGCAGCGCCGCTCAAGTTAAAAGTCAGTTCCGGGAACGCAGCAATAACTGACGTTGCCACGCTTACTGTCTGATTGGCTAGCTTTCAAGTTCGTCGGTTAGTTTGGGTGTGGAACGTCCTTTTCCGGCCGCAACGTCAGTAACGGGGCGATAACAATGTCCGCCGGATCAGCCGGGGCGCCGAGCCGTCAGCCAACGACAACTGAACTCAGTGAAGACGCCGACACAAAGTTTTGGCATGCGGAATGAAGCGGCCGGCTCTCCGACAGTGGGAATGGTCACGGCCGGTAGATTAAAATTCTCCGACAGTTCTCGTTGGTACGCGTGCCGGCCACTGAGTGCACGAGAGCCCAGTCGGTTCGTTTACACAGCGGACTTTTCTTGGTCACCCTCAGTCTGTGTCATTGTGTGTGTGTGTGTGTGTGTGTGTGTGTGTGTGCGCGCGCGCGCGCGCACTACGTCAGTGTGTGCATCTCACCGCCGTGTGTTATGTGTGCGTGCGTACGCGGTCAGTGTACTCATAATTCAGCAGTCAATGTGTGTGCGTGCGTGTCAGTGTCAGTGCCGGTGTCAGTGTGTACCCGGCGGCGTGTGTGTGTGTGTGTGTGTGTGTGTGTGTGTGTGTGTGTGTGTGTCAGTGTGTGTGTGTGTGTCCGACGGTGTAGAAACACTGTATTCCCTTTGCCCTACCACTTCCTCTCTCCAAACTGACAAACAGCAAACTTGAACAAAAGCAAACCACACACACACACACACACACACACACACACATCGCCGGATCAACAAACCAAAGAAAACACCGTCATCAAAACACAACAGAAAACAAACCACTTTTTCCCCCAAACTGAGATGTTGCTACTGTTGTTCCCCGGGAGATCTGTGTGTCAAGGAGATCCCTGACTGAACTGCACCACACTGACAAAACGAAAACAAAACCCCTGAATCCCTGTAACCTACAATAATGTTGTCAGTCAGCTTCCTTCTCTTATTTTCGTGGAACCCGCTGAATCGAAAACCGGCTGATCGACACCCCTCCTCTCTCTTCCGTATACCGCACCCCCCCCCCATTCCCCTCCCCCTCCTCCGCCAGGTAGTACACAGTCAACTTTCTGTACTAATTCTTGGGAGAAAACATGAGCACGAGTTCTTGGAAAAAAATACGAAAATGCTCATTTCTGTATAGCTGCCGGTCTGCTGAACATGACTGACACAACTCTCTGCTTATACTGACAAGGAAGTGATTTCCCGGTGGCTCATGGCCTCTCAGTGACTCAAACACGCTCGCCGCATACTCTCAGAGACCAGCAATAAACAATTTAAGAATACATATATTGGAAAGACAGACCCAAAAAGTGCCTGCCCTAGAAAACTTATGAGACAGTGTTGTGTCTCTTATTTCGACGTCGCCTCTGTGTGTAGCTCAGTAAGTAAGCGGTATTAGGTAAACACGTGCTTATACAGCTAACGTGACGTGACAGCCCGTGGCGTGACTGAGACACGGCAACTGACAACCTATACCTGCTCAGTCAAATGACGTGGTTCTCAGAATAGCCGCCAGTAGCGTGCCGTGCCAGTTTCCAGGTAAGCCCCGCCTCCGGCCGAGGCCTCACCTGTCAGTTACAACATAGGCCACTGCCGTTGGGAGGTAGCACTCTGAATTACCTTTTGTACAGAGCATACAATACGGAGAAAGACTCGGTGGTTGGTACTATTCTGGAGGAAAAAAAAAAATGACGAATCGGGCCGGCGGTCGACTCACACTGACTGCCGGTGTGGGACTTCCCTGACGTCAATTTCCAGTCACGTGTCAGCTGTCAAGTCACTGTTGTGTCTGGGACCAGTGATATCATAAGTAGTGGAGGTGTTGACTTCAGTAGTGTGTGTGTGGCCGCTGTCGGTGGAATAGAAATGGTACTTCAGAGCACAACTTACAGTCAGTTATGGGGTGGGGAGCTACGACTGAGCATTCACTCGTTTCTATGATTGTATGAACAGGTTTTTAATAAGGCAGTCGCTGAAGGGGGATGTATATAAAAGTAAGGTTTACGACAGCTTGTGTGTGTGTGTGTGTGTGTGTGTGTGTGTGTGTGTGTGTGTGTGTGTGTGTGTGTGTGTGTGTGTGGTAGGGGGGGGGGGTGTACAAAAGAGCATTTACTTCTTTCCATGTAAAGAGCAAAAAGGCGGAACA
Source organism: Batillaria attramentaria (assembly GCA_018292915.2). Lineage (NCBI taxonomy): Eukaryota > Metazoa > Mollusca > Gastropoda > Batillariidae > Batillaria > Batillaria attramentaria. The sequence continues at coordinate 1,057,753 of JACVVK020000034.1, forward strand.
GGCCGGGGTGGGCAGTTAAGTGGGATGTACATTTTATACAAGTAAGGCCTGCCACAGCTCAGTCAGTGAAGCACTGATTGAGTAGGGTTCTCGGAATACTGAGCACTAACCTTGCCAAGCAGGGTAATTAAGCTTCATAACACTACGCTTAATACAGCCAGTTAGTAGCTGTGATACTGACCTTACACTATGGTTAAGGCGTAACCGAATACACCGACTGAGAAAGCATGCTAACGGTCAGATTAACACTGGCATGTTATCAAGGTATCCTTTACGAAATGTGTTCTTATACTGATACTAAACACATGTATTTCACTTTAACACAAACTTTTAAGTTCAAAGAAAAGGAGATCCGGAAGTTTGAGAATGACTTACAATATACGGGTGGGGGTGGGGGGTGGGGGAGGTGTTTGGGGGTTTAACGTCCTTTTGTTAGACCCCAGAGGCAACTTTCCCTCTGGGACAATGAAGTTTATCTGATCTTCATATAATTAGTGGGTTTATTTGCAACAGACTAATGCTACCGTCGTTTTCTCGAGTGCTGTCGTGGTCTCAATGCGGTTTACGAAAACATATAATCTTGTGACCACCGGGAAAGGGGATAACTCTGTGGTGGAAAAGGTCCACTAAAAGCCCCCCCCCCCCACCCCACCCACCACCACCACCTCCCACCTTCACACACACACCTCTTCAGCCAGTTACTGAGTAAGTCAGCGATGCCTTTTCGGTTTCGTTTCAGACTGAAACTGACCAGGCTAACATTACGTCATTTTATCAAAAACGCAATGAGTCGATCTACGGCCTGAACAATCCCCTGGTCTGAGAATGTGACTGTAATTATAAGAAAAAGTAGGGGATGGGACAAATGCAACAAAAGTGCAAGCAGGAAGATCAACAGTCACGATTTTGTGCATCCCAGTTTGGCCTTAAATAAATATTGATCGCCCTGAAGCGGTGGCTGGCAAAGCAAGGATGGACTGATGTCAGTTAACATGTAACCAAGACGCCTGCATCCGCGTTCACTGAGTAAAACGATTTTTTTTCCGTGGCAACCATACGCAGCGCACGCTTTTCTTCTTCTTCTTTCGTTTTAACGTTATGGGCCCGTATGTAAAAGTCGAGGTTAATTTAACCCACGACTACGGGACTAACCCAGACTAGGACAAAAGAAACCCCAAAACAAAACTTGATTAAATAAAAAAGGAAGCGAAGAAAGGAAGACAAAAATTCTTCTATAACGGCTTAGGCACCATGGTGGAATGGACCCGCTTACTGATTGAAAACAAAAAGCAACAGAAAATTTAACTCTAGAGCTAGTTTAGTTCGAGGTTAGACTCTAACCCGGGGCTAAACTCACTAACCCTGACTTTTACATGCGGGCCCTGAGCTCTCTTTCAGCCACATACTCCGACACACTTAGCCAACAAGTGTGGGTTAGCTTGTCGGAGTATTCACTACATTTGATTGGCTAGCATGATCCGTCAATCAGCAACTGGCTACATGTCAGTTGCCGCCTTCATTGTCCACTGAGTTTGCAATCGGTCTGCGTTTTTTTTTGTTTTTTTTTGTTTTTTTTTTGGGGGGGGGAAAGCATTTTACATGAATTAAACAGTCACGTTAAAGCGTAAAGGCGCCGCATTAGTTACAGTTCCGGATGTTAGGCCTTTAAATAGCCGTGACCAAACAACAACAACAACAACAACAACAACAACAACAAAAAAGGCATAATTCAGGATGTTAGCACTGCAAACCACTCGCTCAAAGTTTTAAGTAAACAGTCGTGACTTTCAAGGTATTAAAACCTAAACCATTAGTTACAGTTCAGGATGACAGAACTTCAAACAGCTACGACAAAAAAAAAAAAACATTGATAGCATTACATCATAATTCAGGATGTTGGCACTGCAAACTGAATCTACGTGGCGTGACCACATAATTAGGCCCGGGCAAAGGCATCCTGCGAGGTTCATAGAATTCTCTAATGATCAGTAAACAACCCCGCCCCCTCCCCCCCCCACCCCATCTCCCCCCCCCTCCCACACACACTTCCTCTCTCACTCTCTTCATTGAGCATACCTACCACACTGCTCACAACAGCGAGATAAACTTGAGTGGACGGCAACCATCCTATGCTAAGCACGTGACGCGCATGGGGCGGTCAGTTACAAAGAAAAGGACGTGCCACGCATAACATACCCGGGCATTCGGGTCGTCTATTTCCGTGTTGGCTGTTTCACTTTTGGACTGTACGGTATCAGTCTCGGAAAACTTGTAGGGGTGAAGTGATCGGCCGTGCCCGGCCCAGTTTGACAAGGAGATAATTCATTTTGCCGATGTGCTTGACTGCCGAGCTTAGTCTCGGCAATGAAGTAGTCAGTACGGCCGCGGCTGTGTTTTTGACTTTGAGATCAGTCTTGGAAAACTTGTAACGCGAGACTGAGGGTGAGCCGTGTCCGGTTTGACTGCGGCCGGGCAGGTACTTCAGTATTCAGTTGCCCATACATGTATCGTCGCCTGATGTATCAGTTACTTACTGCTCTCGCGTAGTGTATACACTGAAGTAGTCAGTATCAGTCGCCGGTTCAGGCAAGGGTGACCGGATCGCAGGTTATAAATAGGTCTGTCGCAAGATCATCAGTATCCGTTTCGTCGAAACATGGATTTTTTTTCCAGTCTCAGTTGTGAAGTATGATGAGGTGTTGCCCAACAACACGGACTCAGTCAAGTTGTGTGTGTGTGTGTGTGTGTGTGTGTGTGTGTGTGTGTGTGTGTGTGTCATACGTGTGTGTGTGTGTGAGAGAGAGAGAGAGAGTGTGTGTGTGCACGCGTGGTGTGACTGAGCTTCGAAGAGAGAGAGAGAGAGAGAGAGAGAGTCTTTTATTCAGTTTCAACGGTGAAGCTAAGCTGTTGGAAGAGAGAGAAAGAGAGAGAGAGAGAGAGAGAGAGAGAGGGGGGGGGGACAAGAGGTTATGTCATAGTTGGCTTGCTTGAGATGTCGAACACACACACACACACACACACACACACACACACACACACACACACTGCAAATCGGTAAGCCTAATACCATTCGATACGGCCCAACTGAGTCAGTTCAGCCGACCGTCAACTGCCTGACTTTAGACTGTGACCTAACCGCGGCCGGCCTTCAAGTTGGCTAGAAGTTTCTGGATGAAACGCGACCGCGCGGGCGTCAGCCGCCGACCGTTGTTTCTGTAGTGTACACTTCGCGTGCTGCTTGCACCACCATCGACACTGAACAGAACATTCAAGTCGTGGGTCCTCAGTTTCCGTGAATTTCACAGGATCGCCTGTGATCACCTGATCGAAGTACACCCTTAAAAAAAAAAAAAGCAAAACACCCGGCTTCTCAAAGGCCGGTTCAGTGATTCTGTATCCTGTTTGTGAATGAGCACTGCAAGGAGATCCGATCCGATCCGATCCGATCGAAACAGGGGCTTGCCCAGCTGAGCCGGGTACACAATGATTCACACACACAAACAGACGCACACACGCCTTGAGCTCCTGGGGCTCTGAATGAATGGCGAAACACGCTCGTGTGTACTGTACTTGGCTTGACTGAACTGAGACTCCCAGCAGCTCAGCTACGCCTCTTGTCAGAACATCAGATCTGCTCAGCCTTCTGACATGCCCACGCCTCGGCCGCCATCTCTCTGTGCTCACTTCGTCAGTACACGCTGTGTTGTAGTGTTGTGACCGAATTTCTCTCACCACGACTGATCGAAAGCGAACACATTCCGATTAAAACTAGGTCACTGATCTAAGCAGCATTTAAGAAAGCATAATTTCTTGACAGCGACAGAAGCTGAGAAAACCTAACATCGGTTTCGTTTTGTCGTTTACGGTGAAATCTGCTGCCCTTCGTACATTCCCTATCTGTACACACGAAAGGAATGCGACTGTGCTGTGAGCTGGGTCGGGAATTCCCGAACTGTGCGCATGCGCGCTTCCCAAGAAAGGCCGCATTGCGCTCTTCCGTTTCATTTCCGAGAATAGAGCCTCCCTCTAGCCACTCCAGAAAACAAGCCTTTCAGCTTTCAAGCCACACACGAGCCATGGCTTTCGCGGAAGAAGGACGATCCATTAAAATGCGCGGACTTAGTTTTCAGTTATCATTCGAAGAGCTTCAGTCGTCGAAGGAAGATCGTAGACTCGTTCGATCAGGGAGTGAGAGTGAACGCGAAGACAGCCGTTGGTCTACTACTACAAGCACAAGCAGCGATGGTGTGTCAGGCTTCGGAACCCATGGAGTGTATTCCCAACTCTCAGGCTGCACAACCAGCAGCAGCTAGAGTCTGTGACCATCAGAGCAGCCGGGCTGACGTGTCGATCGCGAGCGGCTTGCAGCCTGTCCCTTTTTTTCAGCCTGTCCAACATGTTACCAAACATAGCATGGATATTTCTCCCTTCACGTTGTTGTCGTCACCTGCACATGGAAGCCGGAGTGATGAAAAGCCGGCCATGTGTAGTCGCTGTGGGTCTTGCTGCAGACCTGAACCTCGCACCCAGACTGTTACAGCCGCTTCTGTCCATGACAACACCGGTCACGGTGCCAGTGGAGCGACTGTGTCGACACGTGATTCGTGTCTATCACAGAACCTGGCCCTACCGGCGGGGCCGCTGCGGTCCCCGAGACTCTCCAGCAGCTCAGACAGTGGGGATTCGAACCCGTGTATACGACAGAGGTTCGAGGTCGAGACGGCCGCCGCTGCCGCTCGGTCACCATGTTCGGACAGAGACGAAGAGTCGTCGGCTTTCATCCAGCAGTACTTGTACACCAAACTACCTCCAGTCACCACCGAAACGGACATGGACAGACTGACCCGTAGCATGGAGGCTGTTGTGGACAATTGTATATTTTACCCAGATCTGGACTCTGTCAGTGCCAAAAGTTTGCTGCAGGACAAAGATGAGGGTGTCTTTCTGGTCAGGAACAGTTCTGATCCCAAGTTCATATTCGCCCTCAGTGTTAAAACTGTGCGCGGAGCTACCTCGGTTCGAATCCAGTATCAGAGGGGCTTTTTTCAGCTCGACTGTGAAGACCGCATGAAACGCCGATTGCCCAGGTAAGGAACTGTGCAGCTTTCACACTGGTTAAAAAAGGAGACATGCGGAGTTTTATTTTTGTAGTTGTATCATCAATAGTTTAGGGTTTGTGATGCATGTACTTCAACGAGCCGCCAGTGTATAGGGCCGCCGTTGTCACAGTTTCTCCTTTCTGTGTCAGTTGTACTTTCGTTTTCTTCCTGTTTCCCTGAAACTCATCTGTTATCAATATTATTTTATCGGAAAAGCCGCAGAGACGCCGCGCGCTTGCTTCCTTGTTTAGTAATGCTGAAAACTTGAAATTCAGATGTGTGGGCTGTCTTAGGCGTATGTGGGTTTCTTGATTTTTTTTTTTTAAGGGGCTGTTCATCAGTTTCATGTGATATTCATCCAAATGGTATTAACTCTTTGACGACGAAGCACAATTTCTAACACGCGATTTCCTATAGGAAATTGTGCTTCATCGTCAAAGAGTTAATCTATCGTTCAAAATTACCAGTTGCCTTTTTGGTCTTATCGTAAGTAGAAAAAATACATTTTCAAGTAACAGGCGATGCATTTATTATGATTATTATCGATGTCTACGCTCCCCATAGTGTGGTTTTCAGTCGGCGACTACCAATCACGTCTGTTGAGATTAATGTCTTTTGGCTGTCTCCGTGTGCAATTGACTTAAGCACAAAACAGTGAACAGGGCGCCGCGTTCGACAGTCAGACTTTGATAACAAGTCCCCCACAGTAGGTTGAGTGGCTCAGTGATACTTAGTCGGCCAAAAGAGGTACTCGTTGGCTCTCTTCACTTTGCCTCTTATTGACCTGTGCCAGTGTGGGGTTGACAGGGGTCGCGTTTGGCTTAAAACAAGTATAGATCTCGCAGTGTGGATTTGCTGACAGAACAATTAGCAGAGCTTATAGTAATGCTCAACTGAACAAATTCAGTGTGAAGTTGCTGCAATGGCAGACCTAATTCATCCTTAAATCTGAAAAAATTAACAGTACGAGAGAGAGAGAGAGATGATGATGATGATGATGGAAGATAGGAGAAACACCCAGAGAGAGAGAGAGAGAGATGATGATGATGATGATGATGATGGAAGATAGGAGAAACACCCAGAGAGAGAGAGAGAGAGAGAGAGAGAGAGAGAGAGAGAGAGAGAGATGATGATGATGATGATGGAAGATAGGAGAAACACCCAGAGAGAGAGAGAGAGAGAGAGAGATGATGATGATGATGGAAGATAGGAGAAACACCCAGAGAGAGAGAGAGAGAGAGAGAGAGAGAGAGAGAGAGATGATGATGATGATGGAAGATAGGAGAAACACCCAGAGAGAGAGAGAGATGATGATGATGATGATGATGGAAGATAGGAGAAACACCCAGAGAGAGAGAGAGAGAGAGAGAGAGATGATGATGATGATGATGATGATGGAAGATAGGAGAAACACCCAGAGAGAGAGAGAGAGAGAGTCACGTTTAGGTCTTATGCGGGCAGGGGGGGGGGGGGGGGTGCGTGTCGGCTTGGAAGGTTGAGTAATGGCTGTGAAATTGTCTTTCAGTTCTCTCAGTGTGTAGTGTCGTTGATTTACTGGTTTTGCTACTGAGTCGCAGTCTGGCGCGAACGATAGGGGTTTTCCAGTTTCGTGTGTGATTAATAACACTCATTGAAATGCGTGTCGCCGGAAAACTTGTGGTTTCAGAAATGTAGTAGTCAGATTTGCATTTGACTCACAAGGTTTGTGCCTCTGGATCTGAGGCCTACACACAGCCATACCACACACGCGCACGTGGGTCACGCGCATTCACTCGCACGCTTACGGACAGAGCCAACAAGACAATGATGTTACGATGATGTTTCTTGCATGTCAGTTGCACTGTAGTTTGTTGAACTTATTAATTTTAGATTTTCAAAATTCACCTCTACGCTGGCGGTGATGTTGCCAGTTAAACGTTTCTTGGCTAATTTTCGCTTCTTCTCTGTTGTACCCAGGTTCGAATCTTTGATGGATCTTGTGGACTTCCACGTAGCCCAGTGCCGGGACGGGACAGGCGACCAGTGCCGGTGGCTGGAGACCTCAGGGAGGAAGGACATGGTGGTCAAGCTGACCAAGCCCCTTCGCCACTCTCCCCCCTCCCTCCTCCACATGGCCCGCCTGACTGTGAACCAGCAGCTGAAGGACCTCCACTTGCCCAGCTGCTCCACCGACAAGCTGCCTCTGCCCGAGACCATGAAGACCTACCTGAGGGAATACCCGTTCAAGATCTGAAGCTTCAGCTGGTGGGGTTCCACGTGGAGGAGCTGTCAGATCCGGAGCCGCTGTCTGCACAGTCATGTGGTGGCGTCGTCTGATAAGGACACGGGTGGGCGTGATGAGAACATGTACAGTTGGGTGACTGATGACGTGTGGTGCGACTTGTGCGGGGGTTTCAGTCTTTCGCGGCGAAGCCTCGTTCACAACGATGAGAAAGCTTGAGATGGTGTCGTTTCCTCCTGGGAGACAAGCTGTGGTGGTTAAGTGTCAGTGGGTTTGTAAGCCAGACAGATGGAAAGGTAGACAGTCCTTGAGTGCCGTCTTTGTGTTTGTGAAGAGCTGATGACAACGAGTTGTTCCTTACCTCACGTCAACAAAATAGCGGACTTCTCGGCGTCAGGATGAGTGGTGAAGGGATGGGATTCAACCAGAGTAAACTGTACGCCTCGCTTTCCGAGATGTCACTGAGACATGGCCAGGAATTGGAAGCATCACAGACATTGGAGAAAGCTCGTTCTGGCCTCATCACTGTGGTGAGTTTCAGACGAGGGTTCATCTTTCGGGAGAACGGTGGGCCATGATTTGAACCAGACGAACGTTGTCCAGTGTCATCAGAAGAAGCAACGTAGAGTCAAGAATCCTCATCCTTCACTTTCAGACCTGGTCCTGTGTGTGTCTTTCTACACAGACGGATAAAAAGACAAACTCGCCAGTCGTTTGTGTTTGGTATTTAGCTCGCTGAGAGGAAAATATTTCAAGACTGGAACGTATTGGTTCATGATTTGCGTTATTGTCAAGAACGTTTTGGCCAGTACGGAATGTTCATGTTCATCTACCTTTCGCTGAACACCGGGTCCTGTTCTCGCTTGACACTGAACATTTCAGCGCTTGCTTTTTTGTTTGTTTGTTCGTTTCAATGTAAATACTGCAGCTGCTTCAGGAAGAGTGTTGTGTGTGAAGGTGCTGCTAAAAACCTGTACTACTGGATGGACTGAGGTTAACATCACCTCGCCTCATCACAGTGCTAGACAAACCTGCTGTCTGCCGTGCAGACTGACGATATTCATGGCGTGTATGTTTTGCACAAGGCCAGTGATAATGCATAACGCTTAGCATGAGAGAGAGAGAGAGAGAGAAAGGAAAATATTATGCTTCACTTGACAGAGCGACAGACAAAAATAAAGGTAGTGAAAGAGAAGGATAGGGGGGGGGGGGGGAACACAGAAACAAACACAGCAATCCAAGACTACCATCAGGATTAGTGAGCGTGAAAAAAAAATTGACATCCTATCTGTGACACAAGGACACCTGTCTCCACGTTTAAGAGAAAACAAACAAACAAAAAAACGGAAAAAAACAACAACTTGACGCAATGAATAATCCTATCCACTTCACTTGTGTATACATACATTTGTCTATGTAATATTTAAATTTATGTTCCGCTGCGACCAACCAGGAAGACCGACGTATGACATGAGTAGATCGGTGTCTAACTGAGAACGGTGGTCTTATGACATGAGTGCGCATTAGTAGCTAGCGGCGCACGGACAATCCTTCGCGTGAACGCCTACGGGTTTCCCGGTAATGTGACTGGGTGCGGACACTGTGAACCCAGCCTACATGTTTTTTGCCGGACTGTGTCGCTTTTGTCAATAACTCGAGTCACTCACGGGCAGTGAAAATCTTTATGTGTTCAGTTGCGGCAAAAATGCGGGTGACTTTTTTTTCCTCGTCCTCCTCCCTCCCCCCCCCCACCCCCCCCCTTCCCCCAAATCGGCCCTCTTGATGTGTAAAGCTTGCAAACCGATTAAGCATTTTACTTGGGCTGCATTTTGTTTGCTTTAAAAAAAAATTGAATGTTGTCTGTTGTTAGCTTTTCACTGTGTTTTTACTGTCAGTGCAAACATATATATATATATATATATATATATATATATATATATATATATATATATATATATATATATATGGAAGTGTGTACTTTTCTATGTAATCCAATGTGTACATACATGAACTATTTATTGCTACACGTGACAGAGATGCACTGGGCTGCAGCCTTTTTTTGTGTGTGAGAGCAGGCAGTGTAGTGAAACGTCTGCTTAGCATGCTAACCCACTTGATTTGAATGAGTTTCGGAACAAGTATGTTTTCCTAAGGTGTTACCTGTCAAAGAGAGAGAGAGAGAGAGAGAGAGAGAGAGAGAGAGGAGGAGGAGGAAATAAATGGAAAGTCCCTTATTTGAGAACGGTATAAGTGTTTGGTCTGCAGATGAGAGAGAGGGAGAGAGAGAGAGAGAGAGAGAGAGAGAGAGAGAGAGAGAGAGAGAGAGAGAGAATGAAATGACTTTTATTTGTGAACGGTATAAGTTTTTGGTTTGTACACCAAGAGGAGAGAGAGGGAGAGAGATTTAACATTTGGTTGTATGGTACAAAGTTGCTGTGAGTTGTTACTGAGTATGACTGACACTTTGACAGTTTCACAGTAGCCCATTAATTCATACATTAAAAAAACAAAACAAAAAACTTTTGTATTACGAAACGACTGTGAAACCTAATGCTTTGTACACTGTATAATACGACTTGGTTTTGAAAGCTAAATAAGCGCTACCTCATCGCAGAATCCGCAGATAGATAATTATATTCACGACAGAAATCTGACGCAAATGCTTTCAGTGACGTAAATGCAAACTGTAATTAGTGTACATAATCACGTAGATTTTTTTCTGGTCCTTTTCTCGCCCACCTTTTTTTTTTTTTTTTTTTTCGCGCCGTGTATGTCAGTACGTCCGCAGAGTTACCTTTTGCTTGTTTGTTGAAGTTATGTCCCATTTGTTTATGTCCTGAAGAAGGCGTAAGCCGAAACGTCGACCTGTGCCGTCCTTTGTCAAAGTTAAGTGGTTTCTGTCCCTTTTGTGTCGCTTTTATTCACGTAGAGTTAGTTTGAGACCACCAGCTAGGATTTCAAATCTGCTATGTACAGATCGCGTCCCCTTCCGCTCGCCTTGATCTCATCCCCACCTCAGATTAGCTGTGTAACTGACAACTGAGAAATGCTAATGCTGAAAACTGTGTCAATGTTAGAACAGAGCGTCTTACCGTCATCGTGAAAAGGGCATAAGCGCCAATAGATTTGATAAACGCTTAAGCCCTTTTTCAAGATGTCGATGTAGCGAGAGAGAGGGAGAGGGGTAGAGCTGTTATGAATATCTATTCTCCTCGTCGGCGAGTTTCCCGGGAATAGTTTTATCTTTCGACCTAACCCGACTGACGTGTCTCGATTACATTCCCATGGCATGCCTGTAGTGATTGGTCGCCCGAAGACAGTTTCTGATAAAGCCAACTCGAAAGGTGACGACCCCTCGCCCTCTTTACGTCGTAATGTTTAAGATCGTGTAGCCTAGTTTCTGAGGGTCTGTCCTGTACCTGTTTGCCGACTGTCAACGTACATGTATTGGAATTCTTCAGTTCAGCCGGTCTCAGAATCGTTTTGCACACGCAGTTATGCTCGGCTCCTTAATGCCACGATTGACGTTAGAATTTGTCGTATTTTGTGATATCATGCTGATTAGGTCTCTCACTGAAATTTGTTACGTTTTGTTCATTTGCTTCCGGCTCGGCCACGCCTTTTTTGAATCAGCATAATGCCTGTTTTCTTTGAGATAAGATTTATTTTTAACATTCAGGTTAACTATAAATTAAAAAAAAAAAACCCAACTTTTTACTGCTTTAAGCGTTGGCGGGATCTTGATCGCTAGCCGGAAACGGGTGGGCTGTGTGGGGGTGGGGGTAGGGGAGGGTGGGGGGAGGGGTAGTGGTTGAGGGAGAGGGAGGAGGAGATATTGTGCCACAGAAAGTAGATTTCGAGGAATTTTACGATTTCCGTATTACATAGCTCACACTGGCTCTGTCCTACATTTTTTCGCGTCGATTTTTGTGCGAGCCCTACCAGGGATTCATCGCGCGGCTTACTGCTAGCGTGCGCTGCAACTGTGGGTTTGGTGTTTCTGAGGAACACCCGAGGCTGCCTTCCTCAGAAATGCTGTTTTGATAAACGCAATAATACACACGAACGTATACAGCTGTTACTGTGTCGTTGCGAGGTCGACTGAGGGGAAAGAGGGTGGGCGGAGGACACAGGATTGTGTAAAACTGGAACACAAAGGGGATAACACGCGTTGTTTCGTAACGGCAGCATTGATGTATAACTGCTCAGAAATGGTAGTGGAAAACACCATAACAATGTGGTTTTGGTTCTAAAATGTCAAGGGGGGGGGGGGGGGAGGGAAGGTCACGGTTGATCAGCGCGGTGCAAAATGAAGAAAATGAAAGAGCCGTGTAAGATAACTTGAAACGCGTTCTTTCATAAATGTAGCATAGATTTAATTTTTGAAATGGTTGTGGAAAGACCCCGTAGAAATACGTGTGTGGGTTTTTTTTTGTGCTTTTTGCTGTTCCTGCCCCCCACCCCCACCCCCCCCCCCCCCCCCCCCATCCACTAGCTGCATGGTGAATCGCATTTGCTCAAGTGTTTTCGGTTTAGCATTTGTTTAGCTGCACTACCTAATACTGCCTGCACCTTTTGATTTCTTTCTTGTCTTTTTTTTTGGGCCTATAATAGGCCAATTGTGTTCACATGCATGGAAAGATCTGTAAACACTACTAATGTCAAATATCATAGATGTAGTGATTTTGCAGTTCAGTCCTTTATATTGTAAGTAACAGTCGTGTCGGTGACGTTTGTACTACTTCCTAAAGACACTGCCATGTCAAATACAGGGATTATATGTGCGCGCGAACACACACACACACACACACACACACACACACACACACACACACACACACACACACACATATATATATATATATATATATGAACAAAGGAGTCGCTGTAACCTAGATCTAGGTAGCGTTTTCAGCTTTATTTATTTCATATATATAGAATAGGAACAAAGGCGTCGCTGAAGCCAAAAACATGCGCTCATAAAAGTAGGGGAAGTAATATATATGGCCTAGGTTGTACCGACCGTTTTCCTCCAGGTGGGAGGAAAATCGGGGCCCTATGAATGGTGAGATACCCGTAGATCTGTTAGGTGTTTCAGCGGTAGAATGGTAGGTCTCCCCCCCACCTCTCCCCCCTCCCTCCCCTCCCCCTTCCCCCTCCACTGTGGATTGTAGCCGATGTGGGGCAAAGCAGACGTGTCCAGTGGTATACAAAGCACACGTCTCCTAGATCTAGGCGGCGCTCTCAGCTTTACTTACTTCCCCTACTTTCAAATTAACCTGATTGAGCGCACGTTTTCGGCTTTAGCCTTTGTTCATATATATAGTTCTGTATGTTCATAGGCAGTGTCGATATAGTGACCCTACGAATATTACGTGTAATTGAGTCAGACCGTGGAAAGAATCGGGTACTTCTGTATATAAAAGAAAGACATACAGTTTTGTTGTGACTGGGAAACACGCAAGCTTGCGTTGCTCTCCGTTTCACCCAAAGATAAAACTGGTGCATGTTTTTTGTTGTTGTGTTGAATGTACTTCTAATCTGTGCTGTCTCTAGTCATAAAATGTGAAACGAAACTTACAAAGTTTGTGTGAGTTATGCTTGTCTCAGGGTCGTTCTGCTTCGTAGAAACACGAGTGTGTGTGTGTGTGTGTGTGTGTGTGTGTGTGTGTGTGTGTGTGTGTGTGTGTGTGTGTGTGTGTGTGTGTATGACTGTGTGTGTGCTCTCTCTCTCTCTCTCTCTCTCTCTCTCTCTCTCGTGTGTGTGTGTGTGTGTGTGTGTGTGTGTGTGTGTGTGTGTGTGTGTGTGTGTGTGTGTGTGTTGACATTTACACAACACGTTACATTCAAACTAGGAAAAGTTTCCTCATGAACTCTCATTTTAAACATAACGATTATACGCAGAAGGAAAGCACTGTCATATTGGACATAGTGTTGTTGTTTTTTTTTCCCCCCAAGAAGCTCTGTTGAGTCAGAGGATGTTAGCCAACAGGTGATATTCCCCGGCTGAAACTGAAAGCACCTACTCTAGGACGTGTGTGCAGCTCTGAAAGTTAACAAAAATGTTTCAAACAGTCGCTGTAACCATTGAAAATGATCTCACACTTTTTATAGCCTTTGGTTTCGCTTCTATGCAGACTGAGTGTCACGTGACATGAACGGTTGCTTCTGGGCCCGTATGTAAAACTCGAGGTTAATTTAACCCAGGCTATGGGCCTAACCCAGACTAGGACAAAAGAAACTCCCAAACAAAATTAAATAAAAAAAAGGAAGCGAAGAAAGAAAGACAAGAATCCTTCTATAACGGCACTGGCACCTTGCTGGAATGGACCCGCTTCCTGATTTAAAACAAAAATACAACAGAAAATTTCACCCTAGAGCTAGTTTAGTTCGAGGTTAGACTCTAACCCGGGGCTAAACTCCCTGATCCCGACTTTTACATGTGGGGCCTGGTGTATTACCCACAGACGTATCTCTAAACGTCTGTGGTATTACCGTTTAGTCGCTGACATAGTCGTGAACTTGCCTTAGTCTACGTTAATGCATCTCGTACTAATCTTGTAATCCTTTACTCTCAGCTTAGTCAAGCTAGTCTCGGACTCACGTCCTGGTCTGTCTCCATGCATCAGACCTCTTGTACACCCCACGTGGCATGACCCATCAGTAAATGTGCATTCTGACTTGTACAGCAACGACGGCCCACAGAAGGCTAACATTTTGCACGCGTCATACGCAGCCCAGGTCAGTTTGTTCGTGTGTTACCTCAGTCGTGTCTCTTTAAGTGTTTAGCTTGGAAAATGTTAAATAGTGTCCCTTTAAGTGTTTCTGCGACGGGTATGCGTTCAATACAGGCTGACGTTGATCTAAGACGGGTGTGTGTTTCATGTGAAGGGAATCCTTGACGAGCATTTACGTAAGAGTCAACAGAGTGTGTCTCTCAGGTTGTGTGTGATCACATAACCAACATCTGACCTGTTCTGCTGTGGTATCGCCCACAGATCAGATCTGAGCTATCGCGTATTATGTAGCAGTTTAGGATTTTGTTTTTAAAATGTTCATGTGCATGATTGCAGCATTTATTTCTTGAAACAAAACTCGTTTATTTTGAAGTGTGTGTGTGTGTGTGTGTGTGTGTGTGTGTGTGTGTGTGTGTGTGTGTGTGTGAGAGTGAGTGCGTGCTTGCGTGCGTGCGTGCGTGCGTGTGTGTGTGTGTGTGTGTGTGTGTGTGTGTGTGTGTGTGTGTGTGTGTGTGTGTGTGTGTGTGTGTGTGTGTGTGTGTGTGTGTGTGTGTGTGCAGATTACGATACCTCATTGTAAGATATACATGTATGTAGCACAAATGTAGATGTAGATGTTTATTTACAAAGTTCTATACATGTATAATATACTTTCCAAACCTGTCTTTGCACGAACTAGGTCACTAAAAACTCTATTTCGCTTTGCCTTCTCTTCATACAAAAAAACAAAAAACAAACAAAAAAAAACATAACATAACTGCAGAATTTTATTTCTGTCTGATAAAGAGAAATGTGAAAAATGACTGGTTATTGTCGTCACGTGGTAGGTCCAGCTTTCTCAACAACCAATCAGGAGACCGCTCTCAAGTTTTGGAGAGTAGACAGCCAGTCATGGCGGCAGAGTCTAGCCAATCACCATCTGGTGAAATTCGTTTAAACCGCACACGTGACACTATCTGAAATTAGCCAGAGCATGTATAGCAGCTGATAATCTTCTCTGTATCATTTTGGTTTCTTTGAAATAAATTAACGATTAGACTGAGGGGAGGGCCAGTTGCTGGTATAATGTGTTTGGTTGTCGTAGCTGTTTTTACTTAGTCAGTTACATTACTACATTATGGTTAATAGTTCTTCAAGCTGTTTTTGTTCTTTGATGTCGTATATTGTATATGCATTGTTTTTGTTTGATATGATAACAGCTGTGTGGTGCTGATCAATGTGTTTTGTTTGTGCATGCCTTTGTGTTGTGCATGCGTAGCGTCATTATAATTACAGTTTGCGGTCGACTTAATAAAACCTGCTGAGTATGATTATGACTCACTTGGTGTATTTATCTGTTCTCTGACCCTGTCACGCATGTATTTTTCTGTCAGTGTCTGCCCTCGCTCGGGGTGTGTGTGTGTGTGTGTGTGTGTGTGTGTGTGTGTGTGTGTGTGTGTGTGTGTGTGTGTGTGTGTGTGTGTGTGTGTGTGTGTGTGTCTCTCTCTCTCTCTCTCTAGTTATTACTATAAAGAAATTTAGAGACTGCCTCATTCGTTTTAGACTTGGGATAGTGAACATAAACATAAATAACAGATACAAGAACTCTCATGTCAAGAGGTGCCCTTTCTGCCCAGGCGAAATAGAGAATGAAAACCACTTTCTATTCCATTGTGATGTGTACAGTGAACTTCGACTTAAGTATCTCGGAACGGTTACAAACGGCAGAAACGATCCATTTGCACTGAGCAACATAATGGTATTGACAAATGCTGAAATGCTGAGAAAAATTGCTATGTTTATATTTTATGCCCTCCGGCTTCGTGAAGACAGGCTAATTATTGAAAATCGAGCAGGATGTAACCATCCAGGAGATTCTCAGGGGCCGGCAGGCCATCCTAGGGTATTAACCCTTTCCTCGTAGGGTATTAACCCTTTCATCGCAGTGCGTCCGTGCGCACTGCACACTCTGTGTGTGTGTGTGTGTGTGTGTGTGTGTGTGTGTGTGTGTGTGTGTGTGTGTGTGTGTGTGTGTGTGTGTTCATTACTCTGAACAGTCCTATGTCTACAGTGGACTTCGGATATAAGAACAGCGCCGGGGCCAGCATTTGGGTGTCCTTATAAGCGAGGGTTCTTATAAGCATACCTCGGATATAAGGTCAGTTGTGCTAGTGTGTGTTCTTATAACCAAGGAAAGAAGAAAATATTGTGGACAAGCTAAAAAGAGTCGTATATCGACCTCTAATGGTCTGCCACGGTGTGCGTGCGTGTGTGTGTGTGTGTGTGTGTGTGTGTGTGTGTGTGTGTGTGTGTGTGTGTGTGTGTGTGTGTGTGTGTGTGTGTGTGTGTGTGCACGGCAATCTCTTGCTTGTTTAAGCCTTTGCGTCAATGAAGTGGAACTTGCTGGTTGGCTTGATCTCGATGCAATATAGTTTACTTCTTTTGCGTACGTGAAACATAAATTAAATGCAAATAACTCTAGAAGTTATGTAACAATAGCTGTCTTAATGAAAATGAGAGAGAGAGACAGACAGACAGACAGACAGACAGAGAGACAGAGAGAGAGACAGAGAGAGAGAGAGAGTTACGATCACATTTTGACAAAATGACTTTAAAGAATACAAGGATACAAGGAAATTTATTGGCCAAGTTTTCAACAACAACAAAAAAACAAGATGGCCAGACATTCAAATGTGTTCCCAGTCTACGGCGTTCGCAGGGGAAAATAACGGTTTTTAACGCTCCGCCATCTTGTAGAAGAAATGTTTCTTGGAAATTCCGGGAAATGAAACGAAACGAAAATGAACCTAGCATAACTTCTACTTTCGGTTCTTATATCCGAGGGGAGGTCGTGTTGGGAACAAGCAGATGGTGTCTTTACAAGCGAGGGTTCCAAAAATAGAATAATCGCAGACTTCCTAGAAATGATCATTCCTACTTGCGGTTCTTATATCCGAGGAAAGTTTGATGTGGGGACCTAGCAAGTGCTGTCCATATAAGCGATGAACCCTATATCAGAGGGTTCTTCTATGCGAGTTTTAATAAGTGATCACAAAGAACAACTTTGGCAGGGACCTGCTTTGGGGTGTCCCTATAAGCGATGGTTTTTATATCGGAGGTCCTTATAAGTGGAGTCCACTGTAATCTGTTGTTTATATGGTTTGCTTCCACCACAACCATCTGGTCACGTATTTACCGGAGCTTGTAGGGGCCGCCGGTCTATCAATAAAGTGTCTTGAATCTTGAGTCTTGAGTCTCTCTCTCTCTCTCTCGCTCGTGTGTGTGTGTGTGTGTGTGTGTGTGTGTGTGTGTGTGTGTGTGTGTGTGTGTGTGTGTGTGTGTGTGTGTGTGTGATAAGACTGTTCCCGGGGTTTTCAGCAACAAACACACGCAAACAACAATCTACTCAGAGAAAAGTAGACGGGCCAAGTTTTCAGAAATCCCTGCCATAGCAGATCGCTTTTCAGGTCTTATTTCCCAGGAACGAGTGCACCACTGGCCTCGCAACGGGGTCACTGGCACCATTTTGTCGTTCACACATCCAAACTACTGTCGGGACGGTAGCTGGGCGATAACTACTAATAATGACCCTATTGCTACAGGCGCTTTATCCCAAACATTTGGCCCAAAGCGCCGCGAGCTGAACCCAAACACGCACGCTCACGTGAATCACACGCATTCTCTCAGACACTGGACATAAACATATAGCAATCACGTGTTGCGAAGGGCCAGCTCAGCAATATAAGTTTCGGAATTACGAATTCCATTTATTTTCGAATTTTGTGGGCTGAACATTTTCAAAAAGCAGAAAAAAAGTGTTTGGTTCTGCCATTATGTTGTTTAAATCACATTTATTTTGCAAACAATCAGTACTGATTTGTTTTAGCAATGCAATGCTAGGCTGTACGCGTCCATTTTAGCAATGGCAGTTGATAAAGTTAATGACACAAGAAGCAAATGAAACACCTGTTTGCCTGCCAGACAAAGTAGAAAAAGGTTATACACATAGACTTAAAATACAAACAGCAAACAAGCCTAACAGGGGGACTTTTTGTTACGGGGTCACCACGATACTGGCAGATCCAGGTGGCTGAATCTGAAAAACATTTCACAGCTTTTCGGGGCGGTCGGTGGTCTAGTGGTTAAGAGACTTGTCACCAATGCGAGAGGTCGGGGGTTCGAGTCCCATTTAGGGCAAAGAATTTTTCCTTCTCGTGTGTGGCACCGTTCATTCGGGCCGATCGTCGGGGGTTCTTTCCTGGGTACTCCGGCTTCCTTCCCCCTCTGCTTTGGAAATGTTCAGCCCACCAAATTTAAAAAAAAATAAATGCAATTCTAAATTCCGAAATTTAGATAGCTGAGCTGACCCTTCGCACCACGTGATTGTCATGTGTGAATGTCAAGTGTGTGAGAGATTGCGTGTGATTCACTTGCGCGTGCGTGTTGGGTTCAGTTCGCGGCGCTTTGAGCCGATTCACGAAATTGGGTAAATCGCCTATACAATACTCATTATTATTATTAACAAGGGTTGTTTCAGCTAGTTACGGTTCTATATACACACTGACCGACTGTCATAGCGAGCCTCTGTACCTTTGTGTGTTTGTCTGTCCGTCCTATATCTTACAAAGAGTAGAAACTGTTACTGTTGTTCCATGTTCGTTTGGTTGAGTGATAGCGTGTGATGTGTATATGTCTGCGAGCGAATGAGTGCTTGACAGGGTCGTGACAAGAGAGTCAATATGTTGACTGCCCCAACGTCCCCACAGCTGTCGTTATTGTGTGTCTGTACAAGCAGCACCTCATGATTATGGGTTAGGTGAATGTCGGTCACTTGCTTCGTGTGTCATTGTATTTATAGAGGCGTGAAGTATGCACTTGAAAGGTCAGCGATTTACATTCGAGTGATCCTTTTGAGCTGTGAAACGAAAGTCGGTTGAGTGATAAAAAAGTGGGTTGGATTTGGTTTTTTTTTTTAGAATAAACTCTATTGTAGTGCCTCTTTCCGTTTCTGAGAAATGCTTCGATGATTGAGGTCGGCTCAGTGTGTGTGTGTGTGTGTGTGTGCAACGCCCGTGTTGACTCAGCAAAGGGACGACTGCAGAACAACCTTATTCAGCCCGATCCCGTGAATGCCAACAAGGAAAAAAAAGAACAAATGCTGACAAATAGCTGTGATTAACAGTAAATGAATCTGTCAGTCATTATGGCAAAAGAACTTAAAGCGCTAGACAAATTCACAGCAGTTAGGCCTTTGCAAAAAACAAAAAAGAAACAAAACAAAACCAAAAAAAAACCCGCAAACAAACAACTACAAAAAAAACCGGCAGAAGGCTGCTTTCTGTTTCCGCAAGACGCCTTCAAGTTGTTCTCAGAAAAAAAAAGCCATGATAGAAAAGGTGTATTTAGAAATGGGTCGGAGATAAAAATATGATTACCGACGACAGCATTTCTTGTAAAGCACCCCGGACGCGTCTGTTTAAGTCAGCATTTTCCGAAAACCCCCCACCGGCCAACGGACCCAGTTGGGCAAGAAGGTGGATGATACCAATAAAAAGTGAAGAGAAATGGGTCGGTGATAGAATACGATTAAGGTGATAGCATAATTTCTGGTAAAGCGTTCGAAACGAGTCTGTTCCTGCTGTTTTCAAGTTCCTTGTCCTTGGACTGGGACTCTCATAAGTATTCTCTTGAGCAATGATTGAAGCCTTTCGCTTCTCTTGTTAGATAGGGTTAGTTGGCAGTTTGTTGTTGTTGTTGCTGTTGTTGTTGTTGTTGTTTTCTAAGGGCTTTACAGTCTCCGTGCGTATGACAGGCATACAACAGCGTGTGAAAACAACTTGTTCATTGAATGTGCTTAAAGATCTAAGCTCCCAACAAAAAGCTTTCCTAAGTGTGAAAACATTTTACAGAGTCGACCGTGCAAGCACAGTCAACTCTGTCACAGTTGCAGAGTTTTCAGCGCTTCGGGGGCCCTTATAAAACCAGAGCACGAGTTTGCCGCGACATAGCTGGCTTCTGGTCAGTGAGCGAGACACATCGCTAGTGTCCAGCGCCGGGATGTTGAGTGCTGCACGATCTTTCTCGCTCGCTTCTGAACGCAAACTGAGCTGTGAAATCAGGCTGCATTTGGCTTTTATTGGGGTTTCAGGGACGCTGAAAACTCTGCACCTGTGACAGAGTTGACTGTGCTTGCACGGTCGACAGACAGACAGACAGACAGACTCTGTGTGTGTGTGTGTGTGTGTGTGTGTGTGTGTGTGTGTGTGTGTGTGTGTGTGTGTGTGTGTGTGTGTGTGTGTGTGAGAGAGAGAGAGAGAGACAGACAGACAGACAGACAGACTGAGAGAGAGAGAGAGAGAGAGAGAGAGACAGAGAGAAAGAGAGAGAGAGAGAGAGAGGGGGGGGGGGGTGTCTAAGTCTACTCACAAGAAAAAAGATGTATGGATATAGCTGTTCGTGTCACCGTTCTGTAATCCATTTCTATTTCTGAGGATGTCAGTTCTAGGTCACTTTCAAGGAAAGGAGGCACGAGGAATCAGTTCTTCAGAATAAGAACATGCTGACTGCAGACATACTCGGTTAAGTCGTTTGGAAAAGCATTGCTTTGCGTGCTTTTGAACAATGGAAATTCTTGGTTACCAAACTTGATTATTCTTCTAATAGTAGTTGTAGTAGGACGGTAGCTATGGCAACGGCAGATACGTACAAAGGCTATGTGAACAACTGTGTCAATTAATAATAATAATAATGAATATTGTATAGGCGCTTTACCCAATTTCGTGAATCGGCTCAAAGCGCCGCGAACTGAACCCAACATGCACGCTCACGTGAATCACACGCATTCTCTCACACACTGGACATAAATACATTACAATCACGTGGTGCGAAGGGTCAGCTCAGCTATCTAAATTTCGGAATCTAGAATTGCATTTATTTTCCTGATTTGATGGGCTGAACATTTCCAAAGCAGTGGGGGAGGAAGCCGGAGTACCCGGAGAGAACCCCCCGACGATCGGCCCGAATGAACGGTGCCACACACGAGAAGGAAAAATTCTTTGCCCCGAGTGGGACTCGAACCCCTGACCTCTCGCATTGGTGACAGGTCTCTTAACCACTTGACCACCGACCGCCCCAATTGTATGTAAACCGATGGCAAATAAAACTTCACTGGTTCAAAATGCATATTTTTTTGGCGTAAAACTGAAGACGTTCTTGTGATGAAGTGCTACATGTACCGGAAACTGAACCAGACTCTGTTGCACCTTCTTTTCCAGGCTCATTTAAAAAGTGACATTCCGAAACTTAAATAGCTGAGCTGACCCTTTGCACCACTGACGTGATTGTAATGTGTTCATTGTCGAGTGTGTAAGAGAATGCGCGTGAATCACGCGAGCGTGCGTGTAGGGTTTCGGATCGCGGCGCTGTGAGCTGGATCAAGAAATTGGGTAAAGCTCCGTGGATTCAACCCATTACCAGGGAGGAACACCACTGGAGCCGGCAAAGAGTTGTGGCAGCAAAAAAAAAAAGAAAAAAAAAGGGTAAAGCGCATAACACACCGTTATTTCATCATCATCATCATCATCATCATCATCATTACTAAATACTACAAAAGTGAAGTGCAGTACGGCATAAACTGCAGGCAATAAACAGGTCTCAAATTTGCTGCTGTCGTCATCGACTTTGATTTGAAGCCCTTAATATACTTCCAGTGACAACCTGCGTGATGTTCAACATATATGACGCCAGCTAAAAGCCCTCTTGACACCAATAATGCTTGTACTATAACGCGATTTCCTCTTCCTACACATGAAGTGGAAAGCTGGTCGAAATGATAAACCGCACCATATGATGTTCAAGTACTTCTGGTCGAAATCTACAACTCAGTGATGTCACTCACGTCTCTCTACTCAGTGGTAAACCAAACGACGTCCTTTGCCAAAAGAAATAAAGAAGGGGATAATGAAAGATGTACAGGCTGAAACATTTATTTTGACAGGACATGCTGAAACGTTCAGGCATAATAATCTGCCTATCTTACACGTCACAGTCGTTGTCCTGCTGAAACCAAAACAAATGAAGAAAACAGGTTTCTGCGGAAAGAGAGAAAGAAAGACAGGAAGACAGCCGGAAGAAAGGAAGACAGGAAAGGAAAAGAAGATGGAAGAAAATGAAGGAAACAGATTTCTGTAGAAAGAAAGAAAGAAAGAAAGAA
>JACVVK020000034.1:1097500-1110000 GCA_018292915.2 Batillaria attramentaria
AAATGTGTTACATACATGTTTTGAAATATTAGAGACGACTGTACATTTCTTACTTGGCATACAGCCAGTATCATCAGCACATGCCACGTATGTTTCGATTTGTTTATCGTGTGTATTTTTCTCTCCTGTATTTCCCCTAGATAGTTTATACTTTTTTTTCTTTTTTTTAAACTTTTTTTTTATTGTTTGTTTGTTTGTTTTGATTTTTTTCTCAATACCCTTTAATGTAGAATAGCAGACAGCATGTAAGATAGGCAGCAATGCCTAAATGCTCTATCCTGAATAAAAACGTTTCATCATCATCATCACTCACTCACTCATAATTCGTGAACCGCCGTTGCAAAAGTTGTTTTAATTGAGTTTTACTGAGCATGTCACAAGTACGTCTTGTTTATGCCCAAACTGCTTTTCTGTACTTTCACCAGTGCAACAAAAAATACATCTGTACCGGTCCCCGTAGTGTAGTGGTTAGCACTTCGGACTATGGACCGGGAGACCCGGGTTCGAATCCCAGCCGAGACAAGCGGGATTTTTCCTACCTAGGTCGGCTCCTACCCAGAGCGGGTGTGCTATGGGCCCAATGGGGAGGCTTGTTGACACACAGCCGAGATTCACCCACTTCACGGGTGCGACTTTGGGGGTGCTTCCCTTGGTATGACACGTCTTATGATGTGGATGATTACACGGCCGGCACCGCAGGTGCCGTAGTTCCCGGGCCTGGTGAACGCCGGGATATTTATGACAGGAAGCGTGGAATGCGGCCCTGTACCGCAGTCCCAAACCACATGGACCTCCATAGCATCATCTTACCATCATCCTCATCTCCATCATCATGCATAATAAAAATTGCCCCAGCCTTCGAGCCCTCCGTGGATTCCACCCATGACCTGGGAGAAACACCACTGGAGCTGGCAAAAAGAGTTGGGGCAGCAAAAAAAAAAAAAAAAAAAAATCTGTTTAAACCAAACTACAAGTGC
This sequence comes from Batillaria attramentaria, assembly GCA_018292915.2. Taxonomy (NCBI): domain Eukaryota; kingdom Metazoa; phylum Mollusca; class Gastropoda; family Batillariidae; genus Batillaria; species Batillaria attramentaria. Next base: position 1,098,478 of record JACVVK020000034.1, read on the forward strand.
TTCCCTCGTTGCAGCGCCTGGCAAGAAAGCCGGTTTGCCAGACGATGCCATGTGGTGTGCTCTTTATGTCGCGGAACTTGACACGATTGGCTGAACTGACTCTAGGGGCTCGACCCTTTCAGTGGTTGCGAAGAGTGCCATTTAGCGCAAGACTCGAGCAACAACAGGAAGAATACATTTGACTTCACACTGACTGCACGAACCTGTACTTGGCCAACTGCCTAAATTACCACTTACAATCTCGAACATAATGACGAAATAGTCTTGAAACTTTCAGTTACCGCCGGAGTACTTGAAATGTGAGTCCGTGACAGTTACATAACATCGCCGCGTGACACTGATATCATCATAATTATTATGACGGTTGAGGCTTTTGGCTATCCTGTTATGATTCCATCCCGCGTTCACGCCCAGACGCGCTTAAGAGTTGCGGACATGTCATATGGGCCAAGCCATCTCGCGAAGGAACCGCTGAGGAAGCGTATTTAAGGGTGGTTGCCGAATGGGTGTTTGGGGGTTTAACGTCCTTTTCCACCACATAGGGTGATATCAAAGACGGGGCAACGATGAAAAAGCCAGCACAAATATTTGGCCCCAGCCGGGATCGAACTCACGACTGACCCGAGCATTAGAAGTCCAACGCTCTACCATTCGACCACCCCGGCTCCCCAGCGTATTTAAGGGACGACAATATCCATGTCAGCTCTTATACTGATGATGCAAGCATGCCTGGTCGCTAAGAGGCCTTTCACACACGATGAATTTTGCACGTCTACCAGCTGTAAAATGCACTCGCAGGTAATTAAATCCGAATGCAAGGGACACTGCCCCTAAGAGGACTTTTACTGTGCGCTTGTCAGCGTCAGCGTGTGTGTGTGTGTGTGTGTGTGTGTGTGTGTGTGCATGTGTGTGTGTGTGTGTGTGTGCACATGTGTGTGTGTGTGTGCACATGTGTGTGTGTGTGCCGTGTGTGTGTGTGTGTGTGTGTGTGTGTGTGTGTGTGTGTGTGTGTGTGTGTGTGTGTGTGTGTGTGTGTGTGTGTGTTTTATTGCTCTTGGTTTAGACAGGACCCAGTTATCATGCATGCGCAAAATTGCATTTGCGAGCATAAACAAGTCAATAAAAAATATCTCGTGGATCAGTAACTCCTAAAGAAAAGCGGAATACTAACCCCCCCCCCCCCCCCACACACACACCCACTTCTCAACCAAAACAACAACAACAAAACAATCCCCCCCCCCCAAAAAAAAAAAAACAAACAAACAAACAAACAAACAAACAACATCAACACACAAACAAAACAAAAAAACTCCCCCCCCCCAAAAAAAAAAAAAAAAAATCCGCAAGCAAAACAACACCACCTTGTGCATGCAAAGACAGGAACTGAGAGCGCGCACATTAACGTACCGGCAATACAAAGGGCACGTGATCACAGGAATAGAATTCGGTTGAATGACAAACTGCGTCAGTCACATGGAAATGGGGGGGGGGAAGGGGGAGCGGGAGGGTGAGGGTGGAGGCGGCTGTTTACGTCCGGCAGAAAGAAGATCGCCGTGTAACCATTGTTGTGTTCCCTTCAGTCACTGGCATAATTTCTCTCCAGCTGGGCCGGCGCCGCTACCGTGACTTTTCTGGAAAAACTAATCACGCGAACTTCGCTTCAGGTAACTGCGCAGTAGAAGGCTACGAAAACAACCACTGACAACAACGACAACAACAACAACAACAACAATGATAATTACCATTACGCGTGTAGCTTGTGTGAAAAATCGTGTTGACTGACCGAGAATGCGCGACCTTTTTGACTTCCGTCGATAATAAGAACAAGGGTGGGTGGGTGTTGGGGAGTTTGGCGTCCTTTTCCACCACGTGTGGGTGATATCAAAGACTGACGGGGCAACGAGAAAAAGGCCAGCACAAATATTTGGCCCCAGCCGGTATTCGAACTCACTACCCGAGCATTGGGAATCCAACGCTCTAACATTCGGCTACCCCGGCTCCCGGATAACAACAATAACAACAACACCTGGGACAGTGACGTCAGTGTTCGGCGTTGCGTGTATAACTTAATTGAACAATTACAGTTACTGACAAAGAATATCGGCTCGACGTCAATTGCGATCGGGACGTTGTCGATAATAATAACAATACTGACAACAACAACAACAACAACAAAACAACAGTGACGTGTACGCATTACGTCTGTAGGCCCGGCAATTGTGGCGTAACTTGATCACGTGTGTAATGTCAGTGGCCCATACAGACGCAGCCATTGACCGAGAAAGCGCCACGTGACCTTCTTATGTTGTACGCTGGTAGGCAATAGTCATTACAGCGGCGAGCCGGAGCGCATGATAGAATTACGCGTGTAGTGTTGCCTATCTATACAGGCTCGGACGCAGTCACCGACCGAGAAAGCACCACCTTCTCATGCTGACTACGAGAACAACAAAATCAACATTGCGTCATACCGGCAACAGTAGCGTCGAGTCATTTTGATATACATGTATCATGGGTAACTGAGAGTATCGTTGAACCGGTAGACTCAGTCCATGAATATGCACAAGCGAGATTTTTCTCTATCAAGGGTTGGGGTGCGGGGGGGGGGGGGGGGGGGGGGGGGGAGGGCGGATATCTACTCAGCAAAGAAGAACCTAGAAGAAAAGAAAGACGAGTTGAGGTTGGATGATATTTAACTCTGCTACTCAGTACATATCACTGACCGAGCTACGGGGTCACTATCCGGGTATTGTTTCCGAAAACGGTTTAATATCAGGAAAAGACTGTGACGTGTGTGTGTGTGTGTGTGTGTGTGTGTGTGTGTGTGTGTGTGTGTGTGTGTGTGTGTTGCGTAAGGGCTAACTTCTTTGTGTGTGTGTGTGTGTGTGTGTGTGTGTGTGTGTGTGTGTGTGTGTGTGTGTGTGTGTGAGTGTGTGCGGGCGCGCGCGCGCGCGCACCAACGCGCGCAAATATCGGCCTGTATATACACCCAATCACTTCAATTATTTAATTTTATCTCCATTTTCACAATCCCCCGTCCCCTGTTTTCATGAAAAACATGACACCACCACCATCCCCTTCCCCCTCCTCCACCCCCCCCCCCTTTCTCCCGTCCGCACCCCTATTCCGTTTTTCACATCGAATCCCAAACTTTGCTCTTTGTACACCGCCCTTCCTGCGTCAGTACTGACTCTGTGATTGTCAGGAACTGTGGTGTAGCATCCGGTCCGGTCCCCCCTCTGAAGTAGTCCCCCGGGGGACCAATTCGTGGCAAAAACTGCTCTATAATGGTCCCCCCCTTAGACATCCAGCCTCGTTTTCGACTGGTCCCCCTGGGCGATTTTGGTCCCCCCTCGCATCCAAAATAGGCCCCCTCTCGAACTGGTCCCCCTCTTTTCTAACCAATGTAGAGCTATGTCAGTATTTATTTTTAACTTTATTGTTACAAAACTTTATTGTCCCCAAAAGCACAGGGCCATAGGAACATTTTTTTTCTTTTTTTTTCCGATTTATGTGCTTGTTGTTATTTTTGTGTGTGTGAGATATATTTGTTTGGTTGTGTTCTTGTTTCTTTCAGTTGTTTTTTTTGCATTGGTTCTTTTTTGCTGTCCACATTTCCTGTCATTTTTTTTAAACTGGAAATAGCATTTAGAGAATAACATCAAAGACCAAGTATCTAATATTTTCTATACAACGCCATAGAAAAAATATTTCTTCAAAATTAAGTAAGTGTCCATGACATGAAAACTAGTTGCCACCTTTGGCTTTCAGCGTACTTCAAGTAGACAGTCAAGACTGAGTACCAGTGTCTCAAATCATGACCCTTGAAACAACAAAAACAGCAGAAGACTAACAGTTCTCAGGCTGGTCTAAGGAGTGACACAAAAAACAGGAGCAAAGTGATGTCCAAGATTCATTATATAAATTACTCTGTCTGTTTTCAATGGGGCCGATTGCCAAACTGGCCCGTATTTCAGCCACCTAGGTTGTCGGCCTGGAGCCTCTCTTGTGAACACATACACGGGCGTGTCCAAGAGGGTGGCTGCAGCAAATATCTCAACCTCGGTGGCCCAAGTACGGAATGAATTGTCGTGTACTTATAATTATAGGCATGTTTGACACGAGTCACGTGACGTGTCAAGAAGCGTGGCGACCGTTTTCTCATCCCACAAAAAAAAAGAAAAGAAAAGAGAAAACAAATCTAAACTTTTAAAAGTGATTTAACTTCGTAGATTTGCCGTTCTATGTAGCCTATACTTTTGTTTTTTTATTTTCTCTTTTTTTTTGTGGGATGAGAAAACGGTCGCCACTAAAAAACAAAAGTATAGGCTACATAGAACGGCAAATCTACGAAGTTAAATCACTTTTAAAAGTTTAGATTTGTTTTCTCTTTTCTTTTCTTTTTTTTTGTGGGATGAGAAAACGGTCGCCACGCTTCTTGACACGTCACGTGACTCGTGTCAAACATGCCTATAATTATAAGTACACGACAATTCATTCCGTACTTGGGCCACCGAGGTTGAGATATTTGCTGCAGCCACCCTCTTGGACACGCCCGTGTATGTGTTCACAAGAGAGGCTCCAGGCCGACAACCTAGGTGGCTGAAATACGGGCCAGTTTGGCAATCGGCCCCATTGAAAACAGACAGAGTAATTTATATAATGAATCTTGGACATCACTTTGCTCCTGTTTTTTGTGTCACTCCTTAGACCAGCCTGAGAACTGTTAGTCTTCTGCTGTTTTTGTTGTTTCAAGGGTCATGATTTGAGACACTGGTACTCAGTCTTGACTGTCTACTTGAAGTACGCTGAAAGCCAAAGGTGGCAACTAGTTTTCATGTCATGGACACTTACTTAATTTTGAAGAAATATTTTTTCTATGGCGTTGTATAGAAAATATTAGATACTTGGTCTTTGATGTTATTCTCTAAATGCTATTTCCAGTTTAAAAAAAATGACAGGAAATGTGGACAGCAAAAAAGAACCAATGCAAAAAAAACAACTGAAAGAAACAAGAACACAACCAAACAAATATATCTCACACACACAAAAATAACAACAAGCACATAAATCGGAAAAAAAAAGAAAAAAAATGTTCCTATGGCCCTGTGCTTTTGGGGACAATAAAGTTTTGTAACAATAAAGTTAAAAATAAATACTGACATAGCTCTACATTGGTTAGAAAAGAGGGGGACCAGTTCGAGAGGGGGCCTATTTTGGATGCGAGGGGGGACCAAAATCGCCCAGGGGGACCAGTCGAAAACGAGGCTGGATGTCTAAGGGGGGACCATTATAGAGCAGTTTTTGCCACGAATTGGTCCCCCGGGGGACTGCTTCAGAGGGGGGACCGGACCGGATCCTACACCGGGCCTATCCTCTGAACTTTGCCTCATGATCATGTTGCTTTGTGCTGTGCCGGCTAAGACGCAATTCTTCTACTTCAGTCGGCCATGCCTCTAACTCAACCCCGTCAGTTCCCCGATCTTCGCACCTCGTGACCCGTAGACGTGATAATTGTTACGCGTGCACCAAACCGGTGGCTGCGTCATAGCTTTGATTGAAAGGAAGTCGTTCAGTGGTGTTGTGTACTACGGTCGGTCACACAGTGTGATGCCTGTTATTGTGTCCGAGTGCTGTAACTAGGCAACATGGGTTCAAGTTGGGCGTCAGTGTGTGTGCTGGTGCAGTTTATCAGCGTAAACATGTGCAGGTCAGTGGCCGCGGCCGCCGGCGCCGGGTGTCTTCGTCGATTATTTACGCTGTTTATTCGGTTGAAATGAGGTCACAGTCAAACCGTGACGGCAGGGAAGAATTCAGTCAAGACAGAAACCACACACACTGAAACACACACACACACACACACACACACACACACACACACACACTCTGACACACTGACCATGACCGTGCACACACACGCCGTGCACACACATTCATACACACACACAGTGATAAAGAGACCACACACACACACACACACACACACACACACACACACACACACACACACAGAGTGACAAAGAGACCACACACACACACACACACACACACACACACACACACACAACTTTAGTAGGCCGTCGGACGCCGGCGACACTGACTATGCATAAAATCTAATACAACCAAAATGTTCACGGTGGTTGCTTATATAACGGTAACGACACGAACACTGTATAAGAAAAAACAACAACAACAACAAAAAACCCCACAAATGTTCACAATTTCATTGCATCCTCACGGCTCTCTTCACTGTATGTATACCGGCCGAGAATGGTGACTGGTGCGTCACAGTCATTATTCACAAAAGCCGTACTGTAAATCGGGTACTGTAAATCGTGTCAGTGGATAATGCATCTTCGACTGTCCGCACTGAATGCAAATTCAAAATCAAATCACCCTCTTAGTGTTTTGCGCACAATAATGTCTGTACATCAAGACTTTAGGCATCCTGGCAGTGCTTCAGTGAAGTCGCTTGAAGAAAAGGCGGATACAGGAGGCTGAAGGGGATGTAATCAAAATAGACGCGAGTGTTTCACGTGCTCTAGTACTCGGCCGCTTCACTGTACATTGACTTTGAAGGAGAGCCGGTGTTATCATCGTCGCCGGGGATGATTCTACCGCTTCTCACTGTCTTGAGTTAGTTAGTTATTTTGGGCTTAACGCCACGCATCTCACTGTCTTGAAGTCATAATTATGTTTGAAATATGTGAGCATGCATGTACACGTCTGTGCATTGTAGTTAGTAACGCGTTAGTCAAAGTCGTTGTCTGGGCCCGTATGTGATAGTCGAGGTTAGGGCTTTTAGCCCCGGTTTAGAGTCTAACCTCGAACTAAACTAGCTCTAGGGTGAAAGTCATCATCATCATTAGCTTGCTTTACGTCCTATGGCTTTTGGCCCTTAAGGACAAGTTGTTCCTGGCGTGTGACTTAGTGAAAGTTTTTTTTTTTTTTTTTAATCAGGAAGCGGGCCCATTCCAGGAAGGTGCCTGAGGGGCCGTTAGAGATGGATTTTTTTCTTCCTTTCCGACTTGGCTTTTTATATTTTTTATATTTAATTTTGCTTTTGTGTTTCGGAGTAGTCGGCCGCACCGGAAACACTCCCATGCATTTTGACTTCAACCCATGAGGCGGCTAGACTGACATCGCGCTTGCGGTCCCTTCTGCTCCGCTCTCCAGCCCCTAAAACATTACATGTGCGAGCCTGCGTTGTTGTGACTGGCTTCCTAGAAAACCGCAATCACTTCAGCCAGTTCAGGCACGTAACCTTTGGCACTGCCGTGCACTTTACACACGGTGGGTGTGGTACGAGTTACTGAGGCCCCTATACCACACCAGCATGCAAAAGTTTGCTCGTGACTTGAAACGTGACTTATGTGACGTAGCTTTTTCTTTTTCTTCGCAGTGTTGCTACACTCCTGCATTGTGCAACAGATTGTATGCGGGCGGTAGCCGTGGCATGAGGGTCTGCATGGACAAACTGAGGCCACGCCTCCGTCGAAACAGTGAGCTAGCGCGGCGTGTTAGTCTCGAAACTGCCAGAAAGGCACGTGCCGGGCTGGACCCTGTGAACACCGTGACCGGTTACTCGAATCATGTCACTCAGTCAGTGCACGCACACGGACTCGAAGGTGGTGTGTTCAGTAGGGGTGTTCGGTTTTACCGGTTTTCCGGTTAAAATCGGTCCGACTTTCTCACGGTTCGGTAAACCGGTTTGGCCTTAAAAAACCGGAAAACCGCGGTTTTTCTAAGGGACATCACTCGTCGTTTTTCAGCCCATTACAAGACACCCTCCTCCTCCCCCTCCTCCTTATCATCATCATCATCATGTTGTTGTTGTTGTTGTTGTTGTTGGCTGAACAGGGAAACCGGGGTCGGTGGCCGAATAGTAGAGCGTTGGACTTCCAACTTTCGGGTCGTGAGTTCAAATCCCGGCTAGGGCCAAATATTTGTGCTGGCTAAAGTCGTTGCCTCGTCTTTGATATCATCCGTATGTGGTGGAAAAGGACCTTAAACTCCCAAGCACCCACCCACCCACCTTTGTTGGCTGAACATTTCCAACGCAGGGGTACAGGAAGCCGGAGTAGGCCCTACTAGGAGACCCCCCTCCCTTCCCCCCTTCCATCTCTTGGGGAAACGTTAGAAACAATAGATGACGTATACATAGCCGGTTAACCGGTTTTAAACCGCGGTTTTCTATTGGAAAAACCGGTTAAAAACCGGTTTGAGAAATCGTACCGGTTCCACCCTCTAGTGTTCAGTGTGCAGGCTATGCAGAAATGCACACTGGGCTAGAGTCTACTGAAGACTTCTCCCCGCTCTACTCTCTACTTAGTCTCAGACTTATTACGCCGGTGTAGCATCCGGTCCGGTCCCCCCTCTGAAGTAGTCCCCCGGGGGACCAATTCGTGGCAAAAACTGCTCTATAATGGTCCCCCCCTTAGACATCCAGCCTCGTTTTCGACTGGTCCCCCTGGGCGATTTTGGTCCCCCCTCGCATCCAAAATAGGCCCCCTCTCGAACTGGTCCCCCTCTTTTCTAACCAATGTAGAGCTATGTCAGTATTTATTTTTAACTTTATTGTTACAAAACTTTATTGTCCCCAAAAGCACAGGGCCATAGGAACATTTTTTTTCTTTTTTTCCGATTTATGTGCTTGTTGTTATTTTTGTGTGTGTGAGATATATTTGTTTGGTTGTGTTCTTGTTTCTTTCAGTTGTTTTTTTTGCATTGGTTCTTTTTTGCTGTCCACATTTCCTGTCATTTTTTTTAAACTGGAAATAGCATTTAGAGAATAACATCAAAGACCAAGTATCTAATATTTTCTATACAACGCCATAGAAAAAATATTTCTTCAAAATTAAGTAAGTGTCCATGACATGAAAACTAGTTGCCACCTTTGGCTTTCAGCGTACTTCAAGTAGACAGTCAAGACTGAGTACCAGTGTCTCAAATCATGACCCTTGAAACAACAAAAACAGCAGAAGACTAACAGTTCTCAGGCTGGTCTAAGGAGTGACACAAAAAACAGGAGCAAAGTGATGTCCAAGATTCATTATATAAATTACTCTGTCTGTTTTCAATGGGGCCGATTGCCAAACTGGCCCGTATTTCAGCCACCTAGGTTGTCGGCCTGGAGCCTCTCTTGTGAACACATACACGGGCGTGTCCAAGAGGGTGGCTGCAGCAAATATCTCAACCTCGGTGGCCCAAGTACGGAATGAATTGTCGTGTACTTATAATTATAGGCATGTTTGACACGAGTCACGTGACGTGTCAAGAAGCGTGGCGACCGTTTTCTCATCCCACAAAAAAAAAAAAAGAAAAGAGAAAACAAATCTAAACTTTTAAAAGTGATTTAACTTCGTAGATTTGCCGTTCTATGTAGCCTATACTTTTGTTTTTTAGTGGCGACCGTTTTCTCATCCCACAAAAAAAAAGAGAAAATAAAAAAACAAAAGTATAGGCTACATAGAACGGCAAATCTACGAAGTTAAATCACTTTTAAAAGTTTAGATTTGACACTGTAACCTTGACCCAGTTCAAGATCATCTTGAATAACATCTCTGTACAAAAATGAAAATAATTATACATATAACGAAAGAGGTGTGTGTGTGTGTGTGTGTGTGTGTGTGTGTGTGTGTGTGCGCGTGTGTGTTTGCGTGCGTGCGTGCGTGAGTGAGTGTGCACGCGTGCGTGCGTGCGTGCATAATGTGTGTGTGTGTGTGTGTGTTTGAGAGATGGGGGGAGGAGAGAAAGTGTGGGGGGCGAGAGAGAGAGAGAGAGAGAGAGAGAGAGAGAGATCCAGAGTCACGTTTTCTACTGAGTTGACACACACTATAACAATAAAGTTAAAAATAAATACTGACATAGCTCTACATTGGTTAGAAAAGAGGGGGACCAGTTCGAGAGGGGGCCTATTTTGGATGCGAGGGGGGACCAAAATCGCCCAGGGGGACCAGTCGAAAACGAGGCTGGATGTCTAAGGGGGGACCATTATAGAGCAGTTTTTGCCACGAATTGGTCCCCCGGGGGACTGCTTCAGAGGGGGGACCGGACCGGATCCTACACCGGGACTACCATCAGCGTGCATTTACCATTTACGGATTTAGTCCCTGAAACAGTCGCAGACTCGTCGTCTTCTAATATGATTTTTTAGTCTTGTTTCAGTCAAGATAGTCTCGGACTTTCGTTCTAGTCTTTCTCCGTCCATACTAGTACATCAGAGCCCATTTAAACTGATTTGAATTTGGCTTAGTGAGACTGGAGTGTCGCACTTTGATTATACTCGTGTTTGCTGCAGTAAGAGTCGTTTGAGGAACCGTCAATCTTGCCTGAGTTTTGTATACACTGAGGGCCAAAAACGAAAACTGAAGAGTAAAACACGTGGGATACTCGTGCGCGGTACAAAACTGATCAGTGTGCTATTTCGGTAAACTGAAGACTATTATGTATAACGTGCTGATTTTACTCCGCTAGCCTCGAGCAGGTGTTTTGTTGGTGTTTGGTTGGTTGGGTGGTTGGTTGGTTGGCTGGTTGGGGGGCAGCCGGGGTGGCCGAATGGTGGAGCCGGCGTTGGACTTCTATTGCTCGGGTCAGTCGTGAGTTCGTATCCCGGCTGGGGCAAAATATTTGTGCTGGCTTTTTCATCGTTGCCCCATCTTTGATATAACATAATAATAATAATAATAATAATAATAATAATAATAAATGGCATTTGTAGGGCGCATTTCTTTGGAATAAACTCAATGCGCCAATCACTCACCGACACTCACGCACATTTTACAAACAGTGGACAGTGGACAGACATACACTGGTCAGTGAAACTGACCCGTATGTGGTGGAAAAGGACGTTAAATCCCCAAACACCCACCCACCCTGGTTGGTTGGTTGGTTGTCTGGTTTGGTTTGTTGTTGTTGTTGTTGTTGTTGTTTAGCGTCCTGTTTTCAAAGAAATTCCATTTAGTGTGTGGTCTCATCAGTGCCGTCCAACTGAAAGCGCGCAATCAATCAGCATGACCTCAACAGCCGGTTGAATTCTCAAGAACTAGCGCATTGAGATCCGGGGGAAATCAAAACAGAAAGCGAATGGTGCAGTGTATGACTAATTTCAACAGCTGCTTTCCATTGATTTTATATGTTGAAGTCACGCTATGCCGGCTTTCGGTTAAGCAGTGTGAGTGCCGTGAATTCCGGCTAAACTTCGAAAACTTCGAAGAACTTTCACTCAAAATTTCAAGAGATTTGTTTGAAAGAAAGTATGACATGGGCTTCAACGAATTTGGAACTTTCGATCCAAACTTCACTAGAAATACACACACACACACACACACACACACACACACACACACACACACACACACACACACAAAAGGCGCGCATTGGTCTTCAGTTCTGATATTTATTGTATTTTTGAAAGCAGAAATGAGGGCCATGGAGCTGCCGCCGGATTTTTGAGGAGCCGCGGCCGGCCGGCCCAGCCAGTTTCCCTGAAAAAGCGACCGTCAGTCAGTATAGGGAGGTGGA
>JACVVK020000034.1:1112500-1117500 GCA_018292915.2 Batillaria attramentaria
ACACAAGAGGGGGGGGGGGGTGTTTGGGGGTTTAACGTCCTTTTCCACCACATAGGGTGATATCAAAGACGGGGCAACGATGAAACAGCCAGCACAAATATTTGGCCCCAGCCGGGATCGAACTCACGACCCGAGCATTAGAAGTCCAACGCTCTACCATTCGACCACCCCGGCTCCCCTGCTACACAAGAAAGCACTCAAAAAACAAAAACCCAAAAAACTTGAAAGCATGAATGTGAGAAAAAATGCAGAGAGAGAGAGAGAGGGAGAGAGGGGAGAGAGAGAACACGTTTCTAGAACCTGCAGTGTAAAAAATCAAGGAAGCTTCAATATTCCGTCCATAGCGGTTCCCGAGAAATCAACCCCCTTCCCCAAGAACTAGTGCACTGTGCCATACCCGGCCGTGACGCAGCAGTAGTCTGGTCACACAGTGGCAACGCTGTTAGCTAAGTCAGAGCGAGGTGTCATGAAGAGGTGAAGGTATCTTTATGTCCCCCTTTGTGGATTTTAACTGTTGTAGTGTAGCGGATATTAATGAGGTGTTGCTAGCGTTGGGGGGTTGGGGGGGGGGGAAGAGAACTGAAGAGCGGGGTGGTGGTGGCCCTCGGTGGGGGAGGGGCGGGGTCTGTTGTGCGGAAGGGAAGGGGGGATGGGATGGGGGGGGGGGAGGGGGCATCAACAACTTGTTATGGCGTAAGGTCATCTCCATTGTCGAGCTTGCAATATGCAAAACGTGTTCTGCACAATGTGAAAGTTGAAACATGAACGCATTCACCTACAAAATAATAATTCTGCCGCACACCTGCTGCTCTGCTGCCAGGTAGTCCGGATCTTGCACTCTGCAAAAGCTTTGTAACAAAAAGAAAGAAGAAGTAATTTTCAGTCGCAGTGCGCTGTCTTATTCAGTCGATGTTGTGTGGTGTTCCCCCCCCCCCGCCCTCCACACACACACACACACACACACACACACACACACACACACACACACCCTTTCCTCTGTTGTGGTTGGCCGTTGAGTAATGTCATTATTCACACCGGATACTGTGTTCTGAGAAACAGGCCGCTCTAGATACGTCTATTCACCATTCAGCAGTTTCTTCCGTGGCACTATATTTTTAAGTCACTCCAAACCACGTTGAATGCGCAGAACTTGAAGAAACATGGCGGCCACAGCCAGAACAAGTAACAGCAAGAACAAGTGAACTGAATGATTTTATCATAATTATGTACCATCTAACACATTTTGAGCTTCAGTTTATAATATTGTGACATGTACTTAACTTTTGTCATAATCACTAAAGAATTCACCCATTCCTCCATAAGCGGGTAACCGGGGTGGTCGAATGGTAGAGCGATGGACTTCTAATGCTCGGGAGTCGTGAGTTCGTATCCCGGCTGGGGCCAAATATTTGTGCTGGCTTTTTTTTAATCGTTGTCCCGTCCTTGATATCACCCGATGTGGTGGAAAAGGACGTTAACTGAACCCCTAAACACCCACCCCCACCCTCCTCCGGCCGTAAGCGCTACTAGGACTGTAAGTTGCGCTATCGTGAAGACTTAGTTTACGTCAGAGTCGATAACTGTGACACGAACGCGCGAGTCAGCCGATCTACGCATCATTCAGGAGTCACGTTATTCTGCGGTGGAGAAGTACAGGGTTTGCAAAAGTCGACTCACACCGCCCAGAAATCTCTTACCCAGTCTGCCGGGTCGGACCCGGTTACGTAGTGTCTGAAAATTTCGCGGGTCTTGACGCCTGCACGAGAATTTCCTCGCGAGCCAATCAGCATTTTCCACTGGCTCTCAGCGCAGCCAACCGCATTGCGCTGTTCGCCTAACCACGCCCCTAGCGCGTGCCTGACTGGACGAAATCATGTGTTGGTTTTGATTATGCGCGCATGCGTGCATAATTATAAACTGTGCAGCTGCACCACAGCGTGGAAAGGGACTGCTGTCTTCTGATGATTTTACAACACTACCATTGGTTGTTGTTGTTGTTGTTGTTTCACCATGAAGGAAAAACGCCCCCCCCCCCAACAAACAAACAAACAAACAAACAAAACAAAAAATTCAAAAAACGTCCTTTTTCTGTTTACTTCACTGGAAAAAATGCAGGAGTGCTCTTCTAAACAAAAAGCTGCAGCAGGCATTCTGCAGAAAACACCGAAATGGCAAAATGCACTGTCCAGTTAATTTTCCCCAAATCCCGCACATCTGTGTGTGTGTGTGTGTGTGTGTGTGTGTGTGTGACACATTCAAGGGGGGAGAGAGAGAGAGAGAGAGAGAGAGAGAGAGTGAGTGGGGAATGGGGGGGGGGAGGGGAGGTAACTCGGTAACTTGGGGGGGGGGGCGGGGGGGTGGGGGGGGGGTAACTCAGGAACCAAGCCAATGATAAATCTTGGCTAAAGGTACGACCTCGACCTCTTAGCCACGTGACTGGGGTAAGGGCAGGTGGCGGGTTGGGGGGGGGGGGCGGGAGGGAGCCAGCTGAAGGGGAATGTGTCACACACACACAGAGAGAGAGAGAGAGAGAGAGAGAGCGGGGAATGGGGGGGGGGGAGGGGAGGTAACTCGGTAACTTGGGGGGGGGGTAACTCAGGAACCAAGCCAATGATAAATCTTGGCTAAAGGTACGACCTCGACCTCTTAGCCACGTGACTGGGGTAAGGGCGGGTGGCGGGTGGGGGTCAGTGGGGGGGGGGGAGGGAGCCAGCTGAAGGGGAAGCGAGAGAGACATAAAAGGAGGCTGGTCAGGGTTGCAGCAGATTTCTCAAAAATGAGATAACTTGCAACCTAAAAAATAAAAATGCAGTTGAACACAGACTGAGTCACCAAGTTATTAAACAAAGAAAGTCGGACTGCAAGTTACTGCTGTCTGCTTTCTCAGAAACTGTCTTGTTCGATCTGACCTGTTCTGGGACCACAATGCACCTGGAAACCGGCTAGTAAACCGGTTTGGAACCCTTTGCTGTTCTCCAACCAGATTCGAAGACCGGTCCACTCCGTGCAGGAGATTCTACATGTATCGATTATCATGGAGCGTTTCTCAGAGCAAACAAAACTGAGCATGAAACCGCTCTTTGCCTTTCGTCCTTTCCCAAATATCTGTTCATTGAAAATTCAGTCGAAGTTTTGTTTCATTATCAAACGGAAAAGCTTGCTTTGGAAATTGTTTAGACGTCGTTGTCGGTGTTGTGTCATTTTGATCAGTCGCAATATTCAAGTTCCCCCAGGCACAGTTTGGACAATCGCTGTACATAGTTTCCCACTTTTCTTTGCAAAACAAACATAGTTTTCTGATTAATTTCAGACTCAAGCCCGATGATTTCTCTCCCCAGATATATTAACAATCGTCCACTTTGACAAAGGAGAAGAAGACAATGGCGGACATGTATGTATATTTCGACACTGCAGACGTTCTCCGGTTTAGACAGGTTGTTACTCCACTCTCGTTCCGCACACACACACACACACACACACACACACACACACACACACCAGGACACACACACACACACACACACACACCACGCACGCACGCACGCACGCACGCACCCGGCAGTACTGTACCCCCCTGGACAGAGGTCAAGCGGGAAAACAAACAAAAAAGATACGTGAGCAAAAAAGACAGCGACAAGTGACACACACAAAAAAGGAAGAAAAAAAACAAACAAGCTTGCTAAAATACCCCTAGAACCCGGCTGTACGACCCTGCCCCATACGTAGTTGTCGGCCGAAGCCAATGGATGGACAATAACAAGGGAGTATGTAAAGGCCATGACCTTCTTTCGGTACAGAAAGCGGTCAAACGGTTACATTCCCGAAAACTCGATCAAGTACATTTTCCGAGAAATTGCTTGAATTGCCGGGTGGTGTCGGCAGTTAATTATGGTAGGCGAAAACTAGCACGTCATGGAACGACTTCAGTTCAGACTTAAGTCCTTGGCACACAGTCGGTGGTCTAGTCTAGCGCGCGGTCGGTGGTCTAGTGGTTAAGAGACTTGTCACCAATGCGAGAGGTGGGGGGTTGGTGTCCCACTCGGGGCGAAGAATTTTTCCTTCTCGTATGTGGCGGCACCGTTCATTCGGGCCGATCGTCGGGGGTTCTCCGGCTTCCTCCCCCTCTGCTTTGGAAATGTTCAGCCCACCAACTTTGAAAAATAAATGCAATTCTAAATTCCCAAATTTAAATAGCTGAGTTGACCCTTCGCCCCACGTGATTGTAATGGGTTTATGTCCAGTGTGTGAGAGAATGCGTGTGATTCACGTGAGCGTGCGTGTTGGGTTTGAGCCGATTCATGAAATCGGGTAAAGCGCCTATACAATACTCATTAGTAGTAGTAGTAGTAGTAAACGACTCCACTCGGCAACCACCGCCCCTTCCCTCTGCCGTGGATTGGCAAAACAGATAACTTATAGATAAAGGGGTGACTTTAAGATGAAAGAAATTGACGTAATGGTCTTTTTTCCCTCAAACGACGTCAATGCTGCTTTCTTTGCACGTTTCATCAGTCCTATCAAACTACAATTAAGTGCTTCCCTCTTTGCAGTGTCTGGCAAGAAAGTTTGCCAGACCATACCACGTGTCGTGCTCATTATGCCGCGGGACGCGAGTGGCTGAATTCTGGGGGCTCGCCCCCTTTGATTGACGAGTGGAGTCGTCTATTGCCGAACAATTACTAGGTGTAAGTGGAGTTGATGACAACCGGAGACAGAATCCACACATTGTCCAGATACGGGTGGGTCGGATGGGTGCGTGGGTCTTTAGGAGTTTAACGTCCTTTTCCACCACGCGTGGGTGATATCAAAGACGGGGCAACGAGAAAAAAGGCCAGCACAAATATTTGGCCCCAGCCGGGATTCGAACTCACGACCTGTCCAGATATGCCGTGTCAAGTCTAACAGCTGGTTCGGCTCACGAAAACCAGACCTGATAGGGTTGTCACACGTTGCGATTCTGCAGGCCAACCAGCGGCAAAATGCCCTCAGGGCCAATTAAT
>JACVVK020000034.1:1122500-1125000 GCA_018292915.2 Batillaria attramentaria
CGGTTCAGTCTTTACCTGAAAATTGCCCAAAGGGACATTCTCTTCAAGTTCTAAGAAATGTTTATTAGTGACGATTTGGTCCTGATTTAGATGCTTACAAGCCTACATGACTGTGGTGACAATCAGCATGCACGACCACAAGATGAACTTGACCAGGGAATCCTACATTTATTTGGCATTACACTTGGTGTAGCCGGAGGGCGGGTTTTGCCCTGAAAATTGCTCAAACGGACATTCTCTTCGAGATCCAAGAAATGTTTATTAGTGACGTTTGGTCCTGATTCGAGTACTGCTTACAAGCTTACACAACTGCACAGTCAGCATGCACGAACACAAGATGACTGAACCAAGGAATCCTATATTTGACATTACACTTGGTACAGAGGGCGGTTCTTGACCTGAAACTTGCTCAAAAGGAACAGTCTCTTCGAGTTCCATGAAATGTTTGTTAGTGACACTGGTTCCTATCTCGGCTACTTACAAGCCTACATGTCCGTACAATGCATGCCTGTTCACGCGATAAACCAGGAATTCCTATAATGTGGTACTGCGCTTGAGTCTGAAGTCAAGTTTAAAATCAAATTTGGACTCCGTGCCTCAAATCTTTGTTATTGCCTCACTTTATGTTTCATTACCCCTTCGCCCCCACCCCCTATTGTGTGTGTGTGTGTGTGTGTGTGTGTGTGTGTGTGTGTGTGTGTGTGTGTGTGTGTGTGTGTGTGTGTGTGTGTGTGTGTGTGTGTGTGTGTGTGTGTGTGTGTGTGTGTGGCGTGTGTGTGTGTGTGTGTGTGGGGGGGGGGCGCAAATATTTGTGCTGGCTTTTTTTTTAATCGTTGCACCGTACTTGATATCACCCTATGTGGTGGAAAAGGACGTTAAACCCCCAAACACCCACCCACCCCCATCCGTGTGTGTGTGTGTGTGTGTGTGTGTGTGTGTGTGTGTGTGTGTGTGTGTGTGTGTGTGTGTGTGTGTGTGTGTGTGTGTGTGTGTGGAGAATTACATGATGTTCTGTATTTTGTTCTGTTTAAGCCTGCGGCCCAGGCAATAAACATTCGTTTTTGTATTCGTATTCGTGGTACTGCACTTGATGCAGTCCGTTTCGTTACCTGAAGCATGTTCAAAAGAACGTTCTCTTCGAGTTCTATGAAATGTTTATAAGTGACATGAACTGTGTCCTATTTCGTATGCTTACAAGCCTGCATGACCGTACACTGCCTGCAGGATCCCACGACAGACCAGGAATGTCCATATCTGGCTTTGCGCTTGATTATTCACAGTTCAAAAGCACATGCTGTTTGAGTTCCATGAACTGCTACTTACAATGGCCATGACTGAGCCGTATTCCGGATGAACACGAAACTTGACTACGTAAAAACAATTAAAGCCTCCATCGCTGAAATGCACTCACACTGTGACAAATTATCTCTCCCCCCCCCCACCACCACCCCCTCTCCCCCTCCACACACACACACACACACACACACACACACACACACACACACACTAAATCCTGAACGTTTTTCCAAGTATTTCACTGTGAAAAATACGGTACAGACAGGTACACCTCAACAGAGTCCTGATCACTTCGTCAAAAGTTGGTCAGATTTCCCAGCAGAGCGTTCTCAGTGACAACTGCAAGACACGCAATACATGTCACAGTACCGACGAGTGGCGCAATTTGCCGCTGGGTCGCCCGTCACGTTCCCAGAACCGAGACCGGGTGAAACTGACACGTCGTCTAAAATGATTGACAAGGATGCCCGACCAGTAGATTGCGTGAACGTGTCTATGTTGGCTCTCGTGATGTCTTAAGGATGCTGAATACGTTGCTGTTGTTTTTCCCTGCTTGACTGTGACACTCAGGTCTTTTCTTTTTTCTTTTTATTTTTGAGATGACGGTAGCAATGTCCTTCTCTCAGAGGACGTGGGCAAGATATCCAGTTTCTGAGACATGGACGCGCGCAAATACATAATAATAATAATAATAATAATAATAATGGGTATTGCCGGTATAGGCGCTTTACCCAATTTCATGAATCGGCTCAAAGTGCCGCGAACTGAACCCAACACGCACGCTCACGTGAATCACACGCATCTCTCATACACTGGGACACAAACACATTACAATCACGTGGTGCGAAGGGTCAGCTCAGCTATTTAAATTTCGGAATTTAGAATTGCATTTATTTTTCAAATTTGGTGGGCTGAACATTTCCAAAGCAGAGGGGGAGGAAGCCGGAGTACCCAGAGAGAACCCCCGACGATCGGCCCGAATGAACGGTGCCGCATACGAGAAGGAAAAATTCTTTGCCCCGAGTGGGACTCGAACCCCTCACCTCTCGCATTGGTGACAAGGTCTCTTAACCACTAGTCCACCGACCGCCCCGGTGTGTATGTGTATGTCGTCAAAACCAACCAAGCAGGACGATCAAGTTTTCATACGTGGCTGCAGACACATACTACTTTAGTTTTCTGGCAAATCATCGTTTGTTTCGAA